>CAXAJV010000039.1:4728186-4830186 GCA_963969225.1 Xylocopa violacea
TAAAACATTACCAGCGAAGGTCTATATGGGTTAGGTTGGGTTATATTACGATATAGACGTATATAATGTGCCCACCGAGAAGTAGGGGCCGACCCACCAGGAATGTTGGAAAATACTACATCCGAGATGTTAGGTTCCCTTAGGTTAGGACATATAACGTTAGAGACGTATATAATGTCCCCACGGCAAAGTACGGGCCGACAAGACCGGAATTTTGTAAAACATTACCAGCCAGGGTCTAGATGGGTTAGGTTAGATTATATTACGATATGGACGTATATAATGTGCCCACCGAGAAGTAGGGGCCGGCCCGCCAGGAATGTTGGAAAATACTACATCCGAGATGTTAGGTTCCCTTAGGTTAGGATATATAACGATATAGACGTATATAATGTCCACACCGAGAAGTACGGCCCGACACGACCGGGATTTTGTAAAACATTACCAGCGAGGGTCTAGGTGGGTAAGGTTAGGTTATATTACGATATGGACGTATCCAATGTGCCCACCGAGATGTAGGGGCCGACCTGCCAGGAATGTTGGAAAATACTACATCCGAGATGTTAGGTTTCCTTAGGTTAGGATATATAACGTTATAGACGCATATAATGTCCCCACGGCAAAGTACATGCCGACACGACCGGAATTTTGTTAAACATTACCAGCGAGGGTCTAGATAGGTTAGGTTAGGTTATATTACGATATGGAAGTATATAATGTGCCCACCGAGAAGTAGGGCCTGGCCCGCCAGGAACGTTGGAAAATAATACATGCGAGATGTTAGGTTCCCTTAGGTTAGGATATATAACGTTATAGACGTATATAATGTCCACACCGAGAAGTACGGGCCGACACGACCGGGATTTTGTAAAACATTACCAGCGAGGGTCTAGATGGGTTTGTTTATGTTATATTGCGATATAGACATATATAATGTGCCCATCGAGAAGTAGGGGCCGACCCGCCAGGAATGTTGGAAAATACTACATCCGACATGTTAGGTTCCCTTAGGTTAGGATATATAACGTTATAGACGTATATAATGTCCCCACCGAGAAGTACGGGCAGACACGACCGGGATTTTGTAAAACATTACCAGCGACGGTCTAGATGGGTTAGGTTGGGTTATATTACGATATAGACGTATATAATGTGCCCACCGAGAAGTAGGGGCCGACCCGCCAGGAATGTTGGAAAATACTACATCCGCGATGTTAGGTTCCCTTAGGTTAGGATATATAAATTTTTAGACGTATATAATGTACGCACCGAGACGTACGGGAAGACATGAGCGGGATTCTGTGAAACATTACCAGCGAGGGTCTAGGTGGGTTAGGTTAGGTTATATTACGTTATAGACGTATATAATGTTCCCACCGAGAAGTAGGGGCCGACCCGCCAGAAATGTTGGAAAATACTACATCCGAGAAGTTAGGTTCCCTTAGGTTAGGATATATAACGTTATAGACGTATATTATGTCCCCACCGAGAAGTACGGGCAGACACGACCGGGATTTTGTAAAACATTACCAGCGAGGGTTTAGATGGATTAGGTTAGGTTATATTACGATATAGACGTATATAATGTGCCCACCGAGAAGTAGGGGCTGGCCCGCCAGGAACGTTGGAAAATAATACATGCGAGATGTTAGGTTCCCTTAGGTTAGGATATATAACGTTACAGACGTATATAATGTCCACACCGAGAAGTACGGGTCGACACGACCGGGATTTTGTAAAACACTACCGGCGACGGTCTAGATGGGTTAGGTTGGGTTATATTACGATATAGACGTATATAATGTGCCCACCGAGAAGTAGGGGCCGACCCGCCAAGAATGTTGGAAAATACTACATCCGAGATGTTAGGTTCCCTTAGGTTAGGATATATAACGTTAGAGACGTATATAATGTCCCCACGGCAAAGTACGGGCCGACACGACCGGAATTTTGTAAAACATTACCAGCGAGGGTCTAGATGGGTTAGGTTAGATAATATTACGATATGGACGTATATAATGTGCCCACCGAGAAGTAGGGGCCGGCCCGCCAGGAATGTTGGAAAATACTACATCCGAGATGTTTGGTTCCCTTAGGTTAGGATATATAACGATATAGACGTATATAATGTCCACACCGAGAAGTACGGGCCGACACGACCGGGATTTTGTAAAACATTACCAGCGACGGTCTGGATGGATTAGGTTAGGTTATATTACGATATAGACGTATATAATGTGCCCACCGAGAAGTAGGGGCCGACCCGCCAGGAATGTTGGAAAATACTACATCCGAGATGTTAGGTTCCCTTAGGTTAGGATATATAACGTTAGCAACGTATATAATGTCCCCACGGCAAAGTACGGGCCGACACGACCGGAATTTTGTAAAACATTACCAGCGAGGGTCTAGATGGGTTAGGTTAGATTATATTACGATATGGACATATATAATGTGCCCACCGAGAAGTAGGGGCCGGCCCGCCAGGAATGTTGGAAAATACTACATCCGAGATGTTAGGTTCCCTTAGGTTAGGATATATAACGTTATAGACGTATATAATGTCCCCACCGAGAAGTACGGGCAGACACGACCGGGATTTTGTAAAACATTACCAGCGAGGGTTTAGATGGATTAGGTTAGGTTATATTACGATATAGACGTATATAATGTGCCCACCGAGAAGTAGGGGCCGACCCGCCAGGAATGTTGGAAAATACTACATCCGAGAAGTTAGGTTCCCTTAGGTTAGGATATATAACGTTATAGACGTATATAATGTCCCCACCGAGAAGTACGGGTCGACACGACCTGGATTTTGTAAAACATTACCAGCGAAGGTCTATATGGGTTAGGTTGGGTTATATTACGATATAGACGTATATAATGTGCCCACCGAGAAGTAGGGGCCGACCCACCAGGAATGTTGGAAAATACTACATCCGAGATGTTAGGTTCCCTTAGGTTAGGACATATAACGTTAGAGACGTATATAATGTCCCCACGGCAAAGTACGGGCCGACAAGACCGGAATTTTGTAAAACATTACCAGCCAGGGTCTAGATGGGTTAGGTTAGATTATATTACGATATGGACGTATATAATGTGCCCACCGAGAAGTAGGGGCCGGCCCGCCAGGAATGTTGGAAAATACTACATCCGAGATGTTAGGTTCCCTTAGGTTAGGATATATAACGATATAGACGTATATAATGTCCACACCGAGAAGTACGGACCGACACGACCGGGATTTTGTAAAACATTACCAGCGAGGGTCTAGATGGGTTAGGTTAGGATATATTACGATATAGACGTATATAATGTGCCCACCGAGAAGTAGGGGCCGACCCGCCAGGAATGTTGGAAAATACTACATCCGAGAAGTTAGGTTCCCTTAGGTTAGGATATATAACATTATAGACGTATATAATGTCCCCACCGAGAAGTACGGGTCGACACGACCGGGATTTTGTAAAACATTACCAGCGACGGTTTAGATGGGTTAGGTTAGATTATATTACGATATAGACGTATATAATGTGCCCACCGAGAAGTAGGGGCCGACCCGCCAGAAATGTTGGAAAATACTACATCCGAGATGTTAGGTTCCCTTAGGTTAGGATAAATAAATTTACAGACGAATATAATGTACGCACCGAGAAGTACGGGAAGACATGAACGGGATTCAGTGAAACATTACCAGCGAGGGTCTAGGTGGGTTAGGTTAGGTTATATTACGTTATAGACGTATATAAAGTTCCCACCGAGATGTAGGGGCCAACCCGCCAGGAATGTTGAAAAATACTACATCCGACATGTTAGGTTCCCTTAGGTTAGGATATATAACGTTATAGACGTATATTATGTCCCCACCGAGAAGTACGGGCAGACACGACCGGGATTTTGTAAAACATTACCAGCGAGGGTTTAGATGGATTAGGTTAGGTTATATTACGATATAGACGTATATAATGTGCCCACCGAGAAGTAGGGGCCGACCCGCCAGGAATGTTGGAAAATACTACATCCGAGAAGTTAGGTTCCCTTAGGTTAGGATATATAACGTTATAGACGTATATAATGTCCCCACCGAGAAGTACGGGTCGACACGACCTGGATTTTGTAAAACATTACCAGCGAAGGTCTATATGGGTTAGGTTGGGTTATATTACGATATAGACGTATATAATGTGCCCACCGAGAAGTAGGGGCCGACCCACCAGGAATGTTGGAAAATACTACATCCGAGATGTTAGGTTCCCTTAGGTTAGGACATATAACGTTAGAGACGTATATAATGTCCAAACGGCAAAGTACGGGCCGACAAGACCGGAATTTTGTAAAACATTACCAGCCAGGTTCTAGATGGGTTAGGTTAGATTATATTACGATATGGACGTATATAATGTGCCCACCGAGAAGTAGGGGCCGGCCCGCCAGGAATGTTGGAAAATACTACATCCGAGATGTTAGGTTCCCTTAGGTTAGGATATATAACGATATAGACGTATATAATGTCCACACCGAGAAGTACGGCCCGACACGACCGGGATTTTGTAAAACATTACCAGCGAGGGTCTAGGTGGGTAAGGTTAGGTTATATTACGATATGGACGTATACAATGTGCCCACCGAGATGTAGGGGCCGACCTGCCAGGAATGTTGGAAAATACTACATCCGAGATGTTAGGTTCCCTTAGGTTAGGATATATAAGTTAATAGACGTATATAATGTACGCACCGAGACGTACGGGAAGACATGAACGGGATTCTGTGAAACATTACCAGCGAAGGTCTAGGTGGGTTAGGTTAGGTTATATTACGATATGGACGTATATAATGTGCCCACCGAGAAGTAGGGGCTGGCCCGCCAGGAATGTTGGAAAATACTGCATCCGAGATTTTAGGTTCCCTTAGGTTAGGATATATAACGTTATAGACGCATATAATGTCCCCACGGCAAAGTACATGCCGACACGACCGGAATTTTGTTAAACATTACCAGCGAGGGTCTAGATAGGTTAGGTTAGGTTATATTACGATATGGAAGTATATAATGTGCCCACCGAGAAGTAGGGCCTGGCCCGCCAGGAACGTTGGAAAATAATACATGCGAGATGTTAGGTTCCCTTAGGTTAGGATATATAACGTTATAGACGTATATAATGTCCACACCGTGAAGTACGGGCCGACACGACCGGGATTTTGTAAAACATTACCAGCGAGGGTCTAGATGGGTTTGTTTATGTTATATTGCGATATAGACATATATAATGTGCCCATCGAGAAGTAGGGGCCGACCCGCCAGGAATGTTGGAAAATACTACATCCGACATGTTAGGTTCCCTTAGGTTAGGATATATAACGTTATAGACGTATATAATGTCCCCACCGAGAAGTACGGGCAGACACGACCGGGATTTTGTAAAACATTACCAGCGACGGTCTAGATGGGTTAGGTTGGGTTATATTACGATATAGACGTATATAATGTGCCCACCGAGAAGTAGGGGCCGACCCGCCAGGAATGTTGGAAAATACTACATCCGCGATGTTAGGTTCCCTTAGGTTAGGATATATAAATTTTTAGACGTATATAATGTACGCACCGAGACGTACGGGAAGACATGAGCGGGATTCTGTGAAACATTACCAGCGAGGGTCTAGGTGGGTTAGGTTAGGTTATATTACGTTATAGACGTATATAATGTTCCCACCGAGAAGTAGGGGCCGACCCGCCAGAAATGTTGGAAAATACTACATCCGAGAAGTTAGGTTCCCTTAGGTTAGGTTATATTACGATATAGACGTATATAATGTGCCCACCGAGAAGTAGGGGCTGGCCCGCCAGGAACGTTGGAAGATAATACATGCGAGATGTTAGGTTCCCTTAGGTTAGGATATATAACGTTACAGACGTATATAATGTCCACACCGAGAAGTACGGGTCGACACGACCGGGATTTTGTAAAACATTACCGGCGACGGTCTAGATGGGTTAGGTTGGGTTATATTACGATATAGACGTATATAATGTGCCCACCGAGAAGTAGGGGCCGACCCGCCAAGAATGTTGGAAAATACTACATCCGAGATGTTAGGTTCCCTTAGGTTAGGATATATAACGTTAGAGACGTATATAATGTCCCCACGGCAAAGTACGGGCCGACACGACCGGAATTTTGTAAAACATTACCAGCGAGGGTCTAGATGGGTTAGGTTAGATAATATTACGATATGGACGTATATAATGTGCCCACCGAGAAGTAGGGGCCGGCCCGCCAGGAATGTTGGAAAATACTACATCCGAGATGTTTGGTTCCCTTAGGTTAGGATATATAACGATATAGACGTATATAATGTCCACACCGAGAAGTACGGGCCGACACGACCGGGATTTTGTAAAACATTACCAGCGACGGTCTGGATGGATTAGGTTAGGTTATATTACGATATAGACGTATATAATGTGCCCACCGAGAAGTAGGGGCCGACCCGCCAGGAATGTTGGAAAATACTACATCCGAGATGTTAGGTTCCCTTAGGTTAGGATATATAACGTTAGCAACGTATATAATGTCCCCACGGCAAAGTACGGGCCGACACGACCGGAATTTTGTAAAACATTACCAGCGAGGGTCTAGATGGGTTAGGTTAGATTATATTACGATATGGACATATATAATGTGCCCACCGAGAAGTAGGGGCCGGCCCGCCAGGAATGTTGGAAAATACTACATCCGAGATGTTAGGTTCCCTTAGGTTAGGATATATAACGTTATAGACGTATATAATGTCCCCACGGCAAAGTACGTGCCGACACGACTGGAATTTTGTAAAACATTACCAGCGAGGGTCTAGATGGGTTAGGTTAGATTATATTACGATATGGACGTATATAATGTGCCCACCGAGAAGTAGGGGCTGGCCCGCCAGGAACGTTGGAAAATAATACATGCGAGATGTTAGGTTCCCTTAGGTTAGGATATATAACGTTACAGACGTATATAATGTCCACACCGAGAAGTACGGGCCGACACGACCGGGATTTTGTAAAACATTACCAGCGAGGTTCTAGATGGGTTAGGTTAGGTTATATTGCGATATAGACATATATAATGTGCCTATAGAGAAGTAGGGGCCGACCCGCCAGGAATGTTGGAAAATACTACATCCGACATGTTAGGTTCCCTTAGGTTAGGATATATAACGTTATAGACGTATATAATGTCCCCACCGAGAAGTACGGGTCGACACGACCGGGATTTTGTAAAACATTACCAGCGACGGTCTAGATGGGTTAGGTTGGGTTATATTACGATATAGACGTATATAATGTGCCCACCGAGAAGTAGGGGCCGATCCGCCAGGAATGTTGGAAAATACTACATCCGAGATGTTAGGTTCCCTTAGGTTAGGATATATAACGTTAGAAACGTATATAATGTCCCCACGGCAAAGTACGGGCCGACAAGACCGGAATTTTGTAAAACATTACCAGCGAGGGTCTAGATGGGTTAGGTTAGATTATATTACGATATGGACGTATATAATGTGCCAACCGAGAAGTAGGGGCCGGCCCGCCAGGAATGTTGGAAAATACTACATCCGAGATGTTAGGTTCCCTTAGGTTAGGATATATAACGATATAGACGTATATAATGTCCACACCGCGAAGTACGGGCCGACACGACCGGGATTTTGTAAAACATTACCAGCGACGGTCTGGATGGGTTAGGTTAGGTTATATTACGATATAGACGTATATAATGTGCCCACCGAGAAGTAGGGGCCGACCCGCCAGGAATGTTGGAAAATACTACATCCGAGATGTTAGGTTCCCTTAGGTTAGGATATATAACGTTAGCGACGTATATAATGTCCCCACGGCAAAGTACGGGCCGACACGACCGGAATTTTGTAAAACATTACCAGCAAGGGTCTAGATGGGTTAGGTTAGATTATATTACGATATGGACATATATAATGTGCCCACCGAGAAGTAGGGGCTTGCCCGCCAGGAATGTTGGAAAATACTACTTCCGAGATGTTAGGTTCCCTTAGGTTAGGATATATAACGTTATAGACGTATATAATGTCCCCACGGCAAAGTACGTGCCGACACGACTGGAATTTTGTAAAACATTACCAGCGAGGGTCTAGATGGGTTAGGTTAGATTATATTACGATATGGACGTATATAATGTGCCCACCGAGAAGTAGGGGCTGGCCCGCCAGGAACGTTGGAAAATAATACATGCGAGATGTTAGGTTCCCTTAGGTTAGGATATATAACGTTACAGACGTATATAATGTCCACACCGAGAAGTACGGGCCGACACGACCGGGATTTTGTAAAACATTACCAGCGAGGTTCTAGATGGGTTAGGTTAGGTTATATTGCGATATAGACATATATAATGTGCCTATAGAGAAGTAGGGGCCGACCCGCCAGGAATGTTGGAAAATACTACATCCGACATGTTAGGTTCCCTTAGGTTAGGATATATAACGATATAGACGTATATAATGTCCACACCGAGAAGTACGGCCCGACACGACCGGGATTTTGTAAAACATTACCAGCGAGGGTCTAGGTGGGTTAGGTTAGGTTATATTACGATATGGACATATATAATGTGCCCACCGAGAAGTAGGGGCCGGCCCGCCAGGAATGTTGGAAAATACTACATCCGAGATGTTAGGTTCCCTTAGGTTAGGATATATAACGTTATAGACGTATATAATGTCCCCACGGCAAAGTACGTGCCGACACGACTGGAATTTTGTAAAACATTACCAGCGAGGGTCTAGATGGGTTAGGTTAGATTATATTACGATATGGACGTATATAATGTGCCCACCGAGAAGTAGGGGCCGGCCCGCCAGGAATGTTGGAAAATACTACATCCGACATGTTAGGTTCCCTTAGGTTAGGATATATAACGTTATAGACGTATATTATGTCCCCACCGAGAAGTACGGGCAGACACGACCGGGATTTTGTAAAACATTACCAGCGAGGGTTTAGATGGATTAGGTTAGGTTATATTACGATATAGACGTATATAATGTGCCCACCGAGAAGTAGGGGCCGACCCGCCAGGAATGTTGGAAAATACTACATCCGAGAAGTTAGGTTCCCTTAGGTTAGGATATATAACGTTATAGACGTATATAATGTCCCCACCGAGAAGTACGGGTCGACACGACCTGGATTTTGTAAAACATTACCAGCGAAGGTCTATATGGGTTAGGTTGGGTTATATTACGATATAGACGTATATAATGTGCCCACCGAGAAGTAGGGGCCGACCCACCAGGAATGTTGGAAAATACTACATCCGAGATGTTAGGTTCCCTTAGGTTAGGACATATAACGTTAGAGACGTGTATAATGTCCCCACGGCAAAGTACGGGCCGACAAGACCGGAATTTTGTAAAACATTACCAGCCAGGGTCTAGATGGGTTAGGTTAGATTATATTACGATATGGACGTATATAATGTGCCCACCGAGAAGTAGGGGCCGGCCCGCCGGGAATGTTGGAAAATACTACATCCGAGATGTTAGGTTCCCTTAGGTTAGGATATATAACGATATAGACGTATATAATGTCCACACCGAGAAGTACGGCCCGACACGACCGGGATTTTGTAAAACATTACCAGCGAGGGTCTAGGTGGGTAAGGTTAGGTTATATTACGATATGGACGTATACAATGTGCCCACCGAGATGTAGGGGCCGACCTGCCAGGAATGTTGGAAAATACTACATCCGAGATGTTAGGTTCCCTTAGGTTAGGATATATAAGTTAATAGACGTATATAATGTACGCACCGAGACGTACGGGAAGACATGAACGGGATTCTGTGAAACATTACCAGCGAAGGTCTAGGTGGGATAGGTTAGGTTATATTACGATATGGACGTATATAATGTGCCCACCGAGAAGTAGGGGCTGGCCCGCCAGGAATGTTGGAAAATACTACATCCGAGATTTTAGGTTCCCTTAGGTTAGGATATATAACGTTATAGACGCATATAATGTCCCCACGGCAAAGTACATGCCGACACGACCGGAATTTTGTTAAACATTACCAGCGAGGGTCTAGATAGGTTAGGTTAGGTTATATTACGATATGGAAGTATATAATGTGCCCACCGAGAAGTAGGGCCTGGCCCGCCAGGAACGTTGGAAAATAATACATGCGAGATGTTAGGTTCCCTTAGGTTAGGATATATAACGTTATAGACGTATATAATGTCCACACCGAGAAGTACGGGCCGACACGACCGGGATTTTGTAAAACATTACCAGCGAGGGTCTAGATGGGTTTGTTTATGTTATATTGCGATATAGACATATATAATGTGCCCATCGAGAAGTAGGGGCCGACCCGCCAGGAATGTTGGAAAATACTACATCCGACATGTTAGGTTCCCTTAGGTTAGGATATATAACGTTATAGACCTATATAATGTCCCCACCGAGAAGTACGGGCAGACACGACCGGGATTTTGTTAAACATTACCAGCGACGGTCTAGATGGGTTAGGTTGGGTTATATTACGATATAGACGTATATAATGTGCCCACCGAGAAGTAGGGGCCGACCCGCCAGGAATGTTGGAAAATACTACATCCGCGATGTTAGGTTCCCTTAGGTTAGGATATATAAATTTTTAGACGTATATAATGTACGCACCGAGACGTACGGGAAGACATGAGCGGGATTCTGTGAAACATTACCAGCGAGGGTCTAGGTGGGTTAGGTTAGGTTATATTACGTTATAGACGTATATAATGTTCCCACCGAGAAGTAGGGGCCGACCCGCCAGAAATGTTGGAAAATACTACATCCGAGAAGTTAGGTTCCCTTAGGTTAGGATATATAACGTTATAGACGTATATTATGTCCCCACCGAGAAGTACGGGCAGACACGACCGGGATTTTGTAAAACATTACCAGCGAGGGTTTAGATGGATTAGGTTAGGTTATATTACGATATAGACGTATATAATGTGCCCACCGAGAAGTAGGGGCCGACCCGCCAGGAATGTTGGAAAATACTACATCCGAGATGTTAGGTTCCCTTAGGTTAGGATATATAACGTTAGCAACGTATATAATGTCCCCACGGCAAAGTACGGGCCGACACGACCGGAATTTTGTAAAACATTACCAGCGAGGGTCTAGATGGGTTAGGTTAGATTATATTACGATATGGACATATATAATGTGCCCACCGAGAAGTAGGGGCCGGCCCGCCAGGAATGTTGGAAAATACTACATCCGAGATGTTAGGTTCCCTTAGGTTAGGATATATAACGTTATAGACGTATATAATGTCCCCACGGCAAAGTACGTGCCGACACGACTGGAATTTTGTAAAACATTACCAGCGAGGGTCTAGATGGGTTAGGTTAGATTATATTACGATATGGACGTATATAATGTGCCCACCGAGAAGTAGGGGCTGGCCCGCCAGGAACGTTGGAAAATAATACATGCGAGATGTTAGGTTCCCTTAGGTTAGGATATATAACGTTACAGACGTATATAATGTCCACACCGAGAAGTACGGGCCGACACGACCGGGATTTTGTAAAACATTACCAGCGAGGTTCTAGATGGGTTAGGTTAGGTTATATTGCGATATAGACATATATAATGTGCCTATAGAGAAGTAGGGGCCGACCCGCCAGGAATGTTGGAAAATACTACATCCGACATGTTAGGTTCCCTTAGGTTAGGATATATAACGATATAGACGTATATAATGTCCACACCGAGAAGTACGGCCCGACACGACCGGGATTTTGTAAAACATTACCAGCGAGGGTCTAGGTGGGTTAGGTTAGGTTATATTACGATATGGACATATATAATGTGCCCACCGAGAAGTAGGGGCCGGCCCGCCAGGAATGTTGGAAAATACTACATCCGAGATGTTAGGTTCCCTTAGGTTAGGATATATAACGTTATAGACGTATATAATGTCCCCACGGCAAAGTACGTGCCGACACGACTGGAATTTTGTAAAACATTACCAGCGAGGGTCTAGATGGGTTAGGTTAGATTATATTACGATATGGACGTATATAATGTGCCCACCGAGAAGTAGGGGCCGGCCCGCCAGGAATGTTGGAAAATACTACATCCGACATGTTAGGTTCCCTTAGGTTAGGATATATAACGTTATAGACGTATATTATGTCCCCACCGAGAAGTACGGGCAGACACGACCGGGATTTTGTAAAACATTACCAGCGAGGGTTTAGATGGATTAGGTTAGGTTATATTACGATATAGACGTATATAATGTGCCCACCGAGAAGTAGGGGCCGACCCGCCAGGAATGTTGGAAAATACTACATCCGAGAAGTTAGGTTCCCTTAGGTTAGGATATATAACGTTATAGACGTATATAATGTCCCCACCGAGAAGTACGGGTCGACACGACCTGGATTTTGTAAAACATTACCAGCGAAGGTCTATATGGGTTAGGTTGGGTTATATTACGATATAGACGTATATAATGTGCCCACCGAGAAGTAGGGGCCGACCCACCAGGAATGTTGGAAAATACTACATCCGAGATGTTAGGTTCCCTTAGGTTAGGACATATAACGTTAGAGACGTGTATAATGTCCCCACGGCAAAGTACGGGCCGACAAGACCGGAATTTTGTAAAACATTACCAGCCAGGGTCTAGATGGGTTAGGTTAGATTATATTACGATATGGACGTATATAATGTGCCCACCCAGAAGTAAGGGCCGGCCCGCCGGGAATGTTGGAAAATACTACATCCGAGATGTTAGGTTCCCTTAGGTTAGGATATATAACGATATAGACGTATATAATGTCCACACCGAGAAGTACGGCCCGACACGACCGGGATTTTGTAAAACATTACCAGCGAGGGTCTAGGTGGGTAAGGTTAGGTTATATTACGATATGGACGTATACAATGTGCCCACCGAGATGTAGGGGCCGACCTGCCAGGAATGTTGGAAAATACTACATCCGAGATGTTAGGTTCCCTTAGGTTAGGATATATAAGTTAATAGACGTATATAATGTACGCACCGAGACGTACGGGAAGACATGAACGGGATTCTGTGAAACATTACCAGCGAAGGTCTAGGTGGGTTAGGTTAGGTTATATTACGATATGGACGTATATAATGTGCCCACCGAGAAGTAGGGGCTGGCCCGCCAGGAATGTTGGAAAATACTACATCCGAGATTTTAGGTTCCCTTAGGTTAGGATATATAACGTTATAGACGCATATAATGTCCCCACGGCAAAGTACATGCCGACACGACCGGAATTTTGTTAAACATTACCAGCGAGGGTCTAGATAGGTTAGGTTAGGTTATATTACGATATGGAAGTATATAATGTGCCCACCGAGAAGTAGGGCCTGGCCCGCCAGGAACGTTGGAAAATAATACATGCGAGATGTTAGGTTCCCTTAGGTTAGGATATATAACGTTATAGACGTATATAATGTCCACACCGAGAAGTACGGGCCGACACGACCGGGATTTTGTAAAACATTACCAGCGAGGGTCTAGATGGGTTTGTTTATGTTATATTGCGATATAGACATATATAATGTGCCCATCGAGAAGTAGGGGCCGACCCGCCAGGAATGTTGGAAAATACTACATCCGACATGTTAGGTTCCCTTAGGTTAGGATATATAACGTTATAGACCTATATAATGTCCCCACCGAGAAGTACGGGCAGACACGACCGGGATTTTGTTAAACATTACCAGCGACGGTCTAGATGGGTTAGGTTGGGTTATATTACGATATAGACGTATATAATGTGCCCACCGAGAAGTAGGGGCCGACCCGCCAGGAATGTTGCAAAATACTACATCCGCGATGTTAGGTTCCCTTAGGTTAGGATATATAAATTTTTAGACGTATATAATGTACGCACCGAGACGTACGGGAAGACATGAGCGGGATTCTGTGAAACATTACCAGCGAGGGTCTAGGTGGGTTAGGTTAGGTTATATTACGTTATAGACGTATATAATGTTCCCACCGAGAAGTAGGGGCCGACCCGCCAGAAATGTTGGAAAATACTACATCCGAGAAGTTAGGTTCCCTTAGGTTAGGATATATAACGTTATAGACGTATATTATGTCCCCACCGAGAAGTACGGGCAGACACGACCGGGATTTTGTAAAACATTACCAGCGAGGGTTTAGATGGATTAGGTTAGGTTATATTACGATATAGACGTATATAATGTGCCCACCGAGAAGTAGGGGCCGACCCGCCAGGAATGTTGGAAAATACTACATCCGAGATGTTAGGTTCCCTTAGGTTAGGATATATAACGTTAGCAACGTATATAATGTCCCCACGGCAAAGTACGGGCCGACACGACCGGAATTTTGTAAAACATTACCAGCGAGGGTCTAGATGGGTTAGGTTAGATTATATTACGATATGGACATATATAATGTGCCCACCGAGAAGTAGGGGCCGGCCCGCCAGGAATGTTGGAAAATACTACATCCGAGATGTTAGGTTCCCTTAGGTTAGGATATATAACGTTATAGACGTATATAATGTCCCCACGGCAAAGTACGTGCCGACACGACTGGAATTTTGTAAAACATTACCAGCGAGGGTCTAGATGGGTTAGGTTAGATTATATTACGATATGGACGTATATAATGTGCCCACCGAGAAGTAGGGGCTGGCCCGCCAGGAACGTTGGAAAATAATACATGCGAGATGTTAGGTTCCCTTAGGTTAGGATATATAACGTTACAGACGTATATAATGTCCACACCGAGAAGTACGGGCCGACACGACCGGGATTTTGTAAAACATTACCAGCGAGGTTCTAGATGGGTTAGGTTAGGTTATATTGCGATATAGACATATATAATGTGCCTATAGAGAAGTAGGGGCCGACCCGCCAGGAATGTTGGAAAATACTACATCCGACATGTTAGGTTCCCTTAGGTTAGGATATATAACGTTATAGACGTATATAATGTCCCCACCGAGAAGTACGGGTCGACACGACCGGGATTTTGTAAAACATTACCAGCGACGGTCTAGATGGGTTAGGTTGGGTTATATTACGATATAGACGTATATAATGTGCCCACCGAGAAGTAGGGGCCGACCCGCCAGGAATGTTGGAAAATACTACATCCGAGATGTTAGGTTCCCTTAGGTTAGGATATATAACGTTAGAAACGTATATAATGTCCCCACGGCAAAGTACGGGCCGACAAGACCGGAATTTTGTAAAACATTACCAGCGAGGGTCTAGATGGGTTAGGTTAGATTATATTACGATATGGACGTATATAATGTGCCAACCGAGAAGTAGGGGCCGGCCCGCCAGGAATGTTGGAAAATACTACATCCGAGATGTTAGGTTCCCTTAGGTTAGGATATATAACGATATAGACGTATATAATGTCCACACCGAGAAGTACGGGCCGACACGACCGGGATTTTGTAAAACATTACCAGCGACGGTCTGGATGGGTTAGGTTAGGTTATATTACGATATAGACGTATATAATGTGCCCACCGAGAAGTAGGGGCCGACCCGCCAGGAATGTTGGAAAATACTACATCCGAGATGTTAGGTTCCCTTAGGTTAGGATATATAACGTTAGCGACGTATATAATGTCCCCACGGCAAAGTACGGGCCGACACGACCGGAATTTTGTAAAACATTACCAGCGAGGGTCTAGATGGGTTAGGTTAGATTATATTACGATATGGACATATATAATGTGCCCACCGAGAAGTAGGGGCCGGCCCGCCAGGAATGTTGGAAAATACTACTTCCGAGATGTTAGGTTCCCTTAGGTTAGGATATATAACGTTATAGACGTATATAATGTCCCCACGGCAAAGTACGTGCCGACACGACTGGAATTTTGTAAAACATTACCAGCGAGGGTCTAGATGGGTTAGGTTAGATTATATTACGATATGGACGTATATAATGTGCCCACCGAGAAGTAGGGGCTGGCCCGCCAGGAACGTTGGAAAATAATACATGCGAGATGTTAGGTTCCCTTAGGTTAGGATATATAACGTTACAGACGTATATAATGTCCACACCGAGAAGTACGGGCCGACACGACCGGGATTTTGTAAAACATTACCAGCGAGGTTCTAGATGGGTTAGGTTAGGTTATATTGCGATATAGACATATATAATGTGCCTATAGAGAAGTAGGGGCCGACCCGCCAGGAATGTTGGAAAATACTACATCCGACATGTTAGGTTCCCTTAGGTTAGGATATATAACGTTATAGACGTATATAATGTCCCCACCGAGAAGTACGGGTCGACACGACCGGGATTTTGTAAAACATTACCAGCGACGGTCTAGATGGGTTAGGTTGGGTTATATTACGATATAGACGTATATAATGTGCCCACCGAGAAGTAGGGGCCGACCCGCCAGGAATGTTGGAAAATACTACATCCGAGATGTTAGGTTCCCTTAGGTTAGGATATATAACGTTAGAAACGTATATAATGTCCCCACGGCAAAGTACGGGCCGACAAGACCGGAATTTTGTAAAACATTACCAGCGAGGGTCTAGATGGGTTAGGTTAGATTATATTACGATATGGACGTATATAATGTGCCAACCGAGAAGTAGGGGCCGGCCCGCCAGGAATGTTGGAAAATACTACATCCGAGATGTTAGGTTCCCTTAGGTTAGGATATATAACGATATAGACGTATATAATGTCCACACCGAGAAGTACGGGCCGACACGACCGGGATTTTGTAAAACATTACCAGCGACGGTCTGGATGGGTTAGGTTAGGTTATATTACGATATAGACGTATATAATGTGCCCACCGAGAAGTAGGGGCCGACCCGCCAGGAATGTTGGAAAATACTACATCCGAGATGTTAGGTTCCCTTAGGTTAGGATATATAACGTTAGCGACGTATATAATGTCCCCACGGCAAAGTACGGGCCGACACGACCGGAATTTTGTAAAACATTACCAGCGAGGGTCTAGATGGGTTAGGTTAGATTATATTACGATATGGACATATATAATGTGCCCACCGAGAAGTAGGGGCCGGCCCGCCAGGAATGTTGGAAAATACTACTTCCGAGATGTTAGGTTCCCTTAGGTTAGGATATATAACGTTATAGACGTATATAATGTCCCCACGGCAAAGTACGTGCCGACACGACTGGAATTTTGTAAAACATTACCAGCGAGGGTCTAGATGGGTTAGGTTAGATTATATTACGATATGGACGTATATAATGTGCCCACCGAGAAGTAGGGGCTGGCCCGCCAGGAACGTTGGAAAATAATACATGCGAGATGTTAGGTTCCCTTAGGTTAGGATATATAACGTTACAGACGTATATAATGTCCACACCGAGAAGTACGGGCCGACACGACCGGGATTTTGTAAAACATTACCAGCGAGGTTCTAGATGGGTTAGGTTAGGTTATATTGCGATATAGACATATATAATGTGCCTATAGAGAAGTAGGGGCCGACCCGCCAGGAATGTTGGAAAATACTACATCCGACATGTTAGGTTCCCTTAGGTTAGGATATATAACGTTATAGACGTATATAATGTCCCCACCGAGAAGTACGGGTCGACACGACCGGGATTTTGTAAAACATTACCAGCGACGGTCTAGATGGGTTAGGTTGGGTTATATTACGATATAGACGTATATAATGTGCCCACCGAGAAGTAGGGGCCGACCCGCCAGGAATGTTGGAAAATACTACATCCGAGATGTTAGGTTCCCTTAGGTTAGGATATATAACGTTAGAAACGTATATAATGTCCCCACGGCAAAGTACGGGCCGACAAGACCGGAATTTTGTAAAACATTACCAGCGAGGGTCTAGATGGGTTAGGTTAGATTATATTACGATATGGACGTATATAATGTGCCCACCGAGAAGTAGGGGCCGGCCCGCCAGGAATGTTGGAAAATACTACATCCGAGATGTTAGGTTCCCTTAGGTTAGGATATATAACGATATAGACGTATATAATGTCCACACCGAGAAGTACGGCCCGACACGACTGGAATTTTGTAAAACATTACCAGCGAGGGTCTAGATGGGTTAGGTTAGATTATATTACGATATGGACGTATATAATGTGCCCACCGAGAAGTAGGGGCTGGCCCGCCAGGAACGTTGGAAAATAATACATGCGAGATGTTAGGTTCCCTTAGGTTAGGATATATAACGTTACAGACGTATATAATGTCCACA
Source organism: Xylocopa violacea (assembly GCA_963969225.1). Taxonomy (NCBI): domain Eukaryota; kingdom Metazoa; phylum Arthropoda; class Insecta; order Hymenoptera; family Apidae; genus Xylocopa; species Xylocopa violacea. The sequence continues at coordinate 4,746,490 of CAXAJV010000039.1, forward strand.
CCGAGAAGTACGGGCCGACACGACCGGGATTTTGTAAAACATTACCAGCGAGGTTCTAGATGGGTTAGGTTAGGTTATATTGCGATATAGACATATATAATGTGCCTATCGAGAAGTAGGGGCCGACCCGCCAGGAATGTTGGAAAATACTACATCCGAGAAGTTAGGTTCCCTTAGGTTAGGATATATAACGTTATAGACGTATATAATGTCCCCACCGAGAAGTACGTGTCGACACGACCTGGATTTTGTAAAACATTACCAGCGACGGTCTATATGGGTTAGGTTGGGTTATATTACGATATAGACGTATATAATGTGCCCACCGAGAAGTAGGGGCCGACCCACCAGGAATGTTGGAAAATACTACATCCGAGATGTTAGGTTCCCTTAGGTTAGGATATATAACGTTAGAGACGTATATAATGTCCCCACGGCAAAGTACGGGCCGACAAGACCGGAATTTTGTAAAACATTACCAGCCAGGGTCTAGATGGGTTAGGTTAGATTATATTACGATATGGACGTATATAATGTGCCCACCGAGAAGTAGGGGCCGGCCCGCCAGGAATGTTGGAAAATACTACATCCGAGATGTTAGGTTCCCTTAGGTTAGGATATATAACGTTATAGACGTATATAATGTCCCCACCGAGAAGTACGGGTCGACACGACCGGGATTTTGTAAAACATTACCAGTGACGGTTTAGATGGGTTAGGTTAGGTTATATTACGATATAGTCGTATATAATGTGCCCACCGAGAAGTAGGGGCCGACCCGCCAGAAATGTTGGAAAATACTACATCCGAGATGTTAGGTTCCCTTAGGTTAGGATAAATAAATTTACAGACGAATATAATGTACGCACCGAGAAGTACGGGAAGACATGAACGGGATTCAGTGAAACATTACCAGCGAGGGTCTAGGTGGGTTAGGTTAGGTTATATTACGTTATAGACGTATATAAAGTTCCCACCGAGATGTAGGGGCCAACCCGCCAGGAATGTTGAAAAATACTACATCCGACATGTTAGGTTCCCTTAGGTTAGGATATATAACGTTATAGACGTATATAATGTCCCCACCGAGAAGTACGGGCAGACACGACCGGGATTTTGTAAAACATTACCAGCGACGGTCTATATGGGTTAGGTTGGGTTATATTACGATATAGACGTATATAATGTGCCCACCGAGAAGTAGGGGCCGACCCGCCAGGAATGTTGGAAAATACTACATCCGCGATGTTAGGTTCCCTTAGGTTAGGATATATAAATTTTTAGACGTATATAATGTACGCACCGAGACGTACGGGAAGACATGAGCGGGATTCTGTGAAACATTACCAGCGAGGGTCTAGGTGGGTTAGGTTAGGTTATATTACGTTATAGACGTATATAATGTTCCCACCGAGAAGTAGGGGCCGACCCGCCAGAAATGTTGGAAAATACTACATCCGAGAAGTTAGGTTCCCTTAGGTTAGGATATATAACGTTATAGACGTATATAATGTCCCCACGGCAAAGTACGGGCCGAAACGACCGGAATTTTGTAAAACATTACCAGCGAGGGTCTAGATGGGTTAGGTTAGATTATATTACGATATGGACGTATATAATGTGCCCACCGAGAAGTAGGGGCTGGCCCGCCAGGAACGTTGGAAAATAATACATGCGAGATGTTAGGTTCCCTTAGGTTAGGATGTATAACGCTACAGACGTATATAATGTCCACACCGAGAAGTACGGGCAGACACGACCGGGATTTTGTAAAACATTACCAGCGAGGGTCTAGATGGGTTAGGTTAGGTTATATTGCGATATAGACATATATAATGTGCCCATCGAGAAGTAGGGGCCGACCCGCCAGGAATGTTGGAAAATACTACATCCGACATGTTAGGTTCCCTTAGGTTAGGATATATAACGTTATAGACGTATATAATGTCCCCACCGAGAAGTACGGGCAGACACGACCGGGATTTTGTAAAACATTACCAGCGAGGGTCTAGATGGATTAGGTTAGGTTATATTACGATATAGACGTATATAATGTGCCCACCGAGAAGTAGGGGCCGACCCGCCAGGAATGTTGGAAAATACTATATCCGAGAAGTTAGGTTCCCTTAGGTTAGGATATATAACGTTATAGACGTATATAATGTCCCCACGGCAAAGTACAGGCCGACACGACCGGTATTTTGTAAAACATTACCAGCGAGGGTCTAGATGGGTTAGGTTAGATTATATTACGATATGGACGTATATAATGTGCCCACCGAGAAGTAGGGGCCGGCCCGCCAGGAATGTTGGAAAATACTACATCCGAGATGTTAGGTTCCCTTAGGTTAGGATATATAACGATATAGACGTATATAATGTCCACACCGAGAAGTACGGCCCGACACGACCGGGATTTTGTAAAACATTACCAGCGAGGGTCTAGGTGGGTTAGGTTAGGTTATATTACGATATGGACGTATACAATGTGCCCACCGAGATGTAGGGGCCGACCTGCCAGGAATGTTGGAAAATACTACATCCGAGATGTTAGGTTCCCTTAGGTTAGGATATATAAGTTAATAGACGTATATAATGTACGCACCGAGACGTACGGGAAGACATGAACGGGATTCTGTGAAACATTACCAGCGAAGGTCTAGGTGGGTTAGGTTAGGTTATATTACGATATGGACGTATATAATGTGCCCACCGAGAAGTAGGGGCTGGCCCGCCAGGAATGTTGGAAAATACTACATCCGAGATGTTAGGTTCCCTTAGGTTAGGATATATAACGTTATAGACGTATATAATGTCCCCACCGAGAAGTACGGGCAGACACGACCGGGATTTTGTAAAACATTACCAGCGACGGTCTAGATGGGTTAGGTTGGGTTATATTACGATATAGACGTATATAATGTGCCCACCGAGAAGTAGGGGCCGACCCGCCAGGAATGTTGGAAAATACTACATCCGCGATGTTAGGTTCCCTTAGGTTAGGATATATAAATTTTTAGACGTATATAATGTACGCACCGAGACGTACGGGAAGACATGAGCGGGATTCAGTGAAACATTACCAGCGAGGGTCTAGGTGGGTTAGGTTAGGTTATATTACGTTATAGACGTATATAAAGTTCCCACCGAGATGTAGGGGCCAACCCGCCAGGAATGTTGAAAAATACTACATCCGACATGTTAGGTTCCCTTAGGTTAGGATATATAACGTTATAGACGTATATAATGTCCCCACCGAGAAGTACGGGCAGACACGACCGGGATTTTGTAAAACATTACCAGCGAGGGTTTAGATGGATTAGGTTAGGTTATATTACGATATAGACGTATATAATGTGCCCACCGAGAAGTAGGGGCCGACCCGCCAGGAATGTTGGAAAATACTACATCCGAGAAGTTAGGTTCCCTTAGGTTAGGATATATAACGTTATAGACGTATATAATGTCCCCACCGAGAAGTACGGGTCGACACGACCTGGATTTTGTAAAACATTACCAGCGACGGTCTATATGGGTTAGGTTGGGTTATATTACGATATAGACGTATATAATGTGCCCACCGAGAAGTAGGGGCCGACCCATCAGGAATGTTGGAAAATACTACATCCGAGATGTTAGGTTCCCTTAGGTTAGGATATATAACGTTAGAGACGTATATAATGTCCCCACGGCAAAGTACGGGCCGACAAGACCGGAATTTTGTAAAACATTACCAGCCAGGGTCTAGATGGGTTAGGTTAGATTATATTACGATATGGACGTATATAATGTGCCCACCGAGAAGTAGGGGCCGGCCCGCCAGGAATGTTGGAAAATACTACATCCGAGATGTTAGGTTCCCTTAGGTTAGGATATATAACGATATAGACGTATATAATGTCCACACCGAGAAGTACGGCCCGACACGACCGGGATTTTGTAAAACATTACCAGCGAGGGTCTAGGTGGGTTAGGTTAGGTTATATTACGATATGGACGTATACAATGTGCCCACCGAGATGTAGGGGCCGACCTGCCAGGAATGTTGGAAAATACTACATCCGAGATGTTAGGTTCCCTTAGGTTAGGATATATAAGTTAATAGACGTATATAATGTACGCACCGAGACGTACGGGAAGACATGAACGGGATTCTGTGAAACATTACCAGCGAAGGTCTAGGTGGGTTAGGTTAGGTTATATTACGATATGGACGTATATAATGTGCCCACCGAGAAGTAGGGGCTGGCCCGCCAGGAATGTTGGAAAATACTACATCCGAGATGTTAGGTTCCCTTAGGTTAGGATATATAACGTTATAGACGTATATAATGTCCCCACCGAGAAGTACGGGCAGACACGACCGGGATTTTGTAAAACATTACCAGCGACGGTCTAGATGGGTTAGGTTGGGTTATATTACGATATAGACGTATATAATGTGCCCACCGAGAAGTAGGGGCCGACCCGCCAGGAATGTTGGAAAATACTACATCCGCGATGTTAGGTTCCCTTAGGTTAGGATATATAAATTTTTAGACGTATATAATGTACGCACCGAGACGTACGGGAAGACATGAGCGGGATTCTGTGAAACATTACCAGCGAGGGTCTAGGTGGGTTAGGTTAGGTTATATTACGTTATAGACGTATATAATGTTCCCACCGAGAAGTAGGGGCCGACCCGCCAGAAATGTTGGAAAATACTACATCCGAGAAGTTAGGTTCCCTTAGGTTAGGATATATAACGTTATAGACGTATATAATGTCCCCACGGCAAAGTACGGGCCGAAACGACCGGAATTTTGTAAAACATTACCAGCGAGGGTCTAGATGGGTTAGGTTAGATTATATTACGATATGGACGTATATAATGTGCCCACCGAGAAGTAGGGGCTGGCCCGCCAGGAACGTTGGAAAATAATACATGCGAGATGTTAGGTTCCCTTAGGTTAGGATATATAACGCTACAGACGTATATAATGTCCACACCGAGAAGTACGGGCAGACACGACCGGGATTTTGTAAAACATTACCAGCGAGGGTCTAGATGGGTTAGGTTAGGTTATATTGCGATATAGACATATATAATGTGCCCATCGAGAAGTAGGGGCCGACCCGCCAGGAATGTTGGAAAATACTACATCCGACATGTTAGGTTCCCTTAGGTTAGGATATATAACGTTATAGACGTATATAATGTCCCCACCGAGAAGTACGGGCAGACACGACCGGGATTTTGTAAAACATTACCAGCGAGGGTCTAGATGGATTAGGTTAGGTTATATTACGATATAGACGTATATAATGTGCCCACCGAGAAGTAGGGGCCGACCCGCCAGGAATGTTGGAAAATACTATATCCGAGAAGTTAGGTTCCCTTAGGTTAGGATATATAACGTTATAGACGTATATAATGTCCCCACGGCAAAGTACAGGCCGACACGACCGGTATTTTGTAAAACATTACCAGCGAGGGTCTAGATGGGTTAGGTTAGATTATATTACGATATGGACGTATATAATGTGCCCACCGAGAAGTAGGGGCCGGCCCGCCAGGAATGTTGGAAAATACTACATCCGAGATGTTAGGTTCCCTTAGGTTAGGATATATAACGATATAGACGTATATAATGTCCACACCGAGAAGTACGGCCCGACACGACCGGGATTTTGTAAAACATTACCAGCGAGGGTCTAGATGGGTTAGGTTAGGTTATATTACGATATGGACGTATACAATGTGCCCACCGAGATGTAGGGGCCGACCTGCCAGGAATGTTGGAAAATACTACATCCGAGATGTTAGGTTCCCTTAGGTTAGGATATATAAGTTAATAGACGTATATAATGTACGCACCGAGACGTACGGGAAGACATGAACGGGATTCTGTGAAACATTACCAGCGAAGGTCTAGGTGGGTTAGGTTAGGTTATATTACGATATGGACGTATATAATGTGCCCACCGAGAAGTAGGGGCTGGCCCGCCAGGAATGTTGGAAAATACTACATCCGAGATGTTAGGTTCCCTTAGGTTAGGATATATAACGTTATAGACGTATATAATGTCCCCACCGAGAAGTACGGGCAGACACGACCGGGATTTTGTAAAACATTACCAGCGACGGTCTAGATGGGTTAGGTTGGGTTATATTACGATATAGACGTATATAATGTGCCCACCGAGAAGTAGGGGCCGACCCGCCAGGAATGTTGGAAAATACTACATCCGCGATGTTAGGTTCCCTTAGGTTAGGATATATAAATTTTTAGACGTATATAATGTACGCACCGAGACGTACGGGAAGACATGAGCGGGATTCTGTGAAACATTACCAGCGAGGGTCTAGGTGGGTTAGGTTAGGTTATATTACGTTATAGACGTATATAATGTTCCCACCGAGAAGTAGGGGCCGACCCGCCAGAAATGTTGGAAAATACTACATCCGAGAAGTTAGGTTCCCTTAGGTTAGGATATATAACGTTATAGACGTATATAATGTCCCCACGGCAAAGTACGGGCCGAAACGACCGGAATTTTGTAAAACATTACCAGCGAGGGTCTAGATGGATTAGGTTAGGTTATATTACAATATAGACGTATATAATGTGCCCACCGAGAAGTAGGGGCTGGACCGCCAGGAACGTTGGAAAATAATACATGCGAGATGTTAGGTTCCCTTACGTTAGGATATATAACGTTATAGACGTATATAATGTCCACACCGAGAAGTACGGGCCGACACGACCGGGATTTTGTAAAACATTACCAGCGAGGGTCTAGATGGATTAGGTTAGGTTATATTACGATATAGACGTATATGATGTGCCCACCGAGAAGTAGGGGCCGAACCGCCAGGAATGTTGGAAAATACTAGATCCGAGAAGTTAGGTTCCCTTAGGTTAGGATATATAACGTTATAGACGTATATAATGTCCCCACCGAGAAGAACGGGCAGACACGACCGGGATTTTGTAAAACATTACCAGCGACGGTCTAGATGGGTTAGGTTAGGTTATATTGCGATATAGACATATATAATGTGCCCATCGAGAAGTAGGGGCCGACCCGCCAGGAATGTTGGAAAATACTACATCCGAGAAGTTAGGTTCCCTTAGGTTAGGATATATAACGTTATAGACGTATATAATGTCCCCACGGCAAAGTACAGGCCGACACGACCGGTATTTTGTAAAACATTACCAGCGAGGGTCTAGATGGGTTAGGTTAGATTATATTACGATATGGACGTATATAATGTGCCCACCGAGAAGTAGGGGCCGGCCCGCCAGGAATGTTGGAAAATACTACATCCGAGATGTTAGGTTCCCTTAGGTTAGGATATATAACGATATAGACGTATATAATGTCCCCACCGAGAAGTACGGGCAGACACGACCGGGATTCTGTAAAACATTACCAGCGAGGGTCTACATGGATTAGGTTAGGTTATATTACGTTATAGACGTATATAATGTTCCCACCGAGAAGTAGGGGCCGACCCGCCAGAAATGTTGGAAAATGCTACATCCGAGATGTTAGGTTCCCTTAGGTTAGGATATAAAACGATATAGACATATATAATGTCCCCACGGCAAAGTACGGGCCGACACGACCGGGATTTTGTAAAACATTACCAGCGAGGGTCTAGATGGGTTTGGTTAGGTTATATTGCGATATAGACATATATAATGTGCCCATCGAGAAGTAGGTGCCGACCCGCCAGGAATGTTGGAAAATACTACATCCGACATGTTAGGTTCCCTTAGGTTAGGATATACAACGTTATAGACGTATATAATGTCCCCACGGCAAAGTACAGGCCGACACGACCGGAATTTTGTAAAACATTACCAGCGAGGGTCTAGATGGGTTAGGTTAGATTATATTACGATATGGACGTATATAATGTGCCCACCGAGAAGTAGGGGCCGGACCGCCAGGAATGTTGGAAAATACTACATCCGAGATGTTAGGTTCCCTTAGGTTAGGATATATAACGATATAGACGTATATAATGTCCACACCGAGAAGTACGGGCCGACACGACCGGGATTCTGTAAAACATTACCAGCGACGGTCTAGATGGGTTAGGTTAGGTTATATTGCGATATAGACATATATAATGTGCCCATCGAGAAGTAGGGGCCGACCCGCCAGGAATGTTGGAAAATACTACATCCGACATGTTAGGTTCCCGTAGGTTATTATATATAACGTTATAGACGTATATAATGGTCCCACCGAGAAGTACGGGCAGACACGACCGGGATTTTGTAAAACATTACCAGCGAGGGTCTACATGGATTAGGTTAGGGTATATTACGATATAGACGTATATAATGTGCCCACCGAGAAGTAGGGGCCGACCCGCCAGGAATGTTGGAAAATACTACATCCGAGAAGTTAGGTTCCATTAGGTTAGGATATATAACGTTATAGACGTATATAATGTCCCCACCGGGAAGTACGGGTCGACACGACCGGGATTTTGTAAAACATTACCAGCGACGGTCTAGATGGGTTAGGTTAGGTTATATTACGATATAGACGTATATAATGTGCCCACCGAGAAGTAGGGGCCGACCCGCCAGGAATGTTGGAAAATACTACATCCGAGATGTTAGGTTCCTTTAGGTTAGGATATATAACGTTATAGACGTATATAATGTCCCCACGGCAAAGTACGGGCCGACACGGCCGGAATTTTGTAAAACATTACCAGCGTGGGTCTAGATGGGTTAGGTTAGATTATATTACGATATGGACGTATATAATGTGCCCACCGAGAAGTAGGGGCTGGCCCGCCAGGAACGTTGGAAAATAATACATGCGAGATGTTAGGTTCCCTTAGGTTAGGATATATAACGTTACAGACGTATATAATGTCCACACCGAGAAGTACGGGCCGACACGACCGGGATTTTGTAAAACATTACCAGCGAGGGTCTAGATGGGTTAGGTTAGGTTATATTGCGATATAGGCATATATAATGTGCCCATCGAGAAGTAGGGGCCGACCCGCCAGGAATGTTGGAAAATACTACATCCGACATGTTAGGTTCCCTTAGGTTAGGATATATAACGTTATAGACGTATATAATGTCCCCACCGAGAAGTACGGGCAGACACTACCGGGATTTTGTAAAACATTACCAGCGAGGGTCTACATGGATTAGGTTAGGGTATATTACGATATAGACGTATATAATGTGCCCACCGAGAAGTAGGGGCCGACCCGCCAGGAATGTTGGAAAATACTACATCCGAGAAGTTAGGTTCCCTTAGGTTAGGATATATAATGTTATAGACGTATATAATGTCCCCACCGAGAAGTACGGGTCGACACGACCGGGATTTTGTAAAACATTACCAGCGACGGTCTAGATGGGTTAGGTTAGGTTATATTACGATATAGACGTATATAATGTGCCCATCGAGAAGTAGGGGCCGACCCGCCAGGAATGTTGGAAAATACTACATCCGACATGTTAGGTTCCCTTAGGTTAGGATATATAACGTTATAGACGTATATAATGTCCCCACCGAGAAGTACGGGCAGACACGACCGGGATTTTGTAAAACATTACCAGCGAGGGTCTAGATGGATTAGGTTAGGTTATATTACAATATAGACGTATATAATGTGCCCACCGAGAAGTAGGGGCTGGACCGCCAGGAACGTTGGAAAATAATACATGCGAGATGTTAGGTTCCCTTAGGTTAGGATATATAACGTTATAGACGTATATAATGTCCACACCGAGAAGTACGGGCCGACACGACCGGGATTTTGTAAAACATTACCAGCGAGGGTCTAGATGGATTAGGTTAGGTTATATTACGATATAGACGTATATAATGTGCCCACCGAGAAGTAGGGGCCGAACCGCCAGGAATGTTGGAAAATACTAGATCCGAGAAGTTAGGTTCCCTTAGGTTAGGATATATAACGTTATAGACGTATATAATGTCCCCACCGAGAAGTACGGGTCGACACGACCGGGATTTTGTAAAACATTACCAGCGACGGTCTAGATGGGTTAGGTTAGGTTATATTACGATATAGACGTATATAATGTGCCCACCGAGAAGTAGGGGCCGACCCGCCAGGAATGTTGGAAAATACTACATCCGAGATGTTAGGTTCCCTTAGGTTAGGATATATAACGTTAGAGACGTATATAATGTCTCCACGGCAAAGTACGGGCCGACACGACCGGAATTTTGTAAAACATTACCAGCCAGGGTCTAGATGGGTTAGGTTAGATTATATTACGATATGGACGTATATAATGTGCCCACCGAGAAGTAGGGGCCGGCCCGCCAGGAATGTTGCAAAATACTACATCCGAGATGTTAGGTTCCCTTAGGTTAGGATATATAACGATATAGACGTATATAATGTCCACACCGAGAAGTACGGGCCGACACGACCGGGATTTTGTAAAACATTACCAGCGACGGTCTAGATGGGTTAGGTTAGGTTATATTACGATATAGACGTATATAATATGCCCACCGAGAAGTAGGGACCGACCCGCCAGGAATGTTGGAAAATACTACATCCGAGATGTTAGGTTCCCTTAGGTTAGGATAAATAAATTTATAGTCGTATATAATGTACGCACCGAGACGTACGGGAAGACATGAACGGGATTCAGTGAAACATTACCAGCGAGGGTGTAGGTGGGTTAGGTTAGGTTATATTACGTTATAGACGTATATAAAGTTCCCACCGAGAAGTAGGGCCCGACCCGCCAGAAATGTTGGAAAATACTACGTCCGAGATGTTAGGTTCCCTTAGGTTAGGATATATAACGTTATAGACGTATAAAATGTCCCCACGGCAAAGTACGGGCCGACACGACCGGAATTTTGTAAAACATTACCAGCGTGGGTCTAGATGGGTTAGGTTAGATTATATTACGATATGGAAGTATATAATGTGCCCACCGAGAAGTAGGGGCTGGCCCGCCAGGAACGTTGGAAAATAATACATGCGAGATGTTAGGTTCCCTTAGGTTAGGATATATAACGTTACAGACGTATATAATGTCCACACCGAGAAGTACGGGCCGACACGACCGGGATTTTGTAAAACATTACCAGCGAGGGTCTAGATGGGTTAGGTTAGGTTATATTGCGATATAGACATATATAATGTGCCCATCGAGAAGTAGGGGCCGACCCGCCAGGAATGTTGGAAAATACTACATCCGACATGTTAGGTTCCCTTAGGTTAGGATATATAACGTTATAGACGTATATAATGTCCCCACCGAGAAGTACGGGCAGACACGACCGGGATTTTGTAAAACATTACCAGCGAGGGTCTAGATGGATTAGGTTAGGTTATATTACAATATAGACGTATATAATGTGCCCACCGAGAAGTAGGGGCTGGACCGCCAGGAACGTTGGAAAATAATACATGCGAGATGTTAGGTTCCCTTACGTTAGGATATATAACGTTATAGACGTATATAATGTCCACACCGAGAAGTACGGGCCGACACGACCGGGATTTTGTAAAACATTACCAGCGAGGGTCTAGATGGATTAGGTTAGGTTATATTACGATATAGACGTATATGATGTGCCCACCGAGAAGTAGGGGCCGAACCGCCAGGAATGTTGGAAAATACTAGATCCGAGAAGTTAGGTTCCCTTAGGTTAGGATATATAACGTTATAGACGTATATAATGTCCCCACCGAGATGTACGGGTCGACACGACCGGGATTTTGTAAAACATTACCAGCGACGGTCTAGATGGGTTAGGTTAGGTTATATTACGATATAGACGTATATAATGTGCCCACCGAGAAGTAGGGGCCGACCCGCCAGGAATGTTGGAAAATACTACATCCGAGATGTTAGGTTCCCTTAGGTTAGGATATATAACGTTAGAGACGTATATAATGTCTCCACGGCAAAGTACGGGCCGACACGACCGGAATTTTGTAAAACATTACCAGCCAGGGTCTAGATGGGTTAGGTTAGATTATATTACGATATGGACGTATATAATGTGCCCACCGAGAAGTAGGGGCCGGCCCGCCAGGAATGTTGCAAAATACTACATCCGAGATGTTAGGTTCCCTTAGGTTAGGATATATAACGATATAGACGTATATAATGTCCACACCGAGAAGTACGGGCCGACACGACCGGGATTTTGTAAAACATTACCAGCGACGGTCTAGATAGGTTAGGTTAGGTTATATTACGATATAGACGTATATAATGTGCCCACCGAGAAGTAGGGGCCGACCCGCCAGGAATGTTGGAAAATACTACATCCGAGATGTTAGGTTCCCTTAGGTTAGGATATATAACGTTAGAGACGTATATAATGTCTCCACGGCAAAGTACGGGCCGACACGACCGGAATTTTGTAAAACATTACCAGCGAGGGTCTAGATGGGTTAGGTTAGATTATATTACGATATGGACGTATATAATGTGCCCACCGAGAAGTAGGGGCCGGCCCGCCAGGAATGTTGCAAAATACTATATCCGAGATGTTAGGTTCCCTTAGGTTAGGATATATAACGATATAGACGTATATAATGTCCACACCGAGAAGTACGGGCCGACACGACCGGGATTTTGTAAAACATTACCAGCGAGGGTCTACATGGATTAGGTTAGGGTATATTACGATATAGACGTATATAATGTGCCCACCGAGAAGTAGGGGCCGAACCGCCAGGAATGTTGGAAAATACTAGATCCGAGAAGTTAGGTTCCCTTAGGTTAGGATATATAACGTTATAGACGTATATAATGTCCCCACCGAGAAGTACGGGTCGACACGACCGGGATTTTGTAAAACATTACCAGCGACGGTCTAGATGGGTTAGGTTAGGTTATATTACGATATAGACGTATATAATGTGCCCACCGAGAAGTAGGGGCCGACACGACCGGGATTTTGTAAAACATTACCAGCGAGGGTCTAGATGGGTTAGGTTAGGTTATATTGCGATATAGGCATATATAATGTGCCCATCGAGAAGTAGGGGCCGACCCGCCAGGAATGTTGGAAAATACTACATCCGACATGTTAGGTTCCCTTAGGTTAGGTTATATAACGTTATAGACGTATATAATGTCCCCACCGAGAAGTACGGGCAGACACTACCGGGATTTTGTAAAACATTACCAGCGAGGGTCTACATGGATTAGGTTAGGGTATATTACGATATAGACGTATATAATGTGCCCACCGAGAAGTAGGGGCCGAGCCGCCAGGAATGTTGGAAAATACTACATCCGAGAAGTTAGGTTCCCTTAGGTTAGGATATATAACGTTATAGACGTATATAATGTCCCCACCGAGAAGTACGGGTCGACACGACCGGAATTTTGTAAAACATTACCAGCGACGGTCTAGATGGGTTAGGTTAGGTTATATTACGATATAGACGTATATAATGTGCCCATCGAGAAGTAGGGGCCGACCCGCCAGGAATGTTGGAAAATACTACATCCGACATGTTAGGTTCCCTTAGGTTAGGATATATAACGTTATAGACGTATATAATGTCCCCACCGAGAAGTACGGGCAGACACGACCGGGATTTTGTAAAACATTACCAGCGAGGGTCTAGATGGATTAGGTTAGGTTATATTACAATATAGACGTATATAATGTGCCCACCGAGAAGTAGGGGCTGGACCGCCAGGAACGTTGGAAAATAATACATGCGAGATGTTAAGTTCCCTTAGGTTAGGATATATAACGTTATAGACGTATATAATGTCCACACCGAGAAGTACGGGCCGACACGACCGGGATTTTGTAAAACATTACCAGCGAGGTTCTAGATGGATTAGGTTAGGTTATATTACGATATAGACGTATATAATGTGCCCACCGAGAAGTAGGGGCCGAACCGCCAGGAATGTTGGAAAATACTAGATCCGAGAAGTTAGGTTCCCTTAGGTTAGGATATATAACGTTATAGACGTATATAATGTCCCCACCGAGAAGTACGGGTCGACACGACCGGGATTTTGTAAAACATTACCAGCGACGGTCTAGATGGGTTAGGTTAGGTTATATTACGATATAGACGTATATAATGTGCCCACCGAGAAGTAGGGGCCGACCCGCCAGGAATGTTGGAAAATACTACATCCGAGATGTTAGGTTCCCTTAGGTTAGGATATATAACGTTAGAGACGTATATAATGTCTCCACGGCAAAGTACGGGCCGACACGACCGGAATTTTGTAAAACATTACCAGCCAGGGTCTAGATGGGTTAGGTTAGATTATATTACGATATGGACGTATATAATGTGCCCACCGAGAAGTAGGGGCCGGCCCGCCAGGAATGTTGCAAAATACTACATCCGAGATGTTAGGTTCCCTTAGGTTAGGATATATAACGATATAGACGTATATAATGTCCACACCGAGAAGTACGGGCCGACACGACCGGGATTTTGTAAAACATTACCAGCGACGGTCTAGATGGGTTAGGTTAGGTTATATTACGATATAGACGTATATAATATGCCCACCGAGAAGTAGGGACCGACCCGCCAGGAATGTTGGAAAATACTACATCCGAGATGTTAGGTTCCCTTAGGTTAGGATAAATAAATTTATAGTCGTATATAATGTACGCACCGAGACGTACGGGAAGACATGAACGGGATTCAGTGAAACATTACCAGCGAGGGTGTAGGTGGGTTAGGTTAGGTTATATTACGTTATAGACGTATATAAAGTTCCCACCGAGAAGTAGGGCCCGACCCGCCAGAAATGTTGGAAAATACTACGTCCGAGATGTTAGGTTCCCTTAGGTTAGGATATATAACGTTATAGACGTATAAAATGTCCCCACGGCAAAGTACGGGCCGACACGACCGGAATTTTGTAAAACATTACCAGCGTGGGTCTAGATGGGTTAGGTTAGATTATATTACGATATGGAAGTATATAATGTGCCCACCGAGAAGTAGGGGCTGGCCCGCCAGGAACGTTGGAAAATAATACATGCGAGATGTTAGGTTCCCTTAGGTTAGGATATATAACGTTACAGACGTATATAATGTCCACACCGAGAAGTACGGGCCGACACGACCGGGATTTTGTAAAACATTACCAGCGAGGGTCTAGATGGGTTAGGTTAGGTTATAATGCGATATAGACATATATAATGTGCCCATCGAGAAGTAGGGGCCGACCCGCCAGGAATGTTGGAAAATACTACATCCGACATGTTAGGTTCCCTTAGGTTAGGATATATAACGTTATAGACGTATATAATGTCCCCACCGAGAAGTACGGGCAGACACGACCGGGATTTTGTAAAACATTACCAGCGAGGGTCTAGATGGATTAGGTTAGGTTATATTACAATATAGACGTATCTAATGTGCCCACCGAGAAGTAGGGGCTGGACCGCCAGGAACGTTGGAAAATAATACATGCGAGATGTTAGGTTCCCTTACGTTAGGATATATAACGTTATAGACGTATATAATGTCCACACCGAGAAGTACGGGCCGACACGACCGGGATTTTGTAAAACATTACCAGCGAGGGTCTAGATGGATTAGGTTAGGTTATATTACGATATAGACGTATATAATGTGCCCACCGAGAAGTAGGGGCCGAACCGCCAGGAATGTTGGAAAATACTAGATCCGAGAAGTTAGGTTCCCTTAGGTTAGGATATATAACGTTATAGACGTATATAATGTCCCCACCGAGATGTACGGGTCGACACGACCGGGATTTTGTAAAACATTACCAGCGACGGTCTAGATGGGTTAGGTTAGGTTATATTACGATATAGACGTATATAATGTGCCCACCGAGAAGTAGGGGCCGACCCGCCAGGAATGTTGGAAAATACTACATCCGAGATGTTAGGTTCCCTTAGGTTAGGATATATAACGTTAGAGACGTATATAATGTCTCCACGGCAAAGTACGGGCCGACACGACCGGAATTTTGTAAAACATTACCAGCGAGGGTCTAGATGGGTTAGGTTAGATTATATTACGATATGGACGTATATAATGTGCCCACCGAGAAGTAGGGGCCGACCCGCCAGGAATGTTGGAAAATACTACATCCGAGATGTTAGGTTCCCTTAGGTTAGGATATATAAATTTTTAGACGTATATAATGTACGCACCGAGACGTACGGGAATACATGAGCGGGATTCTGTGAAACATTACCAGCGAGGGTCTAGGTGGGTTAGGTTAGGTTATATTACGTTATAGACGTATATAATGTTCCCACCGAGAAGTAGGGGCCGACCCGCCAGAAATGTTGGAAAATACTACATCCGAGATGTTACGTTCCCTTAGGTTAGGATATAAAACGATATAGACATATATAATGTCCCCACGGCAAAGTACGGGCCGACACGACCGGAATTTTGTAAAACATTACCAGCGGGGGTCTAGATGGGTTAGGTTAGGATATATTACGATATGGACGTATATAATGTGCCCACCGAGAAGTAGGGGCCGACCCGCCAGGAATGTTGGAAAATACTACATCCGAGATGTTAGGTTCCCTTGGGTTAGGATATATAACGTTATAGACGTATATAATGTCCCCACCGAGAAGTACGGGCAGACACGACCGGGATTTTGTAAAACATCACCAGCGAGGGTCTAGATGGGTTAGGTTAGGTTATATTACGATATAGACGTATATAATGTGTCCACCGAGAAGTGGGGGCCGACCCGCCAGGAATGTTGGAAAATACCACATCCGAGATGTTAGGTTCCCTCAGGTTAGGATATATAAAGTTATAGACGTATATAATGTCCCCACGGCAAAGTACGGGCCGACACGACCGGAATTTTGTAAAACATTACCAGCGAGGGTCTAGATGGGTTAGGTTAGGTTATATTACGATATGGACGTATATAATGTGCCCACCGAGAAGTAGGGGCTGGCCCGCCAGGAATGTTGGAAAATACTACATCCGAGATGTTAGGTTCCCTTAGGTTAGGATATATAACGTTATAGACGTATATAATGTACACACCGAGAAGTACGGGCCGACACGACCGGGATTTTGTAAAACATTACCAGCGAGGGTCTAGATGGGTTAGGTTAGGTTATATTGCAATATAGACGTATATAATGTGCCCATCGAGAAGTAGGGACCGACCCGCCAGGAATGTTGGAAAGTACTACATCCGACATGTTAGGTTCCCTTAGGTTAGGATATATAACGTTATAGACGTATATAATGTCCCCACCGAGAAGTACGGGTCGACACGACCGGGATTTTGTAAAACATTACCAGCGACGGTCTAGATGGGTTAGGATAGGTTATATTACGATATAGACGTATATAATGTGTCCCCCGAGAAGTGGGGGCCTACCCGCCAGGAATGTTGGAAAATACTACATCCGAGATGTTAGGTTCCATCAGGTTAGGATATATAAAGTTATAGACGTATATAATGTCCCCACGGCAAAGTACGGGCCGACACGACCGAGATTTTGTAAAACATTACCAGCGAGGGTCTAGGTGGGTTAGGTTAGGTTATATTACGATATAGACGTATATAATGTGCCCACTGAGAAGTAGGGGCCGACCCGCCAGGAATGTTGGAAAATACTACATCCGAGATGTTAGGTTCCCTTAGGTTAGCATATATAACGTTATAGACGTATATAATGTCCCCACCGAGAAGTACGGGCCGACACGACCGGGATTTTGTAAAACATTACCAGCGACGGTCTAGATGGGTTAGGTTAGGTTATATTACGATATAGACGTATATAATGTGTCCACCGAGAAGTGGGGGCCGACCAGCCAGGAATGTTGGAAAATACTACATCCGAGATGTTAGGTTCCCTTGGGTTAGGATATATAACGTTATAGACGTATATAATGTCCCCACCGAGAAGTACGTGCAGACACGACCGGCATTTTGTAAAACATCACCAGCGAGGGTCTAGGTGGGTTAGGTTAGGTTATATTACGTTATAGACGTATATAATGTTCCCACCGAGAAGTAGGGGCCGACCCGCCAGAAATGTTGGAAAATACTACATCCGAGATGTTAGGTTCCCTTAGGTTAGGATATAAAACGATATAGACATATATAATGTCCCCACGGCAAAGTACGGGCCGACACGACCGGAATTTTGTAAAACATTACCAGCGAGGGTCTAGATGGGTCAGGTTAGGTTATATTACGTTATTGACGTATATAATGTTCCCACCGAGAAGTAGGGGCCGACCCGCCAGAAATGTTGGAAAATACTACATCCGAGATGTTAGGTTCCCTTAGGTTAGGATATAAAACGATATAGACATATATAATGTCCCCACGGCAAAGTACGGGCCGACACGACCGGAATTTTGTAAAACATTACCAGCGAGGGTCTAGATGGGTTAGGTTAGGTTATATTACGATATAGACGTATATAATGTGCCCACCGAGAAGTAGGGGCCGGCCCGCCAGGAATGTTGGAAAATACTACATCCGAGATGTTATGTTCCCTTAGGTTAGGATATAAAACGATATAGACATATATAATGTCCCCACGGCAAAGTACGGGCCGACACGACCGGAATTTTGTAAAACATTACCAGCGAGGGTCTAGATGGGTTAGGTTAGGTTATATTACGATATAGACGTATATAATGTGCCCACCGAGAAGTAGGGGCCGGCCCGCCAGGAATGTTGGAAAATACTACATCCGAGATGTTAGGTTCCCTTAGGTTAGGATATAAAACGATATAGACATATATAATGTCCCCACGGCAAAGTACGGGCCGACACGGCCGGAATTTTGTAAAACATTACCAGCGAGGGTCTAGATGGGTTAGGTTAGGTTATATTACGATATGGACGTATATAATGTGCCCACCGAGAAGTAGGGGCCGACCCGCCAGGAATGTTGGAAAATACTACATCCGAGATGTTAGGTTCCCTTAGGTTAGCATATATAACGTTATAGACGTATATAATGTCCCCGCCCAGAAGTACGGTTCGACACGACCGGGATTTTGTAAAACATTACCAGCGAGGGTCTAGTTGGGTTAGGTTAGGTTATATTACGATATAGACGTATATAATGTGTCCACCGAGAAGTGGGGGCCGACCCGCCAGGAATGTTGGAAAATACCACATCCGAGATGTTAGGTTCCCTCAGGTTAGGATATATAAAGTTATAGACGTATATAATGTCCCCACGGCAAAGTACGGGCCGACACGACCGGAATTTTGTAAAACATTACCAGCGAGGGTCTAGATGGGTTAGGTTAGGTTATATTACGATATGGACGTATATAATGTGCCCACCGAGAAGTAGGGGCTGGCCCGCCAGGAATGTTGGAAAATACTACATCCGAGATGTTAGGTTCCCTTAGGTTAGGATATATAACGTTATAGACGTATATAATGTACACACCGAGAAGTACGGGCCGACACGACCGGGATTTTGTAAAACATTACCAGCGAGGGTCTAGATGGGTTAGGTTAGGTTATATTGCAATATAGACGTATATAATGTGCCCATCGAGAAGTAGGGACCGACCCGCCAGGAATGTTGGAAAGTACTACATCCGACATGTTAGGTTCCCTTAGGTTAGGATATATAACGTTATAGACGTATATAATGTCCCCACCGAGAAGTACGGGTCGACACGACCGGGATTTTGTAAAACATTACCAGCGACGGTCTAGATGGGTTAGGATAGGTTATATTACGATATAGACGTATATAATGTGTCCCCCGAGAAGTGGGGGCCTACCCGCCAGGAATGTTGGAAAATACTACATCCGAGATGTTAGGTTCCATCAGGTTAGGATATATAAAGTTATAGACGTATATAATGTCCCCACGGCAAAGTACGGGCCGACACGACCGAGATTTTGTAAAACATTACCAGCGAGGGTCTAGGTGGGTTAGGTTAGGTTATATTACGATATAGACGTATATAATGTGCCCACTGAGAAGTAGGGGCCGACCCGCCAGGAATGTTGGAAAATACTACATCCGAGATGTTAGGTTCCCTTAGGTTAGCATATATAACGTTATAGACGTATATAATGTCCCCACCGAGAAGTACGGGCCGACACGACCGGGATTTTGTAAAACATTACCAGCGACGGTCTAGATGGGTTAGGTTAGGTTATATTACGATATAGACGTATATAATGTGTCCACCGAGAAGTGGGGGCCGACCAGCCAGGAATGTTGGAAAATACTACATCCGAGATGTTAGGTTCCCTTGGGTTAGGATATATAACGTTATAGACGTATATAATGTCCCCACCGAGAAGTACGTGCAGACACGACCGGCATTTTGTAAAACATCACCAGCGAGGGTCTAGGTGGGTTAGGTTAGGTTATATTACGTTATAGACGTATATAATGTTCCCACCGAGAAGTAGGGGCCGACCCGCCAGAAATGTTGGAAAATACTACATCCGAGATGTTAGGTTCCCTTAGGTTAGGATATATAAATTTTTAGACGTATATAATGTACGCACCGAGACGTACGGGAATACATGAGCGGGATTCTGTGAAACATTACCAGCGAGGGTCTAGGTGGGTTAGGTTAGGTTATATTACGTTATAGACGTATATAATGTTCCCACCGAGAAGTAGGGGCCGACCCGCCAGAAATGTTGGAAAATACTACATCCGAGATGTTACGTTCCCTTAGGTTAGGATATAAAACGATATAGACATATATAATGTCCCCACGGCAAAGTACGGGCCGACACGACCGGAATTTTGTAAAACATTACCAGCGGGGGTCTAGATGGGTTAGGTTAGGATATATTACGATATGGACGTATATAATGTGCCCACCGAGAAGTAGGGGCCGACCCGCCAGGAATGTTGGAAAATACTACATCCGAGATGTTAGGTTCCCTTGGGTTAGGATATATAACGTTATAGACGTATATAATGTCCCCACCGAGAAGTACGGGCAGACACGACCGGGATTTTGTAAAACATCACCAGCGAGGGTCTAGATGGGTTAGGTTAGGTTATATTACGATATAGACGTATATAATGTGCCCACCGAGAAGTAGGGGCCGACCAGCCAGGAATGTTGGAAAATACTACATCCGAGATGTTAGGTTCCCTTAGGTTAGGATATATAAATTTATAGACGTATATAATGTACGCACCGAGACGTACGGGAAGACATAAACGGGATTCTGTGAAACATTACCAGCGAGGGTCTAGGTGGGTTAGGTTAGGTTATATTACGTTATAGACGTATATAATGTTCCCACCGAGAAGTAGGGGCCCACCCGCCAGAAATGTTGGAAAATACTACATCCGAGATGTTAGGTTCCCTTAGGTTAGGATATATAAATTTATAGACGTATATAATGTACGCACCGAGACGTACGGGAAGACATAAACGGGATTCTGTGAAACATTACCAGCGAGGGTCTAGGTGGGTTAGGTTAGGTTATATTACGTTATAGACGTATATAATGTTCCCACCGAGAAGTAGGGGCCGACCCGCCAGAAATGTTGGAAAATACTACATCCGAGATGTTAGGTTCCCTTAGGTTAGGATATAAAACGATATAGACATATATAATGTCCCCACGGCAAAGTACGGGCCGACACGACCGGAATTTTGTAAAACATTACCAGCGAGGGTCTAGATGGGTTAGGTTAGGTTATATTACGTTATAGACGTATATAATGTTCCCACCGAGAAGTAGGGGCCGACCCGCCAGAAATGTTGGAAAATACTACATCCGAGATGTTAGGTTCCCTTAGGTTAGGATATAAAACGATATAGACATATATAATGTCCCCACGGCAAAGTACGGGCCGACACGACCGGAATTTTGTAAAACATTACCAGCGAGGGTCTAGATGGGTTAGGTTAGGTTATATTACGATATAGACGTATATAATGTGCCCACCGAGAAGTAGGGGCCGGCCCGCCAGGAATGTTGGAAAATACTACATCCGAGATGTTAGGTTCCCTTAGGTTAGGATATAAAACGATATAGACATATATAATGTCCCCACGGCAAAGTACGGGCCGACACGGCCGGAATTTTGTAAAACATTACCAGCGAGGGTCTAGATGGGTTAGGTTAGGTTATATTACGATATGGACGTATATAATGTGCCCACCGAGAAGTAGGGGCCGACCAGCCAGGAATGTTGGAAAATACTACATCCGAGATGTTAGGTTCCCTTAGGTTAGCATATATGACGTTATAGACGTATATAATGTCCCCGCCCAGAAGTACGGTTCGACACGACCGGGATTTTGTAAAACATTACCAGCGAGGGTCTAGTTGGGTTAGGTTAGGTTATATTACGATATAGACGTATATAATGTGTCCACCGAGAAGTGGGGGCCGACCCGCCAGGAATGTTGGAAAATACCACATCCGAGATGTTAGGTTCCCTCAGGTTAGGATATATAAAGTTATAGACGTATATAATGTCCCCACGGCAAAGTACGGGCCGACACGACCGGAATTTTGTAAAACATTACCAGCGAGGGTCTAGATGGGTTAGGTTAGGTTATATTACGATATGGACGTATATAATGTGCCCACCGAGAAGTAGGGGCTGGCCCGCCAGGAATGTTGGAAAATACTACATCCGAGATGTTAGGTTCCCTTAGGTTAGGATATATAACGTTATAGACGTACATAATGTACACACCGAGAAGTACGGGCCGACACGACCGGGATTTTGTAAAACATTACCAGCGAGGGTCTAGATGGGTTAGGTTAGGTTATATTGCAATATAGACGTATATAATGTGCCCATCGAGAAGTAGGGACCGACCCGCCAGGAATGTTGGAAAGTACTACATCCGACATGTTAGGTTCCCTTAGGTTAGGATATATAACGTTATAGACGTATATAATGTCCCCACCGAGAAGTACGGGTCGACACGACCGGGATTTTGTAAAACATTACCAGCGACGGTCTAGATGGGTTAGGATAGGTTATATTACGATATAGACGTATATAATGTGTCCCCCGAGAAGTGGGGGCCTACCCGCCAGGAATGTTGGAAAATACTACATCCGAGATGTTAGGTTCCATCAGGTTAGGATATATAAAGTTATAGACGTATATAATGTCCCCACGGCAAAGTACGGGCCGACACGACCGAGATTTTGTAAAACATTACCAGCGAGGGTCTAGGTGGGTTAGGTTAGGTTATATTACGATATAGACGTATATAATGTGCCCACTGAGAAGTAGGGGCCGACCCGCCAGGAATGTTGGAAAATACTACATCCGAGATGTTAGGTTCCCTTAGGTTAGCATATATAACGTTATAGACGTATATAATGTCCCCACCGAGAAGTACGGGCCGACACGACCGGGATTTTGTAAAACATTACCAGCGACGGTCTAGATGGGTTAGGTTAGGTTATATTACGATATAGACGTATATAATGTGTCCACCGAGAAGTGGGGGCCGACCAGCCAGGAATGTTGGAAAATACTACATCCGAGATGTTAGGTTCCCTTGGGTTAGGATATATAACGTTATAGACGTATATAATGTCCCCACCGAGAAGTACGTGCAGACACGACCGGCATTTTGTAAAACATCACCAGCGAGGGTCTAGGTGGGTTAGGTTAGGTTATATTACGTTATAGACGTATATAATGTTCCCACCGAGAAGTAGGGGCCGACCCGCCAGAAATGTTGGAAAATACTACATCCGAGATGTTAGGTTCCCTTAGGTTAGGATATAAAACGATATAGACATATATAATGTCCCCACGGCAAAGTACGGGCCGACACGACCGGAATTTTGTAAAACATTACCAGCGAGGGTCTAGATGGGTCAGGTTAGGTTATATTACGTTATTGACGTATATAATGTTCCCACCGAGAAGTAGGGGCCGACCCGCCAGAAATGTTGGAAAATACTACATCCGAGATGTTAGGTTCCCTTAGGTTAGGATATAAAACGATATAGACATATATAATGTCCCCACGGCAAAGTACGGGCCGACACGACCGGAATTTTGTAAAACATTACCAGCGAGGGTCTAGATGGGTTAGGTTAGGTTATATTACGATATAGACGTATATAATGTGCCCACCGAGAAGTAGGGGCCGGCCCGCCAGGAATGTTGGAAAATACTACATCCGAGATGTTAGGTTCCCTTAGGTTAGGATATAAAACGATATAGACATATATAATGTCCCCACGGCAAAGTACGGGCCGACACGACCGGAATTTTGTAAAACATTACCAGCGAGGGTCTAGATGGGTTAGGTTAGGTTATATTACGATATAGACGTATATAATGTGCCCACCGAGAAGTAGGGGCCGGCCCGCCAGGAATGTTGGAAAATACTACATCCGAGATGTTAGGTTCCCTTAGGTTAGGATATAAAACGATATAGACATATATAATGTCCCCACGGCAAAGTACGGGCCGACACGGCCGGAATTTTGTAAAACATTACCAGCGAGGGTCTAGATGGGTTAGGTTAGGTTATATTACGATATGGACGTATATAATGTGCCCACCGAGAAGTAGGGGCCGACCCGCCAGGAATGTTGGAAAATACTACATCCGAGATGTTAGGTTCCCTTAGGTTAGCATATATAACGTTATAGACGTATATAATGTCCCCGCCCAGAAGTACGGTTCGACACGACCGGGATTTTGTAAAACATTACCAGCGAGGGTCTAGTTGGGTTAGGTTAGGTTATATTACGATATAGACGTATATAATGTGTCCACCGAGAAGTGGGGGCCGACCCGCCAGGAATGTTGGAAAATACTACATCCGAGATGTTAGGTTCCCTTAGGTTAGGATATATAACGTTATAGACGTACATAATGTACACACCGAGAAGTACGGGCCGACACGACCGGGATTTTGTAAAACATTACCAGCGAGGGTCTAGATGGGTTAGGTTAGGTTATATTGCAATATAGACGTATATAATGTGCCCATCGAGAAGTAGGGACCGACCCGCCAGGAATGTTGGAAAGTACTACATCCGACATGTTAGGTTCCCTTAGGTTAGGATATATAACGTTATAGACGTATATAATGTCCCCACCGAGAAGTACGGGTCGACACGACCGGGATTTTGTAAAACATTACCAGCGACGGTCTAGATGGGTTAGGATAGGTTATATTACGATATAGACGTATATAATGTGTCCCCCGAGAAGTGGGGGCCTACCCGCCAGGAATGTTGGAAAATACTACATCCGAGATGTTAGGTTCCATCAGGTTAGGATATATAAAGTTATAGACGTATATAATGTCCCCACGGCAAAGTACGGGCCGACACGACCGAGATTTTGTAAAACATTACCAGCGAGGGTCTAGGTGGGTTAGGTTAGGTTATATTACGATATAGACGTATATAATGTGCCCACTGAGAAGTAGGGGCCGACCCGCCAGGAATGTTGGAAAATACTACATCCGAGATGTTAGGTTCCCTTAGGTTAGCATATATAACGTTATAGACGTATATAATGTCCCCACCGAGAAGTACGGGCCGACACGACCGGGATTTTGTAAAACATTACCAGCGACGGTCTAGATGGGTTAGGTTAGGTTATATTACGATATAGACGTATATAATGTGTCCACCGAGAAGTGGGGGCCGACCAGCCAGGAATGTTGGAAAATACTACATCCGAGATGTTAGGTTCCCTTGGGTTAGGATATATAACGTTATAGACGTATATAATGTCCCCACCGAGAAGTACGTGCAGACACGACCGGCATTTTGTAAAACATCACCAGCGAGGGTCTAGGTGGGTTAGGTTAGGTTATATTACGTTATAGACGTATATAATGTTCCCACCGAGAAGTAGGGGCCGACCCGCCAGAAATGTTGGAAAATACTACATCCGAGATGTTAGGTTCCCTTAGGTTAGGATATAAAACGATATAGACATATATAATGTCCCCACGGCAAAGTACGGGCCGACACGACCGGAATTTTGTAAAACATTACCAGCGAGGGTCTAGATGGGTCAGGTTAGGTTATATTACGTTATTGACGTATATAATGTTCCCACCGAGAAGTAGGGGCCGACCCGCCAGAAATGTTGGAAAATACTACATCCGAGATGTTAGGTTCCCTTAGGTTAGGATATAAAACGATATAGACATATATAATGTCCCCACGGCAAAGTACGGGCCGACACGACCGGAATTTTGTAAAACATTACCAGCGAGGGTCTAGATGGGTTAGGTTAGGTTATATTACGATATAGACGTATATAATGTGCCCACCGAGAAGTAGGGGCCGGCCCGCCAGGAATGTTGGAAAATACTACATCCGAGATGTTAGGTTCCCTTAGGTTAGGATATAAAACGATATAGACATATATAATGTCCCCACGGCAAAGTACGGGCCGACACGACCGGAATTTTGTAAAACATTACCAGCGAGGGTCTAGATGGGTTAGGTTAGGTTATATTACGATATAGACGTATATAATGTGCCCACCGAGAAGTAGGGGCCGGCCCGCCAGGAATGTTGGAAAATACTACATCCGAGATGTTAGGTTCCCTTAGGTTAGGATATAAAACGATATAGACATATATAATGTCCCCACGGCAAAGTACGGGCCGACACGGCCGGAATTTTGTAAAACATTACCAGCGAGGGTCTAGATGGGTTAGGTTAGGTTATATTACGATATGGACGTATATAATGTGCCCACCGAGAAGTAGGGGCCGACCCGCCAGGAATGTTGGAAAATACTACATCCGAGATGTTAGGTTCCCTTAGGTTAGCATATATAACGTTATAGACGTATATAATGTCCCCGCCCAGAAGTACGGTTCGACACGACCGGGATTTTGTAAAACATTACCAGCGAGGGTCTAGTTGGGTTAGGTTAGGTTATATTACGATATAGACGTATATAATGTGTCCACCGAGAAGTGGGGGCCGACCCGCCAGGAATGTTGGAAAATACCACATCCGAGATGTTAGGTTCCCTCAGGTTAGGATATATAAAGTTATAGACGTATATAATGTCCCCACGGCAAAGTACGGGCCGACACGACCGGAATTTTGTAAAACATTACCAGCGAGGGTCTAGATGGGTTAGGTTAGGTTATATTACGATATGGACGTATATAATGTGCCCACCGAGAAGTAGGGGCTGGCCCGCCAGGAATGTTGGAAAATACTACATCCGAGATGTTAGGTTCCCTTAGGTTAGGATATATAACGTTATAGACGTATATAATGTACACACCGAGAAGTACGGGCCGACACGACCGGGATTTTGTAAAACATTACCAGCGAGGGTCTAGATGGGTTAGGTTAGGTTATATTGCAATATAGACGTATATAATGTGCCCATCGAGAAGTAGGGACCGACCCGCCAGGAATGTTGGAAAGTACTACATCCGACATGTTAGGTTCCCTTAGGTTAGGATATATAACGTTATAGACGTATATAATGTCCCCACCGAGAAGTACGGGTCGACACGACCGGGATTTTGTAAAACATTACCAGCGACGGTCTAGATGGGTTAGGATAGGTTATATTACGATATAGACGTATATAATGTGTCCCCCGAGAAGTGGGGGCCTACCCGCCAGGAATGTTGGAAAATACTACATCCGAGATGTTAGGTTCCATCAGGTTAGGATATATAAAGTTATAGACGTATATAATGTCCCCACGGCAAAGTACGGGCCGACACGACCGAGATTTTGTAAAACATTACCAGCGAGGGTCTAGGTGGGTTAGGTTAGGTTATATTACGATATAGACGTATATAATGTGCCCACTGAGAAGTAGGGGCCGACCCGCCAGGAATGTTGGAAAATACTACATCCGAGATGTTAGGTTCCCTTAGGTTAGCATATATAACGTTATAGACGTATATAATGTCCCCACCGAGAAGTACGGGCCGACACGACCGGGATTTTGTAAAACATTACCAGCGACGGTCTAGATGGGTTAGGTTAGGTTATATTACGATATAAACGTATATAATGTGTCCACCGAGAAGTGGGGGCCGACCAGCCAGGAATGTTGGAAAATACTACATCCGAGATGTTAGGTTCCCTTGGGTTAGGATATATAACGTTATAGACGTATATAATGTCCCCACCGAGAAGTACGTGCAGACACGACCGGCATTTTGTAAAACATCACCAGCGAGGGTCTAGGTGGGTTAGGTTAGGTTATATTACGTTATAGACGTATATAATGTTCCCACCGAGAAGTAGGGGCCGACCCGCCAGAAATGTTGGAAAATACTACATCCGAGATGTTAGGTTCCCTTAGGTTAGGATATAAAACGATATAGACATATATAATGTCCCCACGGCAAAGTACGGGCCGACACGACCGGAATTTTGTAAAACATTACCAGCGAGGGTCTAGATGGGTCAGGTTAGGTTATATTACGTTATTGACGTATATAATGTTCCCACCGAGAAGTAGGGGCCGACCCGCCAGAAATGTTGGAAAATACTACATCCGAGATGTTAGGTTCCCTTAGGTTAGGATATAAAACGATATAGACATATATAATGTCCCCACGGCAAAGTACGGGCCGACACGACCGGAATTTTGTAAAACATTACCAGCGAGGGTCTAGATGGGTTAGGTTAGGTTATATTACGATATAGACGTATATAATGTGCCCACCGAGAAGTAGGGGCCGGCCCGCCAGGAATGTTGGAAAATACTACATCCGAGATGTTAGGTTCCCTTAGGTTAGGATATAAAACGATATAGACATATATAATGTCCCCACGGCAAAGTACGGGCCGACACGGCCGGAATTTTGTAAAACATTACCAGCGAGGGTCTAGATGGGTTAGGTTAGGTTATATTACGATATGGACGTATATAATGTGCCCACCGAGAAGTAGGGGCCGACCCGCCAGGAATGTTGGAAAATACTACATCCGAGATGTTAGGTTCCCTTAGGTTAGCATATATAACGTTATAGACGTATATAATGTCCCCGCCCAGAAGTACGGTTCGACACGACCGGGATTTTGTAAAACATTACCAGCGAGGGTCTAGTTGGGTTAGGTTAGGTTATATTACGATATAGACGTATATAATGTGTCCACCGAGAAGTGGGGGCCGACCCGCCAGGAATGTTGGAAAATACCACATCCGAGATGTTAGGTTCCCTCAGGTTAGGATATATAAAGTTATAGACGTATATAATGTCCCCACGGCAAAGTACGGGCCGACACGACCGGAATTTTGTAAAACATTACCAGCGAGGGTCTAGATGGGTTAGGTTAGGTTATATTACGATATGGACGTATATAATGTGCCCACCGAGAAGTAGGGGCTGGCCCGCCAGGAATGTTGGAAAATACTACATCCGAGATGTTAGGTTCCCTTAGGTTAGGATATATAACGTTATAGACGTATATAATGTACACACCGAGAAGTACGGGCCGACACGACCGGGATTTTGTAAAACATAACCAGCGAGGGTCTAGGTGGGTTAGGTTAGGTTATATTACGTTATAGACGTATATAATGTTCCCACCGAGAAGTAGGGGCCGACCCGCCAGAAATGTTGGAAAATACTACATCCGAGATGTTAGGTTCCCTTAGGTTAGGATATAAAACGATATAGACATATATAATGTCCCCACGGCAAAGTACGGGCCGACACGACCGGAATTTTGTAAAACATTACCAGCGAGGGTCTAGATGGGTCAGGTTAGGTTATATTACGTTATTGACGTATATAATGTTCCCACCGAGAAGTAGGGGCCGACCCGCCAGAAATGTTGGAAAATACTACATCCGAGATGTTAGGTTCCCTTAGGTTAGGATATAAAACGACATAGACATATATAATGTCCCCACGGCAAAGTACGGGCCGACACGACCGGAATTTTGTAAAACATTACCAGCGAGGGTCTAGATGGGTTAGGTTAGGTTATATTACGATATAGACGTATATAATGTGCCCACCGAGAAGTAGGGGCCGGCCCGCCAGGAATGTTGGAAAATACTACATCCGAGATGTTAGGTTCCCTTGGGTTAGGATATATAACGTTATAGACGTAAATAATGTCCCCACCGAGAGGTACGGGCCGACACGACCGGGATTTTGTAAAACATTACCAGCGAGGGTCTAGGTGGGTTAGGTTAGGTTATATTACGATATAGACGTATATAATGTGCCCACTGGGAAGTAGGTGCCGACCCGCCAGGAATGTTGGAAAATACTACATCCGAGATGTTAGGTTCCCTTAGGTTAGCATATATAACGTTATAGACGTATATAATGTTCCCACCGAGAAGTACGGTTCGACACGACCGGGATTTTGTAAAACATTACCAGCGAGGGTCTAGATGGGTTAGGTTAGGTTATATTACGATATGGACGTATATAATGTGCCCACCGAGAAGTAGGGGCTGGCCCGCCAGGAATGTTGGAAAATACTACATCCGAGATGTTAGGTTCCCTTAGGTTAGGATATATAACGTTATAGACGTATATAATGTACACACCGAGAAGTACGGGCCGACACGACCGGGATTTTGTAAAACATTACCAGCGAGGGTCTAGATGGGTTAGGTTAGGTTATATTGCAATATAGACGTATATAATGTGCCCATCGAGAAGTAGGGACCGACCCGCCAGGAATGTTGGAAAGTACTACATCCGACATGTTAGGTTCCCTTAGGTTAGGATATATAACGTTATAGACGTATATAATGTCCCCACCGAGAAGTACGGGTCGACACGACCGGGATTTTGTAAAACATTACCAGCGACGGTCTAGATGGGTTAGGATAGGTTATATTACGATATAGACGTATATAATGTGTCCCCCGAGAAGTGGGGGCCTACCCGCCAGGAATGTTGGAAAATACTACATCCGAGATGTTAGGTTCCATCAGGTTAGGATATATAAAGTTATAGACGTATATAATGTCCCCACGGCAAAGTACGGGCCGACACGACCGAGATTTTGTAAAACATTACCAGCGAGGGTCTAGGTGGGTTAGGTTAGGTTATATTACGATATAGACGTATATAATGTGCCCACTGAGAAGTAGGGGCCGACCCGCCAGGAATGTTGGAAAATACTACATCCGAGATGTTAGGTTCCCTTAGGTTAGCATATATAACGTTATAGACGTATATAATGTCCCCACCGAGAAGTACGGGCCGACACGACCGGGATTTTGTAAAACATTACCAGCGACGGTCTAGATGGGTTAGGTTAGGTTATATTACGATATAGACGTATATAATGTGTCCACCGAGAAGTGGGGGCCGACCAGCCAGGAATGTTGGAAAATACTACATCCGAGATGTTAGGTTCCCTTGGGTTAGGATATATAACGTTATAGACGTATATAATGTCCCCACCGAGAAGTACGTGCAGACACGACCGGCATTTTGTAAAACATCACCAGCGAGGGTCTAGGTGGGTTAGGTTAGGTTATATTACGTTATAGACGTATATAATGTTCCCACCGAGAAGTAGGGGCCGACCCGCCAGAAATGTTGGAAAATACTACATCCGAGATGTTAGGTTCCCTTAGGTTAGGATATAAAACGATATAGACATATATAATGTCCCCACGGCAAAGTACGGGCCGACACGACCGGAATTTTGTAAAACATTACCAGCGAGGGTCTAGATGGGTCAGGTTAGGTTATATTACGTTATTGACGTATATAATGTTCCCACCGAGAAGTAGGGGCCGACCCGCCAGAAATGTTGGAAAATACTACATCCGAGATGTTAGGTTCCCTTAGGTTAGGATATAAAACGATATAGACATATATAATGTCCCCACGGCAAAGTACGGGCCGACACGACCGGAATTTTGTAAAACATTACCAGCGAGGGTCTAGATGGGTTAGGTTAGGTTATATTACGATATAGACGTATATAATGTGCCCACCGAGAAGTAGGGGCCGGCCCGCCAGGAATGTTGGAAAATACTACATCCGAGATGTTAGGTTCCCTTAGGTTAGGATATAAAACGATATAGACATATATAATGTCCCCACGGCAAAGTACGGGCCGACACGGCCGGAATTTTGTAAAACATTACCAGCGAGGGTCTAGATGGGTTAGGTTAGGTTATATTACGATATGGACGTATATAATGTGCCCACCGAGAAGTAGGGGCCGACCCGCCAGGAATGTTGGAAAATACTACATCCGAGATGTTAGGTTCCCTTAGGTTAGCATATATAACGTTATAGACGTATATAATGTCCCCGCCCAGAAGTACGGTTCGACACGACCGGGATTTTGTAAAACATTACCAGCGAGGGTCTAGTTGGGTTAGGTTAGGTTATATTACGATATAGACGTATATAATGTGTCCACCGAGAAGTGGGGGCCGACCCGCCAGGAATGTTGGAAAATACCACATCCGAGATGTTAGGTTCCCTCAGGTTAGGATATATAAAGTTATAGACGTATATAATGTCCCCACGGCAAAGTACGGGCCGACACGACCGGAATTTTGTAAAACATTACCAGCGAGGGTCTAGATGGGTTAGGTTAGGTTATATTACGATATGGACGTATATAATGTGCCCACCGAGAAGTAGGGGCTGGCCCGCCAGGAATGTTGGAAAATACTACATCCGAGATGTTAGGTTCCCTTAGGTTAGGATATATAACGTTATAGACGTATATAATGTACACACCGAGAAGTACGGGCCGACACGACCGGGATTTTGTAAAACATAACCAGCGAGGGTCTAGGTGGGTTAGGTTAGGTTATATTACGTTATAGACGTATATAATGTTCCCACCGAGAAGTAGGGGCCGACCCGCCAGAAATGTTGGAAAATACTACATCCGAGATGTTAGGTTCCCTTAGGTTAGGATATAAAACGATATAGACATATATAATGTCCCCACGGCAAAGTACGGGCCGACACGACCGGAATTTTGTAAAACATTACCAGCGAGGGTCTAGATGGGTCAGGTTAGGTTATATTACGTTATTGACGTATATAATGTTCCCACCGAGAAGTAGGGGCCGACCCGCCAGAAATGTTGGAAAATACTACATCCGAGATGTTAGGTTCCCTTAGGTTAGGATATAAAACGATATAGACATATATAATGTCCCCACGGCAAAGTACGGGCCGACACGACCGGAATTTTGTAAAACATTACCAGCGAGGGTCTAGATGGGTCAGGTTAGGTTATATTACGTTATTGACGTATATAATGTTCCCACCGAGAAGTAGGGGCCGACCCGCCAGAAATGTTGGAAAATACTACATCCGAGATGTTAGGTTCCCTTAGGTTAGGATATAAAACGATATAGACATATATAATGTCCCCACGGCAAAGTACGGGCCGACACGACCGGAATTTTGTAAAACATTACCAGCGAGGGTCTAGATGGGTTAGGTTAGGTTATATTACGATATAGACGTATATAATGTGCCCACCGAGAAGTAGGGGCCGGCCCGCCAGGAATGTTGGAAAATACTACATCCGAGATGTTAGGTTCCCTTAGGTTAGGATATAAAACGATATAGACATATATAATGTCCCCACGGCAAAGTACGGGCCGACACGGCCGGAATTTTGTAAAACATTACCAGCGAGGGTCTAGATGGGTTAGGTTAGGTTATATTACGATATGGACGTATATAATGTGCCCACCGAGAAGTAGGGGCCGACCCGCCAGGAATGTTGGAAAATACTACATCCGAGATGTTAGGTTCCCTTAGGTTAGCATATATAACGTTATAGACGTATATAATGTCCCCGCCCAGAAGTACGGTTCGACACGACCGGGATTTTGTAAAACATTACCAGCGAGGGTCTAGTTGGGTTAGGTTAGGTTATATTACGATATAGACGTATATAATGTGTCCACCGAGAAGTGGGGGCCGACCCGCCAGGAATGTTGGAAAATACCACATCCGAGATGTTAGGTTCCCTCAGGTTAGGATATATAAAGTTATAGACGTATATAATGTCCCCACGGCAAAGTACGGGCCGACACGACCGGAATTTTGTAAAACATTACCAGCGAGGGTCTAGATGGGTTAGGTTAGGTTATATTACGATATGGACGTATATAATGTGCCCACCGAGAAGTAGGGGCTGGCCCGCCAGGAATGTTGGAAAATACTACATCCGAGATGTTAGGTTCCCTTAGGTTAGGATATATAACGTTATAGACGTATATAATGTACACACCGAGAAGTACGGGCCGACACGACCGGGATTTTGTAAAACATAACCAGCGAGGGTCTAGGTGGGTTAGGTTAGGTTATATTACGTTATAGACGTATATAATGTTCCCACCGAGAAGTAGGGGCCGACCCGCCAGAAATGTTGGAAAATACTACATCCGAGATGTTAGGTTCCCTTAGGTTAGGATATAAAACGATATAGACATATATAATGTCCCCACGGCAAAGTACGGGCCGACACGACCGGAATTTTGTAAAACATTACCAGCGAGGGTCTAGATGGGTCAGGTTAGGTTATATTACGTTATTGACGTATATAATGTTCCCACCGAGAAGTAGGGGCCGACCCGCCAGAAATGTTGGAAAATACTACATCCGAGATGTTAGGTTCCCTTAGGTTAGGATATAAAACGACATAGACATATATAATGTCCCCACGGCAAAGTACGGGCCGACACGACCGGAATTTTGTAAAACATTACCAGCGAGGGTCTAGATGGGTTAGGTTAGGTTATATTACGATATAGACGTATATAATGTGCCCACCGAGAAGTAGGGGCCGGCCCGCCAGGAATGTTGGAAAATACTACATCCGAGATGTTAGGTTCCCTTGGGTTAGGATATATAACGTTATAGACGTAAATAATGTCCCCACCGAGAGGTACGGGCCGACACGACCGGGATTTTGTAAAACATTACCAGCGAGGGTCTAGGTGGGTTAGGTTAGGTTATATTACGATATAGACGTATATAATGTGCCCACTGGGAAGTAGGTGCCGACCCGCCAGGAATGTTGGAAAATACTACATCCGAGATGTTAGGTTCCCTTAGGTTAGCATATATAACGTTATAGACGTATATAATGTTCCCACCGAGAAGTACGGTTCGACACGACCGGGATTTTGTAAAACATTACCAGCGAGGGTCTAGATGGGTTAGGTTAGGTTATATTACGATATGGACGTATATAATGTGCCCACCGAGAAGTAGGGGCTGGCCCGCCAGGAATGTTGGAAAATACTACATCCGAGATGTTAGGTTCCCTTAGGTTAGGATATATAACGTTATAGACGTATATAATGTACACACCGAGAAGTACGGGCCGACACGACCGGGATTTTGTAAAACATTACCAGCGAGGGTCTAGATGGGTTAGGTTAGGTTATATTGCAATATAGACGTATATAATGTGCCCATCGAGAAGTAGGGACCGACCCGCCAGGAATGTTGGAAAGTACTACATCCGACATGTTAGGTTCCCTTAGGTTAGGATATATAACGTTATAGACGTATATAATGTCCCCACCGAGAAGTACGGGTCGACACGACCGGGATTTTGTAAAACATTACCAGCGACGGTCTAGATGGGTTAGGATAGGTTATATTACGATATAGACGTATATAATGTGTCCCCCGAGAAGTGGGGGCCTACCCGCCAGGAATGTTGGAAAATACTACATCCGAGATGTTAGGTTCCATCAGGTTAGGATATATAAAGTTATAGACGTATATAATGTCCCCACGGCAAAGTACGGGCCGACACGACCGAGATTTTGTAAAACATTACCAGCGAGGGTCTAGGTGGGTTAGGTTAGGTTATATTACGATATAGACGTATATAATGTGCCCACTGAGAAGTAGGGGCCGACCCGCCAGGAATGTTGGAAAATACTACATCCGAGATGTTAGGTTCCCTTAGGTTAGCATATATAACGTTATAGACGTATATAATGTCCCCACCGAGAAGTACGGGCCGACACGACCGGGATTTTGTAAAACATTACCAGCGACGGTCTAGATGGGTTAGGTTAGGTTATATTACGATATAGACGTATATAATGTGTCCACCGAGAAGTGGGGGCCGACCAGCCAGGAATGTTGGAAAATACTACATCCGAGATGTTAGGTTCCCTTGGGTTAGGATATATAACGTTATAGACGTATATAATGTCCCCACCGAGAAGTACGTGCAGACACGACCGGCATTTTGTAAAACATCACCAGCGAGGGTCTAGGTGGGTTAGGTTAGGTTATATTACGTTATAGACGTATATAATGTTCCCACCGAGAAGTAGGGGCCGACCCGCCAGAAATGTTGGAAAATACTACATCCGAGATGTTAGGTTCCCTTAGGTTAGGATATAAAACGATATAGACATATATAATGTCCCCACGGCAAAGTACGGGCCGACACGACCGGAATTTTGTAAAACATTACCAGCGAGGGTCTAGATGGGTCAGGTTAGGTTATATTACGTTATTGACGTATATAATGTTCCCACCGAGAAGTAGGGGCCGACCCGCCAGAAATGTTGGAAAATACTACATCCGAGATGTTAGGTTCCCTTAGGTTAGGATATAAAACGATATAGACATATATAATGTCCCCACGGCAAAGTACGGGCCGACACGACCGGAATTTTGTAAAACATTACCAGCGAGGGTCTAGATGGGTTAGGTTAGGTTATATTACGATATAGACGTATATAATGTGCCCACCGAGAAGTAGGGGCCGGCCCGCCAGGAATGTTGGAAAATACTACATCCGAGATGTTAGGTTCCCTTAGGTTAGGATATAAAACGATATAGACATATATAATGTCCCCACGGCAAAGTACGGGCCGACACGGCCGGAATTTTGTAAAACATTACCAGCGAGGGTCTAGATGGGTTAGGTTAGGTTATATTACGATATGGACGTATATAATGTGCCCACCGAGAAGTAGGGGCCGACCCGCCAGGAATGTTGGAAAATACTACATCCGAGATGTTAGGTTCCCTTAGGTTAGCATATATAACGTTATAGACGTATATAATGTCCCCGCCCAGAAGTACGGTTCGACACGACCGGGATTTTGTAAAACATTACCAGCGAGGGTCTAGTTGGGTTAGGTTAGGTTATATTACGATATAGACGTATATAATGTGTCCACCGAGAAGTGGGGGCCGACCCGCCAGGAATGTTGGAAAATACCACATCCGAGATGTTAGGTTCCCTCAGGTTAGGATATATAAAGTTATAGACGTATATAATGTCCCCACGGCAAAGTACGGGCCGACACGACCGGAATTTTGTAAAACATTACCAGCGAGGGTCTAGATGGGTTAGGTTAGGTTATATTACGATATGGACGTATATAATGTGCCCACCGAGAAGTAGGGGCTGGCCCGCCAGGAATGTTGGAAAATACTACATCCGAGATGTTAGGTTCCCTTAGGTTAGGATATATAACGTTATAGACGTATATAATGTACACACCGAGAAGTACGGGCCGACACGACCGGGATTTTGTAAAACATAACCAGCGAGGGTCTAGGTGGGTTAGGTTAGGTTATATTACGTTATAGACGTATATAATGTTCCCACCGAGAAGTAGGGGCCGACCCGCCAGAAATGTTGGAAAATACTACATCCGAGATGTTAGGTTCCCTTAGGTTAGGATATAAAACGATATAGACATATATAATGTCCCCACGGCAAAGTACGGGCCGACACGACCGGAATTTTGTAAAACATTACCAGCGAGGGTCTAGATGGGTCAGGTTAGGTTATATTACGTTATTGACGTATATAATGTTCCCACCGAGAAGTAGGGGCCGACCCGCCAGAAATGTTGGAAAATACTACATCCGAGATGTTAGGTTCCCTTAGGTTAGGATATAAAACGACATAGACATATATAATGTCCCCACGGCAAAGTACGGGCCGACACGACCGGAATTTTGTAAAACATTACCAGCGAGGGTCTAGATGGGTTAGGTTAGGTTATATTACGATATAGACGTATATAATGTGCCCACCGAGAAGTAGGGGCCGGCCCGCCAGGAATGTTGGAAAATACTACATCCGAGATGTTAGGTTCCCTTGGGTTAGGATATATAACGTTATAGACGTAAATAATGTCCCCACCGAGAGGTACGGGCCGACACGACCGGGATTTTGTAAAACATTACCAGCGAGGGTCTAGGTGGGTTAGGTTAGGTTATATTACGATATAGACGTATATAATGTGCCCACTGGGAAGTAGGTGCCGACCCGCCAGGAATGTTGGAAAATACTACATCCGAGATGTTAGGTTCCCTTAGGTTAGCATATATAACGTTATAGACGTATATAATGTTCCCACCGAGAAGTACGGTTCGACACGACCGGGATTTTGTAAAACATTACCAGCGACGGTCTAGATGGGTTAGGTTAGGTTATATTACGATATAGACGTATATAATGTGCCCACCGAGAAGTAGGGGCCGACCCGCCAGGAATGTTGGAAAATACTACATCCGAGATGTTAGGTTCCCTTAGGTTAGGATATATAAATTTATAGACGTATATAATGTACGCACCGAGACGTACGGGAAGACATAAACGGGATTCTGTGAAACATTACCAGCGAGGGTCTAGGTGGGTTAGGTTAGGTTATATTACGTTATAGACGTATATAATGTGCCCACCGAGAAGTAGGGGCCGACCCGCCAGGAATGTTGGAAAATACTACATCCGAGAAGCTAGGTTCCCTTAGGTTAGGATATATAAGTTTATAGACGTATATAATGTACGCACCGAGACGTACGGGAAGACATGAACGGGATTCTGTGAAACATTACCAGCGAGGGTCTAGGTGGGTTAGGTTAGGTTATATTACGTTATAGACGTATATAATGTTCCCACCGAGAAGTAGGCGCCGACCCGCCAGAAATGTTGGAAAATACTACATCCGAGATGTTAGGTTCCCTTAGGTTAGGATATAAAACGATATAGACATATATAATGTCCCCACCGAGAAGTACGTGCAGACACGACCGGGATTTTGTAAAACATCACCAGCGAGGGTCTAGATGGGTTAGGTTAGGTTATATTACGATATGGCCGTATATAATGTGCCCACCGTGAAGTAGGGTCCGACACGCCAGGAATGTTGGAAAATACTACATCCGAGATGTTAGGTTCCCTTAGGTTAGGATATATAACGTTATAGACGTATATAATGTCCCCACCGAGAAGTACGGGCCGACACTACCGGGATTTTGTAAAACATTACCAGTGAGGGTCTAGATGGGTTAGGTTAGGTTATATTACGTTATAGACGTATATAATGTTCCCACCGAGAAGTAGGCGCCGACCCGCCAGAAATGTTGGAAAATACTACATCCGAGATGTTAGGTTCCCTTGGGTTAGGATATATAACGTTATAGACGTAAATAATGTCCCCACCGAGAAGTACGGGCCGACACGACCGGGATTTTGTAAAACATTACCAGCGAGGTTCTAGGTGGGTTAGGTTAGGTTATATTACGATATAGACGTATATAATGTGCCCACCGAGAAGTAGGGGCCGGCCAGCCAGGAATGTTGGAAAATACTACATCCGAGATGTTAGGTTCCCTTAGGTTAGGATATATAACAATATAGACGTATATAATGTCCCCACCGAGAAGTTCCGGCCGACACGACCGGGATTTTGTAAAACATTACCAGCGAGGGTCTAGATGGGTTAGGTTAGGTTATATTGCGATATAGACGTATATAATGTGCCCACCGAGAAGTAGGGGCCGACCCGCCAGGAATGTTGGAAAATACTACATCCGAGAAGTTAGGTTCCCTTAGGTTAGGATATATAACGTTATAGACGTATATAATGTCCCCACCGAGAAGTACGGGCCGACACTACCGGGATTTTGTAAAACATTACCAGTGAGGGTCTAGATGGGTTAGGTTAGGTTATATTACGATATAGACGTATATAATGTGCCCACCGAGAAGTAGGGGCCGACCCGCCAGGAATGTTGGAAAATACTACATCCGAGAAGCTAGCTTCCCTTAGGTTAGGATATATAAGTTAATAGACGTATATAATGTACGCACCGAGAAGTACGGGCCGACAAGACCGGGATTTTGTAAAACATTACCAGCGAGGGTCTAGGTGGGTTAGGTTAGGTTATATTACGATATAGACGTATATAATGTGCCCACTGAGAAGTAGGGGCCGACCCGCCAGGAATGTTGGAAAATACTACATCCGAGATGTTAGGTTCCCTTGGGTTAGGATATATAACGTTATAGACGTATATAATGTCCCCACCGAGAAGTACGTGCAGACACGACCGGGATTTTGTAAAACATCACCAGCGAGGGTCTAGATGGGTTAGGTTAGGTTATATTACGATATGGCCGTATATAATGTGCCCACCGTGAAGTAGGGTCCGACACGCCAGGAATGTTGGAAAATACTACATCCGAGATGTTAGGTTCCCTTAGGTTAGGATATATAACGTTATAGACGTATATAATGTCCCCACCGAGAAGTACGGGCCGACACTACCGGGATTTTGTAAAACATTACCAGTGAGGGTCTAGATGGGTTAGGTTAGGTTATATTACGTTATAGACGTATATAATGTTCCCACCGAGAAGTAGGGGCCGACCCGCCAGAAATGTTGGAAAATACTACATCCGAGATGTTAGGTTCCCTTAGGTTAGGATATAAAACGATATAGACGTATATAATGTCCCCACGGCAAAGTACGGGCCGACACGACCGGAATTTTGTAAAACATTACCAGCGAGGGTCTAGATGGGTTAGGTTAGGTTATATACGATATGGACGTATATAATGTGCCCACCGAGAAGTAGGGGCCGGCCCGCCAGGAATGTTGG
This sequence comes from Xylocopa violacea, assembly GCA_963969225.1. NCBI lineage: Eukaryota > Metazoa > Arthropoda > Insecta > Hymenoptera > Apidae > Xylocopa > Xylocopa violacea. The sequence goes on from CAXAJV010000039.1 coordinate 4,787,319, forward strand.
AAAATACTACATCCGAGATGTTAGGTTCCCTTGGGTTAGGATATATAACGTTATAGACGTAAATAATGTCCCCACCGAGAGGTACGGGCCGACACGACCGGGATTTTGTAAAACATTACCAGCGAGGGTCTAGGTGGGTTAGGTTAGGTTATATTACGATATAGACGTATATAATGTGCCCACTGGGAAGTAGGTGCCGACCCGCCAGGAATGTTGGAAAATACTACATCCGAGATGTTAGGTTCCCTTAGGTTAGCATATATAACGTTATAGACGTATATAATGTTCCCACCGAGAAGTACGGTTCGACACGACCGGGATTTTGTAAAACATTACCAGCGACGGTCTAGATGGGTTAGGTTAGGTTATATTACGATATAGACGTATATAATGTGCCCACCGAGAAGTAGGGGCCGACCCGCCAGGAATGTTGGAAAATACTACATCCGAGATGTTAGGTTCCCTTAGGTTAGGATATATAAATTTATAGACGTATATAATGTACGCACCGAGACGTACGGGAAGACATAAACGGGATTCTGTGAAACATTACCAGCGAGGGTCTAGGTGGGTTAGGTTAGGTTATATTACGTTATAGACGTATATAATGTGCCCACCGAGAAGTAGGGGCCGACCCGCCAGGAATGTTGGAAAATACTACATCCGAGAAGCTAGGTTCCCTTGGGTTAGGATATATAAATTTATAGACGTAAATAATGTCCCCACCGAGAAGTACGGGCCGACACGACCGTGATTTTGTAAAACATTACCAGCGAGGGTCTAGGTGGGTTAGGTTAGGTTATATTACGATATAGACGTACATAATGTGCCCACTGGGAAGTAGGGGCCGACCAGCCAGGAATGTTGGAAAATACTACATCCGAGATGTTATGTTCCCTTAGGTTAGCATATATAACGTTATAGACGTATATAATGTCCCCACCGAGAAGTACGGTTCGACACTACCGGGATTTTGTAAAACATTACCAGTGAGGGTCTAGATGGGTTAGGTTAGGTTATATTACGATATAGACGTATATAATGTGCCCACCGAGAAGTAGGGGCCTACCCGCCAGGAATGTTGGAAAATACTACATCCGAGATGTTAGGTTCCCTTAGGTTAGGATATATAAATTTATAGACGTATATAATGTACGCACCGAGACTTACGGGAAGACATAAACGGGATTCTGTGAAACATTACCAGCGAGGGTCTAGGTGGGTTAGGTTAGGTTATATTACGTTATAGACGTATATAACGTGCCCACCGAGAAGTAGGGGCCGACCCGCCAGGAATGTTGGAAAATACTACATCCGAGAAGCTAGGTTCCCTTATGTTAGGATATATAACGTTATAGAAGTATATAATGTCCCCACCGAGAAGTACGGGCCGACACTACCGGGATTTTGTAAAACATTACCAGTGAGGGTCTAGATGGGTTAGGTTAGGTTATATTACGTTATAGACGTATATAATGTTCCCACCGAGAAGTAGGCGCCGACCCGCCAGAAATGTTGGAAAATACTACATCCGAGATGTTAGGTTCCCTTGGGTTAGGATATATAACGTTATAGACGTAAATAATGTCCCCACCGAGAAGTACGGGCCGACACGACCGGGATTTTGTAAAACATTACCAGCGAGGTTCTAGGTGGGTTAGGTTAGGTTATATTACGATATAGACGTATATAATGTGCCCACCGAGAAGTAGGGGCCGGCCAGCCAGGAATGTTGGAAAATACTACATCCGAGATGTTAGGTTCCCTTAGGTTAGGATATATAACAATATAGACGTATATAATGTCCCCACCGAGAAGTTCCGGCCGACACGACCGGGATTTTGTAAAACATTACCAGCGAGGGTCTAGATGGGTTAGGTTAGGTTATATTGCGATATAGACGTATATAATGTGCCCACCGAGAAGTAGGGGCCGACCCGCCAGGAATGTTGGAAAATACTACATCCGAGAAGTTAGGTTCCCTTAGGTTAGGATATATAACGTTATAGACGTATATAATGTCCCCACCGAGAAGTACGGGCCGACACTACCGGGATTTTGTAAAACATTACCAGTGAGGGTCTAGATGGGTTAGGTTAGGTTATATTACGATATAGACGTATATAATGTGCCCACCGAGAAGTAGGGGCCGACCCGCCAGGAATGTTGTAAAATACTACATCCGAGATGTTAGGTTCCCTTGGGTTAGGATATATAACGTTATAGACGTAAATAATGTCCCCACCGAGAGGTACGGGCCGACACGACCGGGATTTTGTAAAACATTACCAGCGAGGGTCTAGGTGGGTTAGGTTAGGTTATATTACGATATAGACGTATATAATGTGCCCACTGGGAAGTAGGTGCCGACCCGCCAGGAATGTTGGAAAATACTACATCCGAGATGTTAGGTTCCCTTAGGTTAGCATATATAACGTTATAGACGTATATAATGTTCCCACCGAGAAGTACGGTTCGACACGACCGGGATTTTGTAAAACATTACCAGCGACGGTCTAGATGGGTTAGGTTAGGTTATATTACGATATAGACGTATATAATGTGCCCACCGAGAAGTAGGGGCCGACCCGCCAGGAATGTTGGAAAATACTACATCCGAGATGTTAGGTTCCCTTAGGTTAGGATATATAAATTTATAGACGTATATAATGTACGCACCGAGACGTACGGGAAGACATAAACGGGATTCTGTGAAACATTACCAGCGAGGGTCTAGGTGGGTTAGGTTAGGTTATATTACGTTATAGACGTATATAATGTGCCCACCGAGAAGTAGGGGCCGACCCGCCAGGAATGTTGGAAAATACTACATCCGAGAAGCTAGGTTCCCTTGGGTTAGGATATATAAATTTATAGACGTAAATAATGTCCCCACCGAGAAGTACGGGCCGACACGACCGTGATTTTGTAAAACATTACCAGCGAGGGTCTAGGTGGGTTAGGTTAGGTTATATTACGATATAGACGTACATAATGTGCCCACTGGGAAGTAGGGGCCGACCAGCCAGGAATGTTGGAAAATACTACATCCGAGATGTTATGTTCCCTTAGGTTAGCATATATAACGTTATAGACGTATATAATGTCCCCACCGAGAAGTACGGTTCGACACTACCGGGATTTTGTAAAACATTACCAGTGAGGGTCTAGATGGGTTAGGTTAGGTTATATTACGATATAGACGTATATAATGTGCCCACCGAGAAGTAGGGGCCTACCCGCCAGGAATGTTGGAAAATACTACATCCGAGATGTTAGGTTCCCTTAGGTTAGGATATATAAATTTATAGACGTATATAATGTACGCACCGAGACTTACGGGAAGACATAAACGGGATTCTGTGAAACATTACCAGCGAGGGTCTAGGTGGGTTAGGTTAGGTTATATTACGTTATAGACGTATATAACGTGCCCACCGAGAAGTAGGGGCCGACCCGCCAGGAATGTTGGAAAATACTACATCCGAGAAGCTAGGTTCCCTTATGTTAGGATATATAACGTTATAGAAGTATATAATGTCCCCACCGAGAAGTACGGGCCGACACTACCGGGATTTTGTAAAACATTACCAGTGAGGGTCTAGATGGGTTAGGTTAGGTTATATTACGTTATAGACGTATATAATGTTCCCACCGAGAAGTAGGCGCCGACCCGCCAGAAATGTTGGAAAATACTACATCCGAGATGTTAGGTTCCCTTGGGTTAGGATATATAACGTTATAGACGTAAATAATGTCCCCACCGAGAAGTACGGGCCGACACGACCGGGATTTTGTAAAACATTACCAGCGAGGTTCTAGGTGGGTTAGGTTAGGTTATATTACGATATAGACGTATATAATGTGCCCACCGAGAAGTAGGGGCCGGCCAGCCAGGAATGTTGGAAAATACTACATCCGAGATGTTAGGTTCCCTTAGGTTAGGATATATAACAATATAGACGTATATAATGTCCCCACCGAGAAGTTCCGGCCGACACGACCGGGATTTTGTAAAACATTACCAGCGAGGGTCTAGATGGGTTAGGTTAGGTTATATTGCGATATAGACGTATATAATGTGCCCACCGAGAAGTAGGGGCCGACCCGCCAGGAATGTTGGAAAATACTACATCCGAGAAGTTAGGTTCCCTTAGGTTAGGATATATAACGTTATAGACGTATATAATGTCCCCACCGAGAAGTACGGGCCGACACTACCGGGATTTTGTAAAACATTACCAGTGAGGGTCTAGATGGGTTAGGTTAGGTTATATTACGATATAGACGTATATAATGTGCCCACCGAGAAGTAGGGGCCGACCCGCCAGGAATGTTGTAAAATACTACATCCGAGAAGCTAGGTTCCCTTAGGTTAGGATATATAAGTTTATAGACGTATATAATGTACGCACCGAGAAGTACGGGCCGACACGACCGGGATTTTGTAAAACATTACCAGCGAGGGTCTAGGTGGGTTAGGTTAGGTTATATTACGATATAGACGTATATAATGTGCCCACTGAGAAGTAGGGGCCGACCCGCCAGGAATGTTGGAAAATACTACATCCGAGATGTTAGGTTCCCTTGGGTTAGGATATATAACGTTATAGACGTATATAATGTCCCCACCGAGAAGTACGTGCAGACACGACCGGGATTTTGTAAAACATCACCAGCGAGGGTCTAGATGGGTTAGGTTAGGTTATATTACGATATGGCCGTATATAATGTGCCCACCGTGAAGTAGGGTCCGACACGCCAGGAATGTTGGAAAATACTACATCCGAGATGTTAGGTTCCCTTAGGTTAGGATATATAACGTTATAGACGTATATAATGTCCCCACCGAGAAGTACGGGCCGACACTACCGGGATTTTGTAAAACATTACCAGTGAGGGTCTAGATGGGTTAGGTTAGGTTATATTACGTTATAGACGTATATAATGTTCCCACCGAGAAGTAGGGGCCGACCCGCCAGAAATGTTGGAAAATACTACATCCGAGATGTTAGGTTCCCTTAGGTTAGGATATAAAACGATATAGACGTATATAATGTCCCCACGGCAAAGTACGGGCCGACACGACCGGAATTTTGTAAAACATTACCAGCGAGGGTCTAGATGGGTTAGGTTAGGTTATATACGATATGGACGTATATAATGTGCCCACCGAGAAGTAGGGGCCGGCCCGCCAGGAATGTTGGAAAATACTACATCCGAGATGTTACGTTCCCTTGGGTTAGGATATATAACGTTATAGACGTAAATAATGTCCCCACCGAGAGGTACGGGCCGACACGACCGGGATTTTGTAAAACATTACCAGCGAGGGTCTAGGTGGGTTAGGTTAGGTTATATTACGATATAGACGTATATAATGTGCCCACTGGGAAGTAGGTGCCGACCCGCCAGGAATGTTGGAAAATACTACATCCGAGATGTTAGGTTCCCTTAGGTTAGCATATATAACGTTATAGACGTATATAATGTTCCCACCGAGAAGTACGGTTCGACACGACCGGGATTTTGTAAAACATTACCAGCGACGGTCTAGATGGGTTAGGTTAGGTTATATTACGATATAGACGTATATAATGTGCCCACCGGGAAGTAGGGGCCGACCCGCCAGGAATGTTGGAAAATACTACATCCGAGATGTTAGGTTCCCTTAGGTTAGGATATATAAATTTATAGACGTATATAATGTACGCACCGAGACGTACGGGAAGACATAAACGGGATTCTGTGAAACATTACCAGCGAGGGTCTAGGTGGGTTAGGTTAGGTTATATTACGTTATAGACGTATATAATGTGCCCACCGAGAAGTAGGGGCCGACCCGCCAGGAATGTTGGAAAATACTACATCCGAGAAGCTAGGTTCCCTTGGGTTAGGATATATAAATTTATAGATGTAAATAATGTCCCCACCGAGAAGTACGGGCCGACACGACCGGGATTTTGTAAAACATTACCAGCGAGGGTCTAGGTGGGTTAGGTTAGGTTATATTACGATATAGACGTATATAATGTGCCCACTGGGAAGTAGGGGCCGACCCGCCAGGAATGTTGTAAAATACTACATCCGAGAAGCTAGGTTCCCTTAGGTTAGGATATATAAGTTTATAGACGTATATAATGTACGCACCGAGAAGTACGGGCCGACACGACCGGGATTTTGTAAAACATTACCAGCGAGGGTCTAGGTGGGTTAGGTTAGGTTATATTACGATATAGACGTATATAATGTGCCCACTGAGAAGTAGGGGCCGACCCGCCAGGAATGTTGGAAAATACTACATCCGAGATGTTAGGTTCCCTTGGGTTAGGATATATAACGTTATAGACGTATATAATGTCCCCACCGAGAAGTACGTGCAGACACGACCGGGATTTTGTAAAACATCACCAGCGAGGGTCTAGATGGGTTAGGTTAGGTTATATACGATATGGACGTATATAATGTGCCCACCGAGAAGTAGGGGCCGGCCCGCCAGGAATGTTGGAAAATACTACATCCGAGATGTTAGGTTCCCTTGGGTTAGGATATATAACGTTATAGACGTAAATAATGTCCCCACCGAGAGGTACGGGCCGACACGACCGGGATTTTGTAAAACATTACCAGCGAGGGTCTAGGTGGGTTAGGTTAGGTTATATTACGATATAGACGTATATAATGTGCCCACTGGGAAGTAGGTGCCGACCCGCCAGGAATGTTGGAAAATACTACATCCGAGATGTTAGGTTCCCTTAGGTTAGCATATATAACGTTATAGACGTATATAATGTTCCCACCGAGAAGTACGGTTCGACACGACCGGGATTTTGTAAAACATTACCAGCGACGGTCTAGATGGGTTAGGTTAGGTTATATTACGATATAGACGTATATAATGTGCCCACCGAGAAGTAGGGGCCGACCCGCCAGGAATGTTGGAAAATACTACATCCGAGATGTTAGGTTCCCTTAGGTTAGGATATATAAATTTATAGACGTATATAATGTACGCACCGAGACGTACGGGAAGACATAAACGGGATTCTGTGAAACATTACCAGCGAGGGTCTAGGTGGGTTAGGTTAGGTTATATTACGTTATAGACGTATATAATGTGCCCACCGAGAAGTAGGGGCCGACCCGCCAGGAATGTTGGAAAATACTACATCCGAGAAGCTAGGTTCCCTTGTGTTAGGATATATAAATTTATAGATGTAAATAATGTCCCCACCGAGAAGTACGGGCCGACACGACCGGGATTTTGTAAAACATTACCAGCGAGGGTCTAGGTGGGTTAGGTTAGGTTATATTACGATATAGACGTATATAATGTGCCCACTGGGAAGTAGGGGCCGACCCGCCAGGAATGTTGGAAAATACTACATCCGAGATGTTAGGTTCCCTTAGGTTAGCATATATAACGTTATAGACGTATATAATGTCCCCACCGAGAAGTACGGTTCGACACGACCAGGATTTTGTAAAACATTACCAGCGACGGTCTCGATGGGTTAGGTTAGGTTATATTACGATATAGACGTATATAATGTGCCCACCGAGAAGTAGGGGCCGACCCGCCAGGAATGTTGGAAAATACTACATCCGAGAAGCTAGGTTCCCTTAGGTTAGGATATATAACGTTATAGAAGTATATAATGTCCCCACCGAGAAGTACGGGCCGACACTACCGGGATTTTGTAAAACATTTCCAGTGAGGGTCTAGATGGGTTAGGTTAGGTTATATTACGATATAGACGTATATAATGTGCCCACCGAGAAGTAGGGGCCGACCCGCCAGGAATGTTGGAAAATACTACATCCGAGAAGCTAGGTTCCCTTAGCTTAGGATATATAAGTTTATAGACGTATATAATGTACGCACCGAGACGTACGGGAAGACATGAGCGGGATTCTGTGAGACATTACCAGCGAGGGTCTAGGTGGGTTAGGTTAGGTTATATTACGTTATAGACGTATATAATGTTCCCACCGAGAAGTAGGGGCCGACCCGCCAGAAATGTTGGAAAATACTACATCCGAGATGTTAGGTTCCCTTAGGTTAGGATATAAAACGATATAGACATATATAATGTCCCCACGGCAAAGTACGGGCCGACATGACCGGAATTTTGTAAAACATTACCAGCGAGGGTCTAGATGGGTTAGGTTAGGTTATATTACGATATGGACGTATATAATGTGCCCACCGAGAAGTAGGGGCCGGTCCGCCAGGAATGTTGGAAAATACTACATCCGAGATGTTAGGTTCCCTTGGGTTAGGATATACAACGTTATAGACGTAAATAATGTCCCCACCGAGAAGTACGGGCCGACACGACCGGGATTTTGTAAAACATTACCAGCGAGGGTCTAGGTGGGTTAGGTTAGGTTATATTACGATATAGACGTACATAATGTGTCCCCCGAGAAGTGGGGGCCTACCCGCCAGGAATGTTGGAAAATACTACATCCGAGATGTTAGGTTCCCTTAGGTTAGGATATATAAATTTATAGACGTATATAATGTACGCACCGAGACGTACGGGAAGACATAAACGGGATTCTGTGAAACATTACCAGCGAGGGTCTAGGTGGGTTAGGTTAGGTTATATTACGATATAGACGTACATAATGTGCCCACTGGGAAGTAGGGGCCGACCCGCCAGGAATGTTGGAAAATACTACATCCGAGATGTTAGGTTCCCTTAGGTTAGCATATATAACGTTATAGACGTATATAATGTCCCCACCGAGAAGTACGGTTCGACACGACCGGGATTTTGTAAAACGTTACCCGCGACGGTCTAGATGGGTTAGGTTAGGTTATATTACCATATAGACGTATATAATGTGCCCACCGAGAAGTAGGGGCCGACCCGCCAGGAATGTTGGAAAATACTACATCCGAGATGTTAGGTTCCCTTAGGTTAGGATATATAAATTTATAGACGTATATAATGTACGCACCGAGACGTACGGGAAGACATAAACGGGATTCTGTGAAACATTACCAGCGAGGGTCTAGGTGGGTTAGGTTAGGTTATATTACGTTATAGACGTATATAATGTTCCCACCGAGAAGTAGGGGCCGACCCGCCAGAAATGTTGGAAAATACTACATCCGAGATGTTAGGTTCCCTTAGGTTAGGATATAAAACGATATAGACATATATAATGTCCCCACGGCATAGTCCGGCCCGACACGACCGGAATTTTGTAAAACATTACCAGCGAGGGTCTAGATGGGTTAGGTTAGGTTATATTACGATATGGACGTATATAATGTGACCACCGAGAAGTAGGGGCCGGCCCGCCAGGAATGTTGGAAAATACTACATCCGAGATGTTAGGTTCCCTTGGGTTAGGATATATAACGTTATAGACGTAAATAATGTCCCCACCGAGAAGTACGGGCCGACACGACCGTGATTTTGTAAAACATTACCAGCGAGGGTCTAGGTGGGTTAGGTTAGGTTATATTACGATATAGACGTACATAATGTGCCCACTGGGAAGTAGGGGCCGACCCGCCAGGAATGTTGGAAAATACTACATCCGAGATGTTATGTTCCCTTAGGTTAGCATATATAACGTTATAGACGTATATAATGTCCCCACCGAGAAGTACGGTTCGACACTACCGGGATTTTGTAAAACATTACCAGTGAGGGTCTAGATGGGTTAGGTTAGGTTATATTACGATATAGACGTATATAATGAGCCGACCGAGAAGTAGGGGCCGACCCGCCAGGAATGTTGGAAAATACTACATCCGAGATGTTAGGTTCCCTTAGGTTAGGATATATAAATTTATAGACGTATATAATGTACGCACCGAGACTTACGGGAAGACATAAACGGGATTCTGTGAAACATTACCAGCGAGGGTCTAGGTGGGTTAGGTTAGGTTATATTACGTTATAGACGTATATAATGTGCCCACCGAGAAGTAGGGGCCGACCCGCCAGGAATGTTGGAAAATACTACATCCGAGAAGCTAGGTTCCCTTATGTTAGGATATATAACGTTATAGAAGTATATAATGTCCCCACCGAGAAGTACGGGCCGACACTACCGGGATTTTGTAAAAGATTACCAGCGAGGGTCTAGGTGGGTTAGGTTAGGTTATATTACGATATAGACGTAAATAATGTGCCCACCGAGAAGTAGGGGCCGACCCGCCAGGAATGTTGGAAAATACTACATCCGAGAAGTTAGGTTCTCTTAGGTTAGGATATATAAATTTGTAGACGTATATAATGTACGCACCGAGACGTACGGGAAGACATAAACGGGATTCTGTGAAACATTACCAGCGAGGGTCTAGATGGGTTAGGTTAGGTTATATTACGATATGGACGTATATAATGTGCCCACCGAGAAGTAGGGGCCGGCCAGTCAGGAATGTTGGAAAATACTACATCCGAGATGTTAGGTTCCCTCAGGTTAGGATATATAACAATATAGACGTATATAATGTCCCCACCGAGAAGTTCCGGCCGTCACGACCGGGATTTTGTAAAACATTACCAGCGAGGGTCTAGATGGGTTAGGTTAGGTTATATTGCGATATAGACGTATATAATGTGCCCACCGAGAAGTAGGGGCCGACCCGCCAGGAATGTTGGAAAATACTACATCCGAGATGTTAGGTTCCCTTAGGTTAGCATATATAACGTTATAGACGTATATAATGTCCCCACCGAGAAGTACGGGCCGACACTACCGGGATTTTGTAAAACATTACCAGTGAGGGTCTAGATGGGTTAGGTTAGGTTATATTACGATATAGACGTATATAATGTGCCCACCGAGAAGTAGGGGCCGACCCGCCAGGAATGTTGGAAAATACTACATCCGAGAAGCTAGGTTCCCTTAGGTTAGGATATATAAGTTTATGGACGTATATAATGTACGCACCGAGAAGTACGGGCCGACACGACCGGGATTTTGTAAAACATTACCAGCGAGGGTCTAGGTGGGTTAGGTTAGGTTATATTACGATATAGACGTATATAATGTGCCCACTGAGAAGTAGGGGCCGACCCGCCAGGAATGTTGGAAAATACTACATCCGAGATGTTAGGTTCCCTTGGGTTAGGATATATAACGTTATAGACGTATATAATGTCCCCACCGAGAAGTACGTGCAGACACGACCGGGATTTTGTAAAACATCACCAGCGAGGGTCTAGATGGGTTAGGTTAGGTTATATTTCGATATGGACGTATATAATGTGCCCACCGAGAAGTAGGGGCCGGCCCGCCAGAAATGTTGGAAAATACTACATCCGAGATGTTAGGTTCCCTTGGGTTAGGATATATAACGTTATAGACGTAAATAATGTCCCCACCGAGAAGTACGAGCCGACACGACCGGGATTTTGTAAAACATTACCAGCGAGGGTCTAGGTGGGTTAGGTTAGGTTATATTACGATATAGACGTACATAATGTGCCCACTGGGAAGTAGGGGCCGACCCGCCAGGAATGTTGGAAAATACTACATCCGAGATGTTAGGTTCCCTTAGGTTAGCATATATAACGTTATAGACGTATATAATGTCCCCACCGAGAAGTACGGTTCGACACGACCGGGATTTTGTAAAACATTACCAGCTTCGGTCTAGATGGGTTAGGTTAGGTTATATTACGATATGGACGTATATAATGTGCCCACCGAGAAGTAGGGGCCGGCCCGCCAGGAATGTTGGAAAATACTACATCCGAGATGTTAGGTTCCCTTGGGTTAGGATATATAACGTTATAGACGTAAATAATGTCCCCACCGAGAAGTACGGGCCGACACGACCGGGATTTAGTAAAACATTACCAGCGAGGGTCTAGGTGGGTTAGGTTAGGTTATATTACGATATAGACGTACATAATGTGCCCACTGGGAAGTAGGGGCCGACCCGCCAGGAATGTTGGAAAATACTACATCCGAGATGTTAGGTTCCCTTAGGTTAGGATATATAAATTTGTAGACGTATATAATGTACGCACCGAGAAGTACGGGCCGACACGACCGGGATTTTGTAAAACATTACCAGCGAGGGTCTAGGTGGGTTAGGTTAGGTTATATTACGATATGGACGTATATAATGTGCCCACCGAGAAGTAGGGGCCGGCCAGCCAGGAATGTTGGAAAATACTACATCCGAGATGTTAGGTTCCCTCAGGTTAGGATATATAACAATATAGACGTATATAATGTCCCCACCGAGAAGTTCCGGCCGACACGACCGGGATTTTGTAAAACATTACCAGCGAGGGTCTAGATGGGTTAGGTTAGGTTATATTGCGATATAGACGTATATAATGTGCCCACCGAGAAGTAGGGGCCGACCCGCCAGGAATGTTGGAAAATACTACATCCGAGATGTTAGGTTCCCTTAGGTTAGCATATATAACGTTATAGACGTATATAATGTCCCCACCGAGAAGTACGGTTCGACACGACCGGGATTTTGTAAAACATTACCAGCGACGGTCTAGATGGGTTAGATTAGGTTATATTACGATATAGACGTAAATAATGTGCCCACCGAGAAGTAGGGGCCGACCCGCCAGGAATGTTGGAAAATACTACATCCGAGAAGTTAGGTTCTCTTAGGTTAGGATATATAAATTTGTAGACGTATATAATGTACGCACCGAGACGTACGGGAAGACATAAACGGGATTCTGTGAAACATTACCAGCGAGGGTCTAGATGGGTTAGGTTAGGTTATATTACGATATGGACGTATATAATGTGCCCACCGAGAAGTAGGGGCCGGCCAGTCAGGAATGTTGGAAAATACTACATCCGAGATGTTAGGTTCCCTCAGGTTAGGATATATAACAATATAGACGTATATAATGTCCCCACCGAGAAGTTCCGGCCGACACGACCGGGATTTTGTAAAACATTACCAGCGAGGGTCTAGATGGGTTAGGTTAGGTTATATTGCGATATAGACGTATATAATGTGCCCACCGAGAAGTAGGGGCCGACCCGCCAGGAATGTTGGAAAATACTACATCCGAGAAGTTAGGTTCCCTTAGGTTAGGATATATAACGTTATAGACGTATATAATGTCCCCACCGAGAAGTACGGGCCGACACTACCGGGATTTTGTAAAACATTACCAGTGAGGGTCTAGATGGGTTAGGTTAGGTTATATTACGATATAGACGTATATAATGTGCCCACCGAGAAGTAGGGGCCGACCCGCCAGGAATGTTGGAAAATACTACATCCGAGAAGCTAGGTTCCCTTAGGTTAGGATATATAAGTTTATGGACGTATATAATGTACGCACCGAGAAGTACGGGCCGACACGACCGGGATTTTGTAAAACATTACCAGCGAGGGTCTAGGTGGGTTAGGTTAGGTTATATTACGATATAGACGTATATAATGTGCCCACTGAGAAGTAGGGGCCGACCCGCCAGGAATGTTGGAAAATACTACATCCGAGATGTTAGGTTCCCTTGGGTTAGGATATATAACGTTATAGACGTATATAATGTCCCCACCGAGAAGTACGTGCAGACACGACCGGGATTTTGTAAAACATCACCAGCGAGGGTCTAGATGGGTTAGGTTAGGTTATATTTCGATATGGACGTATATAATGTGCCCACCGAGAAGTAGGGGCCGGCCCGCCAGAAATGTTGGAAAATACTACATCCGAGATGTTAGGTTCCCTTGGGTTAGGATATATAACGTTATAGACGTAAATAATGTCCCCACCGAGAAGTACGAGCCGACACGACCGGGATTTTGTAAAACATTACCAGCGAGGGTCTAGGTGGGTTAGGTTAGGTTATATTACGATATAGACGTACATAATGTGCCCACTGGGAAGTAGGGGCCGACCCGCCAGGAATGTTGGAAAATACTACATCCGAGATGTTAGGTTCCCTTAGGTTAGCATATATAACGTTATAGACGTATATAATGTCCCCACCGAGAAGTACGGTTCGACACGACCGGGATTTTGTAAAACATTACCAGCTTCGGTCTAGATGGGTTAGGTTAGGTTATATTACGATATGGACGTATATAATGTGCCCACCGAGAAGTAGGGGCCGGCCCGCCAGGAATGTTGGAAAATACTACATCCGAGATGTTAGGTTCCCTTGGGTTAGGATATATAACGTTATAGACGTAAATAATGTCCCCACCGAGAAGTACGGGCCGACACGACCGGGATTTAGTAAAACATTACCAGCGAGGGTCTAGGTGGGTTAGGTTAGGTTATATTACGATATAGACGTACATAATGTGCCCACTGGGAAGTAGGGGCCGACCCGCCAGGAATGTTGGAAAATACTACATCCGAGATGTTAGGTTCCCTTAGGTTAGCATATATAACGTTATAGACGTATATAATGTCCCCACCGAGAAGTACGGTTCGACACGACCGGGATTTTGTAAAACATTACCCGCGACGGTCTAGATGGGTTAGGTTAGGTTATATTACCATATAGACGTATATAATGTGCCCACCGAGAAGTAGGGGCCGACCCGCCAGGTATGTTGGAGAATACTACATCCGAGAAGCTAGGTTCCCTTAGCTTAGGATATATAAGTTTATAGACGTATATAATGTACGCACCGAGACGTACGGGAAGACATGAACGGGATTCTGTGAAACATTACCAGCGAGGGTCTAGGTGGGTTAGGTTAGGTTATATTACGTTATAGACGTATATAATGTTCCCACCGAGAAGTAGGCGCCGACCCGCCAGAAATGTTGGAAAATACTACATCCGAGATGTTAGGTTCCCTTAGGTTAGGATATAAAACGATATAGACATATATAATGTCCCCACGGCAAAGTACGGTCCGACACGACCGGAATTTTGTAAAACATTACCAGCGAGGGTCTAGATGGGTTAGGTTAGGTTATATTACGATATGGACGTATATAATGTGCCCACCGAGAAGTAGGGGCCGGCCCGCCAGAAATGTTGGAAAATACTACATCCGAGATGTTAGGTTCCCTTGGGTTAGGATATATAACGTTATAGACGTAAATAATGTCCCCACCGAGAAGTACGAGCCGACACGACCGGGATTTTGTAAAACATTACCAGCGAGGGTCTAGGTGGGTTAGGTTAGGTTATATTACGATATAGACGTACATAATGTGCCCACTGGGAAGTAGGGGCCGACCCGCCAGGAATGTTGGAAAATACTACATCCGAGATGTTAGGTTCCCTTAGGTTAGCATATATAACGTTATAGACGTATATAATGTCCCCACCGAGAAGTACGGTTCGACACGACCGGGATTTTGTAAAACATTACCAGCGACGGTCTAGATGGGTTAGGTTAGGTTATATTACGATATAGACGTATATAATGTGCCCACCGAGAAGTAGGGGCCGACCCGCCAGGAATGTTGGAAAATACTACATCCGAGAAGCTAGGTTCCCTTAGGTTAGGATATATAAGTTTATGGACGTATATAATGTACGCACCGAGAAGTACGGGCCGACACGACCGGGATTTTGTAAAACATTACCAGCGAGGGTCTAGGTGGGTTAGGTTAGGTTATATTACGATATAGACGTATATAATGTGCCCACTGAGAAGTAGGGGCCGACCCGCCAGGAATGTTGCAAAATACTACATCCGAGATGTTAGGTTCCCTTGGGTTAGGATATATAACGTTATAGACGTATATAATGTCCCCACCGAGAAGTACGTGCAGACACGACCGGGATTTTGTAAAACATCACCAGCGAGGGTCTAGATGGGTTAGGTTAGGTTATATTACGATATGGACGTATATAATGTGCCCACCGAGAAGTAGGGGCCGGCCCGCCAGAAATGTTGGAAAATACTACATCCGAGATGTTAGGTTCCCTTGGGTTAGGATATATAACGTTATAGACGTAAATAATGTCCCCACCGAGAAGTACGAGCCGACACGACCGGGATTTTGTAAAACATTACCAGCGAGGGTCTAGGTGGGTGAGGTTAGGTTATATTACGATATAGACGTACATAATGTGCCCACTGGGAAGTAGGGGCCGACCCGCCAGGAATGTTGGAAAACACTACATCCGAGATGTTAGGTTCCCTTAGGTTAGCATATATAACGTTATAGACGTATATAATGTCCCCACCGAGAAGTACGGTTCGACACGACCGGGATTTTGTAAAACATTACCAGCGACGGTCTAGATGGGTTAGGTTAGGTTATATTACGATATAGACGTATATAATGTGCCCACTGAGAAGTAGGGGCCGACCCGCCAGGAATGTTGGAAAATACTACATCCGAGATGTTAGGTTCCCTTGGGTTAGGATATATAACGTTATAGACGTATATAATGTCCCCACCGAGAAGTACGTGCAGACACGACCGGGATTTTGTAAAACATCACCAGCGAGGGTCTAGATGGGTTAGGTTAGGTTATATTACGATATGGACGTATATAATGTGCCCACCGAGAAGTAGGGGCCGGCCCGCCAGAAATGTTGGAAAATACTACATCCGAGATGTTAGGTTCCCTTGGGTTAGGATATATAACGTTATGGACGTAAATAATGTCCCCACCGAGAAGTACGAGCCGACAGGACCGGGATTTTGTAAAACATTACCAGCGAGGGTCTAGGTGGGTTAGGTTAGGTTATATTACGATATAGACGTACATAATGTGCCCACTGGGAAGTAGGGGCCGACCCGCCAGGAATGTTGGAAAATACTACATCCGAGATGTTAGGTTCCCTTAGGTTAGCATATATAACGTTATAGACGTAAATAATGTCCCCACCGAGAAGTACGAGCCGACACGACCGGGATTTTGTAAAACATTACCAGCGAGGGTCTAGGTGGGTTAGGTTAGGTTATATTACGATATAGACGTACATAATGTGCCCACTGGGAAGTAGGGGCCGACCCGCCAGGAATGTTGGAAAATACTACATCCGAGATGTTAGGTTCCCTTAGGTTAGCATATATAACGTTATAGACGTATATAATGTCCCCACCGAGAATTACGGTTCGACACGACCGGGATTTTGTAAAACATTACCAGCTTCGGTCTAGATGGGTTAGGTTAGGTTATATTACGATATGGACGTATATAATGTGCCCACCGAGAAGTAGGGGCCGGCCCGCCAGGAATGTTGGAAAATACTACATCCGAGATGTTAGGTTCCCTTGGGTTAGGATATATAACGTTATAGACGTAAATAATGTCCCCACCGAGAAGTACGGGCCGACACGACCGGGATTTAGTAAAACATTACCAGCGAGGGTCTAGGTGGGTTAGGTTAGGTTATATTACGATATAGACGTACATAATGTGCCCACTGGGAAGTAGGGGCCGACCCGCCAGGAATGTTGGAAAATACTACATCCGAGATGTTAGGTTCCCTTAGGTTAGCATATATAACGTTATAGACGTATATAATGTCCCCACCGAGAAGTACGGTTCGACACGACCGGGATTTTGTAAAACATTACCCGCGACGGTCTAGATGGGTTAGGTTAGGTTATATTACCATATAGACGTATATAATGTGCCCACCGAGAAGTAGGGGCCGACCCGCCAGGAATGTTGGAGAATACTACATCCGAGAAGCTAGGTTCCCTTAGCTTAGGATATATAAGTTTATAGACGTATATAATGTACGCACCGAGACGTACGGGAAGACATGAACGGGATTCTGTGAAACATTACCAGCGAGGGTCTAGGTGGGTTAGGTTAGGTTATATTACGTTATAGACGTATATAATGTTCCCACCGAGAAGTAGGCGCCGACCCGCCAGAAATGTTGGAAAATACTACATCCGAGATGTTAGGTTCCCTTAGGTTAGGATATAAAACGATATAGACATATATAATGTCCCCACGGCAAAGTACGGTCCGACACGACCGGAATTTTGTAAAACATTACCAGCGAGGGTCTAGATGGGTTAGGTTAGGTTATATTACGATATGGACGTATATAATGTGCCCACCGAGAAGTAGGGGCCGGCCCGCCAGAAATGTTGGAAAATACTACATCCGAGATGTTAGGTTCCCTTGGGTTAGGATATATAACGTTATAGACGTAAATAATGTCCCCACCGAGAAGTACGAGCCGACACGACCGGGATTTTGTAAAACATTACCAGCGAGGGTCTAGGTGGGTTAGGTTAGGTTATATTACGATATAGACGTACATAATGTGCCCACTGGGAAGTAGGGGCCGACCCGCCAGGAATGTTGGAAAATACTACATCCGAGATGTTAGGTTCCCTTAGGTTAGCATATATAACGTTATAGACGTATATAATGTCCCCACCGAGAAGTACGGTTCGACACGACCGGGATTTTGTAAAACATTACCAGCGACGGTCTAGATGGGTTAGGTTAGGTTATATTACGATATAGACGTATATAATGTGCCCACCGAGAAGTAGGGGCCGACCCGCCAGGAATGTTGGAAAATACTACATCCGAGATGTTAGGTTCCCTTAGGTTAGGATATGTAAATTTATAGACATATATAATGTACGCACCGAGACGTACGGGAAGACATAAACGGGATTCTGTGAAACATTACCAGCGAGGGTCTAGATGGGTTAGGTTAGGTTATATTACGATATGGACGTATATAATGTGCCCACCGAGAAGTAGGGGCCGGCCAGCCAGGAATGTTGGAAAATACTACATCCGAGATGTTAGGTTCCCTTAGGTTAGGATATAAAACGATATAGACATATATAATGTCCCCACGGCAAAGTACGGGCCGACATGACCGGAATTTTGTAAAACATTACCAGCGAGGGTCTAGATGGGTTAGGTTAGGTTATATTACGATATGGACGTATATAATGTGCCCACCGAGAAGTAGCGGCCGGCCCGCCAGGAATGTTGGAAAATACTACATCCGAGATGTTAGGTTCCCTTGGGTTAGGATATATAACGTTATAGACGTAAATAATGTCCCCACCGAGAAGTACGGGCCGACACGACCGGGATTTTGTAAAACATTACCAGCGAGGGTCCAGGTGGGTTAGGTTAGGTTATATTACGATATAGACGTACATAATGTGCCCACTGGGAAGTAGGGGCCGACCCGCCAGGAATGTTGGAAAATACTACATCCGAGATGTTAGGTTCCCTTAGGTTAGCATATATAACGTTATAGACGTATATAATGTCCCCACCGAGAAGTACGGTTCGACACGACCGGGATTTTGTAAAACATTACCCGCGACGGTCTAGATGGGTTAGGTTAGGTTATATTACCATATAGACGTATATAATGTGCCCACCGAGAAGTAGGGGCCGACCCGCCAGGAATGTTGGAAAATACTACATCCGAGAAGCTAGGTTCCCTTAGGTTAGGATATATAAGTTTATAGACGTATATAATGTACGCACCGAGACGTACGGGAAGACATGAACGGGATTCTGTGAAACATTACCAGCGAGGGTCTAGGTGGGTTAGGTTAGGTTATATTACGTTATAGACGTATATATTGTTCCCACCGAGAAGTAGGCGCCGACCCGCCAGAAATGTTGGAAAATACTACATCCGAGATGTTAGGTTCCCTTGGGTTAGGATATATAACGTTATAGACGTAAATAATGTCCCCACCGAGAAGTACGAGCCGACACGACCGGGATTTTGTAAAACATTACCAGCGAGGGTCTAGGTGGGTTAGGTTAGGTTATATTACGATATAGACGTACATAATGTGCCCACTGGGAAGTAGGGGCCGACCCGCCAGGAATGTTGGAAAATACTACATCCGAGATGTTAGGTTCCCTTAGGTTAGCATATATAACGTTATAGACGTATATAATGTCCCCACCGAGAAGTACGGTTCGACACGACCGGGATTTTGTAAAACATTACCAGCGACGGTCTAGATGGGTTAGGTTAGGTTATATTACGATATAGACGTATATAATGTGCCCACCGAGAAGTAGGGGCCGACCCGCCAGGAATGTTGGAAAATACTACATCCGAGATGCTAGGTTCCCTTAGGTTAGGATATATAAATTTATAGACGTATATAATGTACGCACCGAGACGTACGGGAAGACATAACGGGATTCTGTGAAACATTACCAGCGAGGGTCTAGATGGGTTAGGTTAGGTTATATTACGATATGGACGTATATAATGTGCCCACCGAGAAGTAGGGGCCGGCCAGCCAGGAATGTTGGAAAATACTACATCCGAGATGTTAGGTTCCCTTAGGTTAGGATATATAACAATATAGACGTATATAATGTCCCCACCGAGAAGTTCCGGCCGACACGACCGGGATTTTGTAAAACATTACCAGCGAGGGTCTAGATGGGTTAGGTTAGGTTATATTGCGATATAGACGTATATAATGTGCCCACCGAGAAGTAGGGGCCGACCCGCCAGGAATGTTGGAAAATACTACATCCGAGAAGTTAGGTTCCCTTAGGTTAGGATATATAACGTTATAGACGTATATAATGTCCCCACCGAGAAGTACGGGCCGACACTACCGGGATTTTGTAAAACATTACCAGTGAGGGTCTAGATGGGTTAGGTTAGGTTATATTACGATATAGACGTATATAATGTGCCCACCGAGAAGTAGGGGCCGACCCGCCAGGAATGTTGGAAAATACTACATCCGAGAAGCTAGGTTCCCTTAGGTTAGGATATATAAGTTTATGGACGTATATAATGTACGCACCGAGAAGGACGGGCCGACACGACCGGGATTTTGTAAAACATTACCAGCGAGGGTCTAGGTGGGTTAGGTTAGGTTATATTACGATATAGACGTATATAATGTGCCCACCGTGAAGTAGGGTCCGACACGCCAGGAATGTTGGAAAATACTACATCCGAGATGTTAGGTTCCCTTAGGTTAGGATATATAACGTTATAGAAGTATATAATGTCCCCACCGAGAAGTACGGGCCGACACTACCGGGATTTTGTAAAACATTACCAGTGAGGGTCTAGATGGTTTAGGTTAGGTTATATTACGATATGGAAGTATATAATGTGCCCACCGAGAAGTAGGGGCCGGCCCGCCAGAAATGTTGGAAAATACTACATCCGAGATGTTAGGTTCCCTTGGGTTAGGATATATAACGTTATAGACGTAAATAATGTCCCCACCGAGAAGTACGAGCCGACACGACCGGGATTTTGTAAAACATTACCAGCGAGGGTCTAGGTGGGTTAGGTTAGGTTATATTACGATATAGACGTACATAATGTGCCCACTGGGAAGTAGGGGCCGACCCGCCAGGAATGTTGGAAAATACTACATCCGAGATGTTAGGTTCCCTTAGGTTAGCATATATAACGTTATAGACGTATATAATGTCCCCACCGAGAAGTACGGTTCGACACGACCGGGATTTTGTAAAACATTACCAGCGACGGTCTAGATGGGTTAGGTTAGGTTACATTACGATATAGACGTATATAATGTGCCCACCGAGAAGTAGGGGCCGACCCGCCAGGAATGTTGGAAAATACTACATCCGAGAAGCTAGGTTCCCTTAGGTTAGGATATATAAGTTTATAGACGTATATAATGTACGCACCGAGACGTACGGGAAGACATGAACGGGATTCTGTGAAACATTACCAGCGAGGGTCTAGGTGGGTTAGGTTAGGTTATATTACGTTATAGACGTATATAATGTTCCCACCGAGAAGTAGGCGCCGACCCGCCAGAAATGTTGGAAAATACTACATCCGAGATGTTAGGTTCCCTTAGGTTAGGATATAAAACGATATAGACATATATAATGTCCCCACGGCAAAGTACGGTCCGACACGACCGGAATTTTGTAAAACATTACCAGCGAGGGTCTAGATGGGTTAGGTTAGGTTATATTACGATATGGACGTATATAATGTGCCCACCGAGAAGTAGGGGCCGGCCCGCCAGAAATGTTGGAAAATACTACATCCGAGATGTTAGGTTCCCTTGGGTTAGGATATATAACGTTATAGACGTAAATAATGTCCCCACCGAGAAGTACGAGCCGACACGACCGGGATTTTGTAAAACATTACCAGTGAGGGTCTAGATGGGTTAGGTTAGGTTATATTACGATATAGACGTATATAATGTGCCCACCGAGAAGTAGGGGCCGACCCGCCAGGAATGTTGGAAAATACTACATCCGAGAAGCTAGGTTCCCTTAGGTTAGGATATATAAGTTTATGGACGTATATAATGTACGCACCGAGAAGGACGGGCCGACACGACCGGGATTTTGTAAAACATTACCAGCGAGGGTCTAGGTGGGTTAGGTTAGGTTATATTACGATATAGACGTATATAATGTGCCCACTGAGAAGTAGGGGCCGACCCGCCAGGAATGTTGGAAAATACTACATCCGAGATGTTAGGTTCCCTTGGGTTAGGATATATAACGTTATAGACGTATATAATGTCCCCACCGAGAAGTACGTGCAGACACGACCGGGATTTTGTAAAACATCACCAGCGAGGGTCTAGATGGGTTAGGTTAGGTTATATTACGATATGGCCGTATATAATGTGCCCACCGTGAAGTAGGGTCCGACACGCCAGGAATGTTGGAAAATACTACATCCGAGATGTTAGGTTCCCTTAGGTTAGGATATATAACGTTATAGAAGTATATAATGTCCCCACCGAGAAGTACGGTCCGACACGACCGGAATTTTGTAAAACATTACCAGCGAGGGTCTAGATGGGTTAGGTTAGGTTATATTACGATATGGACGTATATAATGTTCCCACCGAGAAGTAGGCGCCGACCCGCCAGAAATGTTGGAAAATACTACATCCGAGATGTTAGGTTCCCTTAGGTTAGGATATAAAACGATATAGACATATATAATGTCCCCACGGCAAAGTACGGTCCGACACGAACGGAATTTTGTAAAACATTACCAGCGAGGGTCTAGATGGGTTAGGTTAGGTTATATTACGATATGGACGTATATAATGTGCCCACCGAGAAGTAGGGGCCGGCCCGCCAGAAATGTTGGAAAATACTACATCCGAGATGTTAGGTTCCCTTGGGTTAGGATATATAACGTTATAGACGTAAATAATGTCCCCACCGAGAAGTACGAGCCGACACGACCGGGATTTTGTAAAACATTACCAGCGAGGGTCTAGGTGGGTTAGGTTAGGTTATATTACGATATAGACGTACATAATGTGCCCACTGGGAAGTAGGGGCCGACCCGCCAGGAATGTTGGAAAATACTACATCTGAGATGTTAGGTTCCCTTAGGTTAGCATATATAACGTTATAGACGTATATAATGTCCCCACCGAGAAGTACGGTTCGACACGACCGGGATTTTGTAAAACATTACCAGCGACGGTCTAGATGGGTTAGGTTAGGTTATATTACGATATAGACGTATATAATGTGCCCACCGAGAAGTAGGGGCCGACCCGCCAGGAATGTTGGAAAATACTACATCCGAGATGTTAGGTTCCCCTGGGTTAGGATATATAACGTTATAGACTTAAATAATGTCCCCACCGAGAAGTACGGGCCGACACGACCGTGATTTTGTAAAACATTACCAGCGAGGGTCTAGGTGGGTTAGGTTAGGTTATATTACGATATAGACGTACATAATGTGCCCACCGAGAAGTAGGGGCCGGCCAGCCAGGAATGTTGGAAAATACTACATCCGAGATGTTATGTTCCCTTAGGTTAGCATATATAACGTTATAGACGTATATAATGTCCCCACCGAGAAGTACGGTTCGACACGACCGGGATTTTGTAAAACATTACCAGCGACGGTCTAGATGGGTTAGGTTAGGTTATATTACGATATAGACGTATATAATGTGCCCACCGAGAAGTAGGGGCCGACCCGCCAGGAATGTTGGAAAATACTACATCCGAGATGCTAGGTTCCCTTAGGTTAGGATATATAAATTTATAGACGTATATAATGTACGCTCCGAGACGTACGGGAAGACATAAACGGGATTCTGTGAAACATTACCAGCGAGGGTCTAGATGGGTTAGGTTAGGTTATATTACGATATGGACGTATATAATGTGCCCACCGAGAAGTAGGGGCCGGCCAGCCAGGAATGTTGGAAAATACTACATCCGAGATGTTAGGTTCCCTTAGGTTAGGATATATAACAATATAGACGTATATAATGTCCCCACCGAGAAGTTCCGGCCGACACGACCGGGATTTTGTAAAACATTACCAGCGAGGGTCTAGATGGGTTAGGTTAGGTTATATTGCGATATAGACGTATATAATGTGCCCACCGAGAAGTAGGGGCCGACCCGCCAGGAATGTTGGAAAATACTACATCCGAGAAGTTAGGTTCCCTTAGGTTAGGATATATAACGTTATAGACGTATATAATGTCCCCACCGAGAAGTACGGGCCGACACTACCGGGATTTTGTAAAACATTACCAGTGAGGGTCTAGATGGGTTAGGTTAGGTTATATTACGATATAGACGTATATAATGTGCCCACCGAGAAGTAGGGGCCGACCCGCCAGGAATGTTGGAAAATACTACATCCGAGATGTTAGGTTCCCCTGGGTTAGGATATATAACGTTATAGACTTAAATAATGTCCCCACCGAGAAGTACGGGCCGACACGACCGTGATTTTGTAAAACATTACCAGCGAGGGTCTAGGTGGGTTAGGTTAGGTTATATTACGATATAGACGTACATAATGTGCCCACCGAGAAGTAGGGGCCGGCCAGCCAGGAATGTTGGAAAATACTACATCCGAGATGTTAGGTTCCCTTGGGTTAGGATATATAACGTTATAGACGTATATAATGTCCCCACCGAGAAGTACGTGCAGACACGACCGGGATTTTGTAAAACATCACCAGCGAGGGTCTAGATGGGTTAGGTTAGGTTATATTACGATATGGCCGTATATAATGTGCCCACCCTGAAGTAGGGTCCGACACGCCAGGAATGTTGGAAAATACTACATCCGAGATGTTAGGTTCCCTTAGGTTAGGATATATAACGTTATAGAAGTATATAATGTCCCCACCGAGAAGTACGGGCCGACACTACCGGGATTTTGTAAAACATTACCAGTGAGGGTCTAGATGGGTTAGGTTAGGTTATATTACGATATAGACGTATATAATGTGCCCACCGAGAAGTAGGGGCCGACCCGCCAGGAATGTTGGAAAATACTACATCCAAGAAGCTAGGTTCCCTTAGGTTAGGATATATAAGTTTATAGACGTATATAATGTACGCACCGAGAAGTACGGGCCGACACGACCGGGATTTTGTAAAACATTACCAGCGAGGGTCTAGGTGGGTTAGGTTAGGTTATATTACGTTATAGACGTATATAATGTTCCCACCGAGAAGTAGGCGCCGACCCGCCAGAAATGTTGGAAAATACTACATCCGAGATGTTAGGTTCCCTTAGGTTAGGATATAAAACGATATAGACATATATAATGTCCCCACGGCAAAGTACGGTCCGACACGACCGGAATTTTGTAAAACATTACCAGCGAGGGTCTAGATGGGTTAGGTTAGGTTATATTACGATATGGACGTATATAATGTGCCCACCGAGAAGTAGGGGCCGGCCCGCCAGAAATGTTGGAAAATACTACATCCGAGATGTTAGGTTCCCTTGGGTTAGGATATATAACGTTATAGACGTAAATAATGTCCCCACCGAGAAGTACGAGCCGACACGACCGGGATTTTGTAAAACATTACCAGCGAGGGTCTAGGTGGGTTAGGTTAGGTTATATTACGATATAGACGTACATAATGTGCCCACTGGGAAGTAGGGGCCGACCCGCCAGGAATGTTGGAAAATACTACATCTGAGATGTTAGGTTCCCTTAGGTTAGCATATATAACGTTATAGACGTATATAATGTCCCCACCGAGAAGTACGGTTCGACACGACCGGGATTTTGTAAAACATTACCAGCGACGGTCTAGATGGGTTAGGTTAGGTTATATTACGATACAGACGTATATAATGTGCCCACCGAGAAGTAGGGGCCGACCCGCCAGGAATGTTGGAAAATACTACATCCGAGATGTTAGGTTCCCCTGGGTTAGGATATATAACGTTATAGACTTAAATAATGTCCCCACCGAGAAGTACGGGCCGACACGACCGTGATTTTGTAAAACATTACCAGCGAGGGTCTAGGTGGGTTAGGTTAGGTTATATTACGATATAGACGTACATAATGTGCCCACCGAGAAGTAGGGGCCGGCCAGCCAGGAATGTTGGAAGATACTACATCCGAGATGTTATGTTCCCTTAGGTTAGCATATATAACGTTATAGACGTATATAATGTCCCCACCGAGAGGTACGGTTCGACACGACCGGGATTTTGTAAAACATTACCAGCGACGGTCTAGATGGGTTAGGTTAGGTTATATTACGATATAGACGTATATAATGTGCCCACCGAGAAGTAGGGGCCGACCCGCCAGGAATGGTGGAAAATACTACATCCGAGATGTTAGGTTCCCTTGGGTTAGGATATATAACGTTATAGACTTAAATAATGTCCCCACCGAGAAGTACGGGCCGACACGACCGTGATTTTGTAAAACATTACCAGCGAGGGTCTAGGTGGGTTAGGTTAGGTTATATTACGATATAGACGTACATAATGTGCCCACCGAGAAGTAGGGGCCGGCCAGCCAGGAATGTTGGAAAATACTACATCCGAGATGTTATGTTCCCTTAGGTTAGCATATATAACGTTATAGACGTATATAATGTCCCCACCGAGAAGTACGGTTCGACACGACCGGGATTTTGTAAAACATTACCAGCGACGGTCTAGATGGGTTAGGTTAGGTTATGTTACGATATAGACGTATATAATGTGCCCACCGAGAAGTAGGGGCCGACCCGCCAGGAATGTTGGAAAATACTACATCCGAGATGCTAGGTTCCCTTAGGTTAGGATATATAAATTTATAGACGTATATAATGTACGCACCGAGACGTACGGGAAGACATAAACGGGATTCTGTGAAACATTACCAGCGAGGGTCTAGATGGGTTAGGTTAGGTTATATTACGATATGGACGTATATAATGTGCCCACCGAGAAGTAGGGGCCGACCCGCCAGGAATGTTGGAAAATACTACATCCGAGAAGCTAGGTTCCCTTAGGTTAGGATATATAAGTTTATGGACGTATATAATGTACGCACCGAGAAGGACGGGCCGACACGACCGGGATTTTGTAAAACATTACCAGCGAGGGTCTAGGTGGGTTAGGTTAGGTTATATTACGATATAGACGTATATAATGTGCCCACTGACGAAGTAGGGGCCGACCCGCCAGGAATGTTGGAAAATACTACATCCGAGATGTTAGGTTCCCTTGGGTTAGGATATATAACGTTATAGACGTAAATAATGTCCCCACCGAGAAGTACGAGCCGACACGACCGGGATTTTGTAAAACATTACCAGCGAGGGTCTAGGTGGGTTAGGTTAGGTTATATTACGATATAGACGTACATAATGTGCCCACTGGGAAGTAGGGGCCGACCCGCCAGGAATGTTGGAAAATACTACATCCGAGATGTTGGGTTCCCTTAGGTTAGCATATATAACGTTATAGACGTATATAATGTCCCCACCGAGAAGTACGGTTCGACACGACCGGGATTTTGTAAAACATTACCAGCGACGGTCTAGATGGGTTAGGTTAGGTTATATTACGATATAGACGTATATAATGTGCCCACCGAGAAGTAGGGGCCGATCCGCCAGGAATGTTGGAAAATACTACATCCGAGATGTTAGGTTCCCTTGGGTTAGGATATATAACGTTATAGACTTAAATAATGTCCCCACCGAGAAGAAAGGGCCGACACGACCGTGATTTTGTAAAACATTGCAAGCGAGGGTCTAGGTGGGTTAGGTTAGGTTATATTACGATATAGACGTACATAATGTGCCCACCGAGAAGTAGGGGCCGGCCAGCCAGGAATGTTGGAAAATACTACATCCGAGATGTTATGTTCCCTTAGGTTAGCATATATAACGTTATAGACGTATATAATGTCCCCACCGAGAAGTACGGTTCGACACGACCGGGATTTTGTAAAACATTACCAGCGACGGTCTAGATGGGTTAGGTTAGGTTATATTACGATATAGACGTATATAATGTGCCCACCGAGAAGTAGGGGCCGACCCGCCAGGAATGTTGGAAAATACTACAACCGAGATGTTAGGTTCCCTTGGGTTAGGATATATAACGTTATAGACTTAAATAATGTCCCCACCGAGAAGTACGGGCCGACACGACCGTAATTTTGTAAAACATTACCAGCGAGGGTCTAGGTGGGTTAGGTTAGGTTATATTACGATATAGACGTACATAATGTGCCCACCGAGAAGTAGGGGCCGGCCAGCCAGGAATGTTGGAAAATACTACATCCGAGATGTTATGTTCCCCTAGGTTAGCATATATAACGTTATAGACGTATATAATGTCCCCACCGAGAAGTACGGTTCGACACGACCGGGATTTTGTAAAACATTACCAGCGACGGTCTAGATGGGTTAGGTTAGGTTATATTACGATATAGACGTATATAATGTGCCCACCGAGAAGTAGGGGCCGACCCGCCAGGAATGTTGGAAAATACTACAACCGAGATGTTAGGTTCCCTTGGGTTAGGATATATAACGTTATAGACTTAAATAATGTCCCCACCGAGAAGTACGGGCCGACACGACCGTAATTTTGTAAAACATTACCAGCGAGGGTCTAGGTGGGTTAGGTTAGGTTATATTACGATATAGACGTACATAATGTGCCCACCGAGAAGTAGGGGCCGGCCAGCCAGGAATGTTGGAAAATACTACATCCGAGATGTTATGTTCCCTTAGGTTAGCATATATAACGTTATAGACGTATATAATGTCCCCACCGAGAAGTACGGTTCGACACGACCGGGATTTTGTAAAACATTACCAGCGAGGGTCTAGGTGGGTTAGGTTAGGTTATATTACGATATAGACGTACATAATGTGCCCACTGGGAAGTAGGGGCCGACCCGCCAGGAATGTTGGAAAATACTACATCCGAGATGCTAGGTTCCCTTAGGTTAGGATATATAAATTTATAGACGTATATAATGTACGCACCGAGACGTACGGGAAGACATAAACGGGATTCTGTGAAACATTACCAGCGAGGGTCTAGATGGGTTAGGTTAGGTTATATTACGATATGGACGTATATAATGTGCCCACCGAGAAGTAGGGGCCGGCCAGCCAGGAATGTTGGAAAATACTACATCCGAGATGTTAGGTTCCCTTAGGTTAGGATATATAACAATATAGACGTATATAATGTCCCCACCGAGAAGTTCCGGCCGACACGATCGGGATTTTGTAAAACATTACCAGCGAGGGTCTAGATGGGTTAGGTTAGGTTATATTGCGATATAGACGTATATAATGTGCCCACCGAGAAGTAGGGGCCGACGCGCCAGGAATGTTGGAAAATACTACATCCGAGAAGGTAGGTTCCCTTAGGTTAGGATATATAACGTTATAGACGTATATAATGTCCCCACCGAGAAGTACGGGCCGACACTACCGGGATTTTGTAAAACATTACCAGTGAGGGTCTAGATGGGTTAGGTTAGGTTATATTACGATATAGACGTATATAATGTGCCCACCGAGAAGTAGGGGCCGACCCGCCAGGAATGTTGGAAAATACTACATCCGAGAAGCTAGGTTCCCTTAGGTTAGGATATATAAGTTTATGGACGTATATAATGTACGCACCGAGAAGGACGGGCCGACACGACCGGGATTTTGTAAAACATTACCAGCGAGGGTCTAGGTGGGTTAGGTTAGGTTATATTACGATATAGACGTATATAATGTGCCCACTGAGAAGTAGGGGCCGACCCGCCAGGAATGTTGGAAAATACTACATCCGAGATGTTAGGTTCCCTTGGGTTAGGATATATAACGTTATAGACGTATATAATGTCCCCACCGAGAAGTACGTGCAGACACGACCGGGATTTTGTAAAACATCACCAGCGAGGGTCTAGATGGGTTAGGTTAGGTTATATTACGATATGGCCGTATATAATGTGCCCACCGTGAAGTAGGGTCCGACACGCCAGGAATGTTGGAAAATACTACATCCGAGATGTTAGGTTCCCTTAGGTTAGGATATATAACGTTATAGAAGTATATAATGTCCCCACCGAGAAGTACGGGCCGACACTACCGGGATTTTGTAAAACATTACCAGCGAGGGTCTAGATGGGTTAGGTTAGGTTATATTGCGATATAGACGTATATAATGTGCCCACCGAGAAGTAGGGGCCGACCCGCCAGGAATGTTGGAAAATACTACATCCGAGAAGTTAGGTTCCCTTAGGTTAGGATATATAACGTTATAGACGTATATAATGTCCCCACCGAGAAGTACGGGCCGACACTACCGGGATTTTGTAAAACATTACCAGTGAGGGTCTAGATGGGTTAGGTTAGGTTATATTACGATATAGACGTATATAATGTGCCCACCGAGAAGTAGGGGCCGACCCGCCAGGAATGTTGGAAAATACTACATCCGAGAAGCTAGGTTCCCTTAGGTTAGGATATATAAGTTTATGGACGTATATAATGTACGCACCGAGAAGGACGGGCCGACACGACCGGGATTTTGTAAAACATTACCAGCGAGGGTCTAGGTGGGTTAGGTTAGGTTATATTACGATATAGACGTATATAATGTGCCCACTGACGAAGTAGGGGCCGACCCGCCAGGAATGTTGGAAAATACTACATCCGAGATGTTAGGTTCCCTTGGGTTAGGATATATAACGTTATAGACGTAAATAATGTCCCCACCGAGAAGTACGAGCCGACACGACCGGGATTTTGTAAAACATTACCAGCGAGGGTCTAGGTGGGTTAGGTTAGGTTATATTACGATATAGACGTACATAATGTGCCCACTGGGAAGTAGGGGCCGACCCGCCAGGAATGTTGGAAAATACTACATCCGAGATGTTAGGTTCCCTTAGGTTAGCATATATAACGTTATAGACGTATATAATGTCCCCACCGAGAAGTACGGTTCGACACGACCGGGATTTTGTAAAACATTACCAGCGACGGTCTAGATGGGTTAGGTTAGGTTATATTACGATATAGACGTATATAATGTGCCCACCGAGAAGTAGGGGCCGATCCGCCAGGAATGTTGGAAAATACTACATCCGAGATGTTAGGTTCCCTTGGGTTAGGATATATAACGTTATAGACTTAAATAATGTCCCCACCGAGAAGTACGGGCCGACACGACCGTGATTTTGTAAAACATTGCAAGCGAGGGTCTAGGTGGGTTAGGTTAGGTTATATTACGATATAGACGTACATAATGTGCCCACCGAGAAGTAGGGGCCGGCCAGCCAGGAATGTTGGAAAATACTACATCCGAGATGTTATGTTCCCTTAGGTTAGCATATATAACGTTATAGACGTATATAATGTCCCCACCGAGAAGTACGGTTCGACACGACCGGGATTTTGTAAAACATTACCAGCGACGGTCTAGATGGGTTAGGTTAGGTTATATTACGATATAGACGTATATAATGTGCCCACCGAGAAGTAGGGGCCGACCCGCCAGGAATGTTGGAAAATACTACAACCGAGATGTTAGGTTCCCTTGGGTTAGGATATATAACGTTATAGACTTAAATAATGTCCCCACCGAGAAGTACGGGCCGACACGACCGTAATTTTGTAAAACATTACCAGCGAGGGTCTAGGTGGGTTAGGTTAGGTTATATTACGATATAAACGTACATAATGTGCCCACCGAGAAGTAGGGGCCGGCCAGCCAGGAATGTTGGAAAATACTACATCCGAGATGTTATGTTCCCTTAGGTTAGCATATATAACGTTATAGACGTATATAATGTCCCCACCGAGAAGTACGGTTCGACACGACCGGGATTTTGTAAAACATTACCAGCGAGGGTCTAGGTGGGTTAGGTTAGGTTATATTACGATATAGACGTACATAATGTGCCCACTGGGAAGTAGGGGCCGACCCGCCAGGAATGTTGGAAAATACTACATCCGAGATGCTAGGTTCCCTTAGGTTAGGATATATAAATTTATAGACGTATATAATGTACGCACCGAGACGTACGGGAAGACATAAACGGGATTCTGTGAAACATTACCAGCGAGGGTCTAGGTGGGTTAGGTTAGGTTATATTACGATATAGACGTATATAATGTGCCCACTGAGAAGTAGGGGCCGACCCGCCAGGAATGTTGGAAAATACTACATCCGAGATGTTAGGTTCCCTTGGGTTAGGATATATAACGTTATAGACGTATATAATGTCCCCACCGAGAAGTACGTGCAGACACGACCGGGATTTTGTAAAACATCACCAGCGAGGGTCCAGATGGGTTAGGTTAGGTTATATTACGATATGGCCGTATATAATGTGCCCACCGTGAAGTAGGGGCCGATCCGCCAGGAATGTTGGAAAATACTACATCCGAGATGTTAGGTTCCCTTGGGTTAGGATATATAACGTTATAGACTTAAATAATGTCCCCACCGAGAAGTACGGGCCGACACGACCGTGATTTTGTAAAACATTGCAAGCGAGGGTCTAGGTGGGTTAGGTTAGGTTATATTACGATATAGACGTACATAATGTGCCCACCGAGAAGTAGGGGCCGGCCAGCCAGGAATGTTGGAAAATACTACATCCGAGATGTTAGGTTCCCTTGGGTTAGGATATATAACGTTATAGACTTAAATAATGTCCCCACCGAGAAGTACGGGCCGACACGACCGTGATTTTGAAAAACATTACCAGCGAGGGTCTAGGTGGGTTAGGTTAGGTTATATTACGATATAGACGTACATAATGTGCCCACTGGGAAGTAGGGGCCGACCCGCCAGGAATGTTGGAAAATACTACATCCGAGATGTTATGTTCCCTTATGTTAGCATATATAACGTTATAGACGTATATAATGTCCCCACCGAGAAGTACGGTTCGACACGACCGGGATTTTGTAAAACATTACCAGCGACGGTCTAGATGGGTTAGGTTAGGTTATATTACGATATAGACGTATATAATGTGCCCACCGAGAAGTAGGGGCCGACCCGCCAGGAATGTTGGAAAATACTACATCCGAGATGTTAGGTTCCCTTAGGTTAGGATATATAAATTCATAGACGTATATAATGTACGCACCGAGACGTACGGGAAGACATAAACGGGATTCTGTGAAACATTACCAGCGAGGGTCTAGATGGGTTAGGTTAGGTTATATTACGATATGGACGTATATAATGTGCCCACCGAGAAGTAGGGGCCGGCCAGCCAGGAATGTTGGAAAATACTACATCCGAGATGTTAGGTTCCCTTAGGTTAGGATATATAACAATATAGACGTATATAATGTCCCCACCGAGAAGTTCCGGCCGACACGACCGGGATTTTGTAAAACATTACCAGCGAGGGTCTAGATGGGTTAGGTTAGGTTATATTGCGATATAGACGTATATAATGTGCCCACCGAGAAGTAGGGGCCGACCCGCCAGGAATGTTGGAAAATACTACATCCGAGAAGTTAGGTTCCCTTAGGTTAGGATATATAACGTTATAGACGTATATAATGTCCCCACCGAGAAGTACGGGCCGACACTACCGGGATTTTGTAAAACATTACCAGTGAGGGTCTAGATGGGTTAGGTTAGGTTATATTACGATATAGACGTATATAATGTGCCCACCGAGAAGTAGGGGCCGACCCGCCAGGAATGTTGGAAAATACTACATCCGAGAAGCTAGGTTCCCTTAGGCTAGGATATATAAGTTTATGGACGTATATAATGTACGCACCGAGAAGGACGGGCCGACACGACCGGGATTTTGTAAAACATTACCAGCGAGGGTCTAGGTGGGTTAGGTTAGGTTATATTACGATATAGACGTATATAATGTGCCCACTGAGAAGTAGGGGCCGACCCGCCAGGAATGTTGGAAAATACTACATCCGAGATGTTAGGTTCCCTTGGGTTAGGATATATAACGTTATAGACGTATATAATGTCCCCACCGAGAAGTACGTGCAGACACGACCGGGATTTTGTAAAACATCACCAGCGAGGGTCTAGATGGGTTAGGTTAGGTTACATTACGGTATGGCCGTATATAATGTGCCCACCGTGAAGTAGGGTCCGACACGCCAGGAATGTTGGAAAATACTACATCCGAGATGTTAGGTTCCCTTAGGTTAGGATATATAACGTTATAGAAGTATATAATGTCCCCACCGAGAAGTCCGGGCCGACACTACCGGGATTTTGTAAAACATTACCAGTGAGGGTCTAGATGGGTTAGGTTAGGTTATATTACGATATAGACGTATATAATGTGCCCACCGAGAAGTAGGGGCCGACCCGCCAGGAATGTTGGAAAATACTACATCCAAGAAGCTAGGTTCCCTTAGGTTAGGATATATAAGTTTATAGACGTATATAATGTCCCCACCGAGAAGTACGGTTCGACACGACCGGGATTTTGTAAAACATTACCAGCGACGGTCTAGATGGGTTAGGTTAGGTTATATTACGATATAGACGTATATAATGTGCCCACCGAGAAGTAGGGGCCGACCCGCCAGGAATGTTGGAAAATACTACATCCGAGATGTTAGGTTCCCTTAGGTTAGGATATATAACAACATAGACGTATATAATGTCCCCACCGAGAAGTTCCGGCCGACACGACCGGGATTTTGTAAAACATTACCAGCGAGGGTCTAGATGGGTTAGGTTAGGTTATATTGCGATATATACGTATATAATGTGCCCACCGAGAAGTAGGGGCCGACCCGCCAGGAATGTTGGAAAATACTACATCCGAGAAGCTAGGTTCCCTTAGGTTAGGATATATAAGTTTATGGACGTATATAATGTCCCCACCGAGAAGTACGGTTCGACACGACCGGGATTTTGTAAAACATTACCAGCGACGGTCTAGATGGGTTAGGTTAGGTTATATTACGATATAGACGTATATAATGTGCCCACCGAGAAGTAGGGGCCGACCCGCCAGGAATGTTGGAAAATACTACATCCGAGATGTTAGGTTCCCTTAGGTTAGGATATATAACAACATAGACGTATATAATGTCCCCACCGAGAAGTTCCGGCCGACACGACCGGGATTTTGTAAAACATTACCAGCGAGGGTCTAGATGGGTTAGGTTAGGTTATATTGCGATATATACGTATATAATGTGCCCACCGAGAAGTAGGGGCCGACCCGCCAGGAATGTTGGAAAATACTACATCCGAGAAGTTAGGTTCCGTTAGGTTAGGATATATAACGTTATAGACGTATATAATGTCCCCACCGAGAAGTTCCGGCCGACACGACCGGGATTTTGTAAAACATTACCAGCGACGGTCTAGATGGGTTAGGTTAGGTTATATTACGATATAGACGTATATAATGTGCCCACCGAGAAGTAGGGGCCGACCCGCCAGGAATGTTGGAAAATACTACATCCGAGATGTTAGGTTCCCTTAGGTTAGGATATATAAATTTATAGACGTATATAATGTACGCACCGAGACGTACGGGAAGACATAAACGGGATTCTGTGAAACATTACCAGCGAGGGTCTAGATGGGTTAGGTTAGGTTATATTACGATATGGACGTATATAATGTGCCCACCGAGAAGTAGGGGCCGGCCAGCCAGGAATGTTGGAAAATACTACATCCGAGAAGCTAGGTTCCCTTAGGTTAGGATATATAAGTTTATAGACGTATATAATGTACGCACCGAGAAGTACGGGCCGACACGACCGGGATTTTGTAAAACATTACCAGTGAGGGTCTAGATGGGTTAGGTTAGGTTATATTACGATATAGACGTATATAATGTGCCCACCGAGAAGTAGGGGCCGACCCGCCAGGAATGTTGGAAAATACTACATCCAAGAAGCTAGGTTCCCTTAGCTTAGGATATATAAGTTTATAGACGTATATAATGTACGCACCGAGACGTACGGTTCGACACGACCGGGATTTTGTAAAACATTACCAGTGAGGGTCTAGATGGGTTATGTTAGGTTATATTACGATATAGACGTATATAATGTGCCCACCGAGAAGTAGGGGCCGACCCGCCAGGAATGTTGGAAAATACTACATCCGAGAAGCTAGGTTCCCTTAGGTTAGGATATATAAGTTTATGGACGTATATAATGTCCCCACCGAGAAGTACGGTTCGACACGACCGGGATTTTGTAAAACATTACCAGCGACGGTCTAGATGGGTTAGGTTAGGTTATATTACGATATAGACGTATATAATGTGCCCACCGAGAAGTAGGGGCCGACCCGCCAGGAATGTTGGAAAATACTACATCCGAGATGTTAGGTTCCCTTAGGTTAGGATATACAACGATATAGACATATATAATGTCCCCACGGCAAAGTACGGGCCGACATGACCGGAATTTTGTAAAACATTACCAGCGAGGGTCTAGATGGGTTAGGTTAGGTTATATTACGATATGGACGTATATAATGTGCCCACCGAGAAGTAGGGGCCGGCCCGCCAGGAATTTTGGAAAATACTACATCCGAGATGTTAGGTTCCCTTGGGTTAGGATATATAACGTTATAGACGTAAATAATGTCCCCACCGAGAAGTACGGACCGACACGACCGGGATTTTGTAAAACATTACCAGCGAGGGTCTAGGTGGGTTAGGTTAGGTTATATTACGATATAGACGTACATAATGTGCCCACTGGGAAGTAGGGGCCGACCCGCCAGGAATGTTGGAAAATACTACATCTGAGATGTTAGGTTCCCTTAGGTTAGCATATATAACGTTATAGACGTATATAATGTCCCCACCGAGAAGTACGGTTCGACACGACCGGGATTTTGTAAAACATTACCAGCGACGGTCTAGATGGGTTAGGTTAGGTTATATTACGATACAGACGTATATAATGTGCCCACCGAGAAGTAGGGGCCGACCCGCCAGGAATGTTGGAAAATACTACATCCGAGATGTTAGGTTCCCCTGGGTTAGGATATATAACGTTATAGACTTAAATAATGTCCCCACCGAGAAGTACGGGCCGACACGACCGTGATTTTGTAAAACATTACCAGCGAGGGTCTAGGTGGGTTAGGTTAGGTTATATTACGATATAGACGTACATAATGTGCCCACCGAGAAGTAGGGGCCGGCCAGCCAGGAATGTTGGAAAATACTACATACGAGATGTTATGTTCCCTTAGGTTAGCATATATAACGTTATAGACGTATATAATGTCCCCACCGAGAAGTACGGTTCGACACGACCGGGATTTTGTAAAACATTACCAGCGACGGTCTAGATGGGTTAGGTTAGTTTATATTACGATATAGACGTATATAATGTGCCCACCGAGAAGTAGGGGCCGACCCGCCAGGAATGGTGGAAAATACTACATCCGAGATGTTAGGTTCCCTTGGGTTAGGATATATAACGTTATAGACTTAAATAATGTCCCCACCGAGAAGTACGGGCCGACACGACCGTGATTTTGTAAAACATTACCAGCGAGGGTCTAGGTGGGTTAGGTTAGGTTATATTACGATATAGACGTACATAATGTGCCCACCGAGAAGTAGGGGCCGGCCAGCCAGGAATGTTGGAAAATACTACATCCGAGATGTTATGTTCCCTTAGGTTAGCATATATAACGTTATAGACGTATATAATGTCCCCACCGAGAAGTACGGTTCGACACGACCGGGATTTTGTAAAACATTACCAGCGACGGTCTAGATGGGTTAGGTTAGGTTATATTACGATATAGACGTATATAATGTGCCCACCGAGAAGTAGGGGCCGACCCGCCAGGAATGTTGGAAAATACTACATCCGAGATGCTAGGTTCCCTTAGGTTAGGATATATAAATTTATAGACGTATATAATGTACGCACCGAGACGTACGGGAAGACATAAACGGGATTCTGTGAAACATTACCAGCGAGGGTCTAGATGGGTTAGGTTAGGTTATATTACGATATGGACGTATATAATGTGCCCACCGAGAAGTAGGGGCCGGCCAGCCAGGAATGTTGGAAAATACTACATCCGAGATGTTAGGTTCCCTTAGGTTAGGATATATAACAATATAGACGTATATAATGTCCCCACCGAGAAGTTCCGGCCGACACGACCGGGATTTTGTAAAACATTACCAGCGAGGGTCTAGATGGGTTAGGTTAGGTTATATTGCGATATAGACGTATATAATGTGCCCACCGAGAAGTAGGGGCCGACCCGCCAGGAATGTTGGAAAATACTACATCCGAGAAGTTAGGTTCCCTTAGGTTAGGATATATAACGTTATAGACGTATATAATGTCCCCACCGAGAAGTACGGGCCGACACTACCGGGATTTTGTAAAACATTACCAGTGAGGGTCTAGATGGGTTAGGTTAGGTTATATTACGATATAGACGTATATAATGTGCCCACCGAGAAGTAGGGGCCGACCCGCCAGGAATGTTGGAAAATACTACATCCGAGAAGCTAGGTTCCCTTAGGTTAGGATATATAAGTTTATGGACGTATATAATGTACGCACCGAGAAGGACGGGCCGACACGACCGGGATTTTGTAAAACATTACCAGCGAGGGTCTAGGTGGGTTAGGTTAGGTTATATTACGATATAGACGTATATAATGTGCCCACTGACGAAGTAGGGGCCGACCCGCCAGGAATGTTGGAAAATACTACATCCGAGATGTTAGGTTCCCTTGGGTTAGGATATATAACGTTATAGACGTAAATAATGTCCCCACCGAGAAGTACGAGCCGACACGACCGGGATTTTGTAAAACATTACCAGCGAGGGTCTAGGTGGGTTAGGTTAGGTTATATTACGATATAGACGTACATAATGTGCCCACTGGGAAGTAGGGGCCGACCCGCCAGGAATGTTGGAAAATACTACATCCGAGATGTTGGGTTCCCTTAGGTTAGCATATATAACGTTATAGACGTATATAATGTCCCCACCGAGAAGTACGGCTCGACACGACCGGGATTTTGTAAAACATTACCAGCGACGGTCTAGATGGGTTAGGTTAGGTTATATTACGATATAGACGTATATAAGGTGCCCACCGAGAAGTAGGGGCCGATCCGCCAGGAATGTTGGAAAATACTACATCCGAGATGTTAGGTTCCCTTGGGTTAGGATATATAACGTTATAGACTTAAATAATGTCCCCACCGAGAAGTACGGGCCGACACGACCGTGATTTTGTAAAACATTGCAAGCGAGGGTCTAGGTGGGTTAGGTTAGGTTATATTACGATATAGACGTACATAATGTGCCCACCGAGAAGTAGGGGCCGGCCAGCCAGGAATGTTGGAAAATACTACATCCGAGATGTTATGTTCCCTTAGGTTAGCATATATAACGTTATAGACGTATATAATGTCCCCACCGAGAAGTACGGTTCGACACGACCGGGATTTTGTAAAACATTACCAGCGACGGTCTAGATGGGTTAGGTTAGGTTATATTACGATATAGACGTATATAATGTGCCCACCGAGAAGTAGGGGCCGACCCGCCAGGAATGTTGGAAAATACTACAACCGAGATGTTAGGTTCCCTTGGGTTAGGATATATAACGTTATAGACTTAAATAATGTCCCCACCGAGAAGTACGGGCCGACACGACCGTAATTTTGTAAAACATTACCAGCGAGGGTCTAGGTGGGTTAGGTTAGGTTATATTACGATATAGACGTACATAATGTGCCCACCGAGAAGTAGGGGCCGGCCAGCCAGGAATGTTGGAAAATACTACATCCGAGATGTTATGTTCCCTTAGGTTAGCATATATAACGTTATAGACGTATATAATGTCCCCACCGAGAAGTACGGTTCGACACGACCGGGATTTTGTAAAACATTACCAGCGACGGTCTAGATGGGTTAGGTTAGGTTATATTACGATATAGACGTATATAATGTGCCCACCGAGAAGTAGGGGCCGACCCGCCAGGAATGTTGGAAAATACTACAACCGAGATGTTAGGTTCCCTTGGGTTAGGATATATAACGTTATAGACTTAAATAATGTCCCCACCGAGAAGTACGGGCCGACACGACCGTAATTTTGTAAAACATTACCAGCGAGGGTCTAGGTGGGTTAGGTTAGGTTATATTACGATATAGACGTACATAATGTGCCCACCGAGAAGTAGGGGCCGGCCAGCCAGGAATGTTGGAAAATACTACATCCGAGATGTTATGTTCCCTTAGGTTAGCATATATAACGTTATAGACGTATATAATGTCCCCACCGAGAAGTACGGTTCGACACGACCGGGATTTTGTAAAACATTACCAGCGAGGGTCTAGGTGGGTTAGGTTAGGTTATATTACGATATAGACGTACATAATGTGCCCACTGGGAAGTAGGGGCCGACCCGCCAGGAATGTTGGAAAATACTACATCCGAGATGCTAGGTTCCCTTAGGTTAGGATATATAAATTTATAGACGTATATAATGTACGCACCGAGACGTACGGGAAGACATAAACGGGATTCTGTGAAACATTACCAGCGAGGGTCTAGATGGGTTAGGTTAGGTTATATTACGATATGGACGTATATAATGTGCCCACCGAGAAGTAGGGGCCGGCCAGCCAGGAATGTTGGAAAATACTACATCCGAGATGTTAGGTTCCCTTAGGTTAGGATATATAACAATATAGACGTATATAATGTCCCCACCGAGAAGTTCCGGCCGACACGATCGGGATTTTGTAAAACATTACCAGCGAGGGTCTAGATGGGTTAGGTTAAGTTATATTGCGATATAGACGTATATAATGTGCCCACCGAGAAGTAGGGGCCGACGCGCCAGGAATGTTGGAAAATACTACATCCGAGAAGGTAGGTTCCCTTAGGTTAGGATATATAACGTTATAGACGTATATAATGTCCCCACCGAGAAGTACGGGCCGACACTACCGGGATTTTGTAAAACATTACCAGTGAGGGTCTAGATGGGTTAGGTTAGGTTATATTACGATATAGACGTATATAATGTGCCCACCGAGAAGTAGGGGCCGACCCGCCAGGAATGTTGGAAAATACTACATCCGAGAAGCTAGGTTCCCTTAGGTTAGGATATATAAGTTTATGGACGTATATAATGTACGCACCGAGAAGGACGGGCCGACACGACCGGGATTTTGTAAAACATTACCAGCGAGGGTCTAGGTGGGTTAGGTTAGGTTATATTACGATATAGACGTATATAATGTGCCCACTGAGAAGTAGGGGCCGACCCGCCAGGAATGTTGGAAAATACTACATCCGAGATGTTAGGTTCCCTTGGGTTAGGATATATAACGTTATAGACGTATATAATGTCCCCACCGAGAAGTACGTGCAGACACGACCGGGATTTTGTAAAACATCACCAGCGAGGGTCTAGATGGGTTAGGTTAGGTTATATTACGATATGGCCGTATATAATGTGCCCACCGTGAAGTAGGGTCCGACACGCCAGGAATGTTGGAAAATACTACATCCGAGATGTTAGGTTCCCTTAGGTTAGGATATATAACGTTATAGAAGTATATAATGTCCCCACCGAGAAGTACGGGCCGACACTACCGGGATTTTGTAAAACATTACCAGTGAGGGTCTAGATGGGTTAGGTTAGGTTATATTACGATATAGACGTATATAATGTGCCCACCGAGAAGTAGGGGCCGACCCGCCAGGAATGTTGGAAAATACTACATCCAAGAAGCTAGGTTCCCTTAGGTTAGGATATATAAGTTTATAGACGTATATAATGTACGCACCGAGAAGTACGGGCCGACACGACCGGGATTTTGTAAAACATTACCAGCGAGGGTCTAGGTGGGTTAGGTTAGGTTATATTACGTTATAGACGTATATAATGTTCCCACCGAGAAGTAGGCGCCGACCCGCCAGAAATGTTGGAAAATACTACATCCGAGATGTTAGGTTCCCTTAGGTTAGGATATAAAACGATATAGACATATATAATGTCCCCACGGCAAAGTACGGTCCGACACGACCGGAATTTTGTAAAACATTACCAGCGAGGGTCTAGATGGGTTAGGTTAGGTTATATTACGATATGGACGTATATAATGTGCCCACCGAGAAGTAGGGGCCGGCCCGCCAGAAATGTTGGAAAATACTACATCCGAGATGTTAGGTTCCCTTGGGTTAGGATATATAACGTTATAGACGTAAATAATGTCCCCACCGAGAAGTACGAGCCGACACGACCGGGATTTTGTAAAACATTACCAGCGAGGGTCTAGGTGGGTTAGGTTAGGTTATATTACGATATAGACGTACATAATGTGCCCACTGGGAAGTAGGGGCCGACCCGCCAGGAATGTTGGAAAATACTACATCTGAGATGTTAGGTTCCCTTAGGTTAGCATATATAACGTTATAGACGTATATAATGTCCCCACCGAGAAGTACGGTTCGACACGACCGGGATTTTGTAAAACATTACCAGCGACGGTCTAGATGGGTTAGGTTAGGTTATATTACGATATAGACGTATATAATGTGCCCACCGAGAAGTAGGGGCCGACCCGCCAGGAATGTTGGAAAATACTACATCCGAGATGTTAGGTTCCCCTGGGTTAGGATATATAACGTTATAGACTTAAATAATGTCCCCACCGAGAAGTACGGGCCGACACGACCGTGATTTTGTAAAACATTAC
>CAXAJV010000040.1:0-374000 GCA_963969225.1 Xylocopa violacea
AGGTAATATTTGAACACATTCCTGGCTTGTTGGCCTCTACGTATCCGTGGGACCTTTATATACATCTATAACGTAATATAACCTAACCTAACCCAACCTTAATATCTCGGCGGTAATATTTGACAACATTTCTGGCGAGTTGGCCTCTACGTCTCCGTGGGACCTTTATATACATCCATAACGTTATATAACCTAACCTAACCCAACCTAATATCTCGGCGGTAATATTTGACAACATTCCTGGCGAGTTGGCTTCTCCGTCTCCGTGGGATCTTTTTACACATCAATAACGTAATATAGCCTAACCTAACCCAACCTAACATCTCGGCGGTAGTATTTGAAAACATACCTGGCGAGTTGGCCTCTACGTCTCCGTGGGATCTTTTTATACATCAATAAAGTAATATAACCTAACCTAACCGAACCTAACATCTCGGCGGTAATATTTGACAACATTCCTGGCGAGTTGGCTTCTCCGTCTCCGTGGGATCTTTTTACACATCTATAACGTAATATAACCTAACCTAACCCAACCTAACATCTCGGCGGTAGTATTTGAAAACATACCTGGCGAGTTGGCCTCTACGTCTCCGTGGGACCTTTATATACATCAATAACGTAATATAACCTAACCTAACCGAACCTAACATCTCGGCGGTAATATTTGAAAACATTCATGGCGAGTTGGCCTCTACGTCTCCGTGGTACATTTATATACATCAATAACGTAATATAACCTAACCTAACCCAACTTAACATCTCGGCGGTAGTATTTGATCACATTCCTGGCTTGTTGGCCTCTACGTCTCCGCGGGACCTTTAAATACATCTATAACGTAATATAACCTAACCTAACCCAACCTAACATCTCGGCGGTAATATTTGAACACATTCCTGGCTTGTTGGCCTCTACGTCTCCGTGGGACCTTTATATACATCAATAACGTAATATAACCTAACCTAACCCAACCTAACATCTCGGCGGTAATATTTGACAACATTCCTGGCGAGGTGGCTTCTCCGTCTCCGTGGGATCTTTTTACACATCAATAACGTAATATAACCTAACCTAACCCAACCTAACATCTCGGCGATAGTATTTGAAAACATACCTGGCGAGTTGGCCTCTACGTCTCCGTGGGATCTTTTTATACATCAGTAACGTAATATAACCTAACCTAACCCAACCTAACATCTCGGCGGTAATATTTGATCACATTCCTGGCTTGTTGGCCTCTACGTCTCCGCGGGACCTTTAA
The DNA here is from genome assembly GCA_963969225.1 of Xylocopa violacea. NCBI lineage: Eukaryota > Metazoa > Arthropoda > Insecta > Hymenoptera > Apidae > Xylocopa > Xylocopa violacea. The sequence continues at coordinate 1,260 of CAXAJV010000040.1, forward strand.
ATACATCTATAACGTAATATAACCTAACCTAACCCAACCTAACATCTCGGCGATAATATTTGTCAACATTCCTGGCGAGTTGGCCTCTACGTCTCGGTTTGACCTTCATATACATCAATAACGTAATATAACCTGACCTAACCCAACCTATCATCTCGGCGCTAATGTTTGACAACATTCCTGGCGAGTTGGCCTCTACGTCTCCGCGGGACCTTTATATACATCAATAACGTAATATAACCTAACCTAACCCAACCTAACATCTCGGCGGTAATATTTGAAAAAATTCATGCCGAGTTGGCCTCTACGTCTCCGTGGGATAGTTATATACATCTATAACGTAATATAACCTAACCTATCCCAACTTAACATCTCGGCGGTAATATTTGAAAACATTCATGGCGAGTTGGCCTCTACGTCTCCGTGGGATCTTTATATACATCTATAACGTAATATAACCTAACCTAACCCAACCTAACATCTCGGCGGTAATATTTGAACACATTCCTGGCTTGTTGGCCTCTACGTCTCCGTGGGACCTTTATATACATCTATAACGTAATACAACCTAACCTAACCCAACCTAACATCTCGGAGGTAATATTTGGACACATTCCTGGCTTGTTGGCCTCTACGTCTCCGTGGGACCTTTATATACATCTATAACGTAATATAACCTAACCTAACCCAACCTTAATATCTCGGCGGTAATATTTGACAACATTTCTGGCGAGTTGGCCTCTACGCCTCCGTGGGACCTTTATATACATCCATAACGTTATATAACCTAACCTAACCCAACCTAATATCTCGGCGGTAATATTTGACAACATTCCTGGCGAGTTGGCATCTCCGTCTCCGTGGGATCTTTTTACACATCAATAACGTAATATAACCTAACCTAACCCAACCTAACATCTCGGCGGTAATATTTGAACACATTCCTGGCTTGTTGGCCTCTACGTCTCCGTGGGACCTTTATATACATCAATAACGCAATATAACCTAACCTAACCCAACCTAACATCTCGGCGGTAATATTTGACAACATTCCTGGCGAGGTGGCTTCTCCGTCTCCGTGGGATCTTTTTACACATCAATAACGTAATATAACCTAACCTAACCCAACCTAACATCTCGGCGGTAATATTTGAACACATTCCTGCCTTGTTGGCCTCTACGTCTCCGCGGGACATTTATATACATCTATAACGTTATATAATCTAACCTAACCCAACCGAACATCTCGGCGGTAATATTTGAAAACATTCCTGGCGAGTTGGCCTCTACGTCACCGTGGGTCCTTTATAGACATCCATAACGTAATATAACCTAACCTAACCCAAAATAACATCTCGGCGGTAATATTTGATGACATTCCTGGCTTGTTGGCCTCTACGCCTCCGTGGGACCTTTATATACATCCATAACGTTATATAAGCTAACCTAACCCAACCTAACATCTCGGCGGTAATATTTGACAACATTCCTGGCGAGTTGGCTTCTCCGTCTCCGTGGGATCTTTTTACACATCAATAACGTAATATAACCTAACCTAACCCAACCTAACATCTCGGCGGTAGTATTTGAAGACATACCTGGCGAGTTGGCCTCTACGTCTCCGTGGGATCTTTTTATACATCAATAAAGTAATATAACCTAACCTAACCGAATCTAACATCTCGGCGGTAATATTTGACGACATTCATGGCGAGATGGCTTTTACGTCTCCGTGGGATCTTTATATACATCTATAACGTAATATAACCTTACCTAACCCAACCTAACATCTCGGCGGTAATATTTGATCACATTCCTGGCTTGTTGGCCTCTACGTCTCTGTGGGACCTTTATATACATCTATAACGTAATATAACCTAACCTAACCCAACCTAACATCTCGGCGGTAATATTTGATCACATTCCTGGCTTGTTGGCCTCTACGTCTCCGCGGGACCTGTAAATACATCTATAACGTAATATGACCTAACCTAACCCAAAATAACATCTCGGCGGTAATATTTGAAAACATTCCTGGCGAGGTGGCTTCTCCGTCTCCGTGGGATCTTTTTACACATCAATAACGTAATATAACCTAACCTAACCCAACCTAACATCTCGGCGGTAATATTTGAACGCATTCCTGGCTTGTTGGCCTCTACGTCTCCGTGGGACCTTTATATACATCTATAACGTAATACAACCTAACCTAACCCAACCTAACATCTCGGAGGTAATATTTGAACACATTCCTGGCTTGTTGGCCTCTACGTATCCGTGGGACCTTTATATACATCTATAACGTAATATAACCTAACCTAACCCAAAATAACATCTCGGCGGTAATATTTGAAAACATTCCTGGCGAGGTGGCTTCTCCGTCTCCGTGGGATCTTTTTACACATCAATAACGTAATATAACCTAACCTAACCCAACCTAACATCTCGGCGGTAATATTTGAACGCATTCCTGGCTTGTTGGCCTCTACGTCTCCGTGGGACCTTTATATACATCTATAACGTAATACAACCTAACCTAACCCAACCTAACATCTCGGAGGTAATATTTGAACACATTCCTGGCTTGTTGGCCTCTACGTATCCGTGGGACCTTTATATACATCTATAACGTAATATAACCTAACCTAACCCAACCTTAATATCTCGGCGGTAATATTTGACAACATTTCTGGCGAGTTGGCCTCTACGTCTCCGTGGGACCTTTATATACATCCATAACGTTATATAACCTAACCTAACCCAACCTAATATCTCGGCGGTAATATTTGACAACATTCCTGGCGAGTTGGCTTCTCCGTCTCCGTGGGATCTTTTTACACATCAATAACGTAATATAGCCTAACCTAACCCAACCTAACATCTCGGCGGTAGTATTTGAAAACATACCTGGCGAGTTGGCCTCTACGTCTCCGTGGGATCTTTTTATACATCAATAAAGTAATATAACCTAACCTAACCGAACCTAACATCTCGGCGGTAATATTTGACAATATTCCTGGCGAGTTGGCTTCTCCGTCTCCGTGGGATCTTTTTACACATCTATAACGTAATATAACCTAACCTAACCCAACCTAACATCTCGGCGGTAGTATTTGAAAACATACCTGGCGAGTTGGCCTCTACGTCTCCGTGGGACCTTTATATACATCAATAACGTAATATAACCTAACCTAACCGAACCTAACATCTCGGCGGTAATATTTGAAAACATTCATGGCGAGTTGGCCTCTACGTCTCCGTGGTACATTTATATACATCAATAACGTAATATAACCTAACCTAACCCAACTTAACATCTCGGCGGTAATATTTGATCACATTCCTGGCTTGTTGGCCTCTACGTCTCCGCGGGACCTTTAAATACATCTATAACGTAATATAACCTAACCTAACCCAACCTAACATCTCGGCGGTAATATTTGAACACATTCCTGGCTTGTTGGCCTCTACGTCTCCGTGGGACCTTTATATACATCAATAACGTAATATAACCTAACCTAACCCAACCTAACATCTCGGCGGTAATATTTGACAACATTCCTGGCGAGGTGGCTTCTCCGTCTCCGTGGGATCTTTTTACACATCAATAACGTAATATAACCTAACCTAACCCAACCTAACATCTCGGCGATAGTATTTGAAAACATACCTGGCGAGTTGGCCTCTACGTCTCCGTGGGATCTTTTTATACATCAGTAACGTAATATAACCTAACCTAACCCAACCTAACATCTCGGCGGTAATATTTGATCACATTCCTGGCTTGTTGGCCTCTACGTCTCCGCGGGACCTTTAAATACATCTATAACGTAATATAACCTAACCTAACCCAACCTAACATCTCGGCGATAATATTTGTCAACATTCCTGGCGAGTTGGCCTCTACGTCTCGGTTTGACCTTCATATACATCAATAACGTAATATAACCTGACCTAACCCAACCTATCATCTCGGCGCTAATGTTTGACAACATTCCTGGCGAGTTGGCCTCTACGTCTCCGCGGGACCTTTATATACATCAATAACGTAATATAACCTAACCTAACCCAACCTAACATCTCGGCGGTAATATTTGAAAAAATTCATGCCGAGTTGGCCTCTACGTCTCCGTGGGATAGTTATATACATCTATAACGTAATATAACCTAACCTATCCCAACTTAACATCTCGGCGGTAATATTTGAAAACATTCATGGCGAGTTGGCCTCTACGTCTCCGTGGGATCTTTATATACATCTATAACGTAATATAACCTAACCTAACCCAACCTAACATCTCGGCGGTAATATTTGAACACATTCCTGGCTTGTTGGCCTCTACGTCTCCGTGGGACCTTTATATACATCTATAACGTAATACAACCTAACCTAACCCAACCTAACATCTCGGAGGTAATATTTGGACACATTCCTGGCTTGTTGGCCTCTACGTCTCCGTGGGACCTTTATATACATCCATAACGTTATATAACCTAACCTAACCCAACCTAATATCTCGGCGGTAATATTTGACAACATTCCTGGCGAGTTGGCATCTCCGTCTCCGTGGGATCTTTTTACACATCAATAACGTAATATAACCTAACCTAACCCAACCTAACATCTCGGCGGTAATATTTGAACACATTCCTGGCTTGTTGGCCTCTACGTCTCCGTGGGACCTTTATATACATCAATAACGCAATATAACCTAACCTAACCCAACCTAACATCTCGGCGGTAATATTTGACAACATTTCTGGCGAGTTGGCCTCTACGCCTCCGTGGGACCTTTATATACATCCATAACGTTATATAACCTAACCTAACCCAACCTAATATCTCGGCGGTAATATTTGACAACATTCCTGGCGAGTTGGCATCTCCGTCTCCGTGGGATCTTTTTACACATCAATAACGTAATATAACCTAACCTAACCCAACCTAACATCTCGGCGGTAATATTTGAACACATTCCTGGCTTGTTGGCCTCTACGTCTCCGTGGGACCTTTATATACATCAATAACGCAATATAACCTAACCTAACCCAACCTAACATCTCGGCGGTAATATTTGACAACATTCCTGGCGAGGTGGCTTCTCCGTCTCCGTGGGATCTTTTTACACATCAATAACGTAATATAACCTAACCTAACCCAACCTAACATCTCGGCGGTAATATTTGAACACATTCCTGCCTTGTTGGCCTCTACGTCTCCGCGGGACATTTATATACATCTATAACGTTATATAATCTAACCTAACCCAACCGAACATCTCGGCGGTAATATTTGAAAACATTCCTGGCGAGTTGGCCTCTACGTCACCGTGGGTCCTTTATAGACATCCATAACGTAATATAACCTAACCTAACCCAAAATAACATCTCGGCGGTAATATTTGATGACATTCCTGGCTTGTTGGCCTCTACGCCTCCGTGGGACCTTTATATACATCCATAACGTTATATAAGCTAACCTAACCCAACCTAACATCTCGGCGGTAATATTTGACAACATTCCTGGCGAGTTGGCTTCTCCGTCTCCGTGGGATCTTTTTACACATCAATAACGTAATATAACCTAACCTAACCCAACCTAACATCTCGGCGGTAGTATTTGAAGACATACCTGGCGAGTTGGCCTCTACGTCTCCGTGGGATCTTTTTATACATCAATAAAGTAATATAACCTAACCTAACCGAATCTAACATCTCGGCGGTAATATTTGACGACATTCATGGCGAGATGGCTTTTACGTCTCCGTGGGATCTTTATATACATCTATAACGTAATATAACCTTACCTAACCCAACCTAACATCTCGGCGGTAATATTTGATCACATTCCTGGCTTGTTGGCCTCTACGTCTCTGTGGGACCTTTATATACATCTATAACGTAATATAACCTAACCTAACCCAACCTAACATCTCGGCGGTAATATTTGATCACATTCCTGGCTTGTTGGCCTCTACGTCTCCGCGGGACCTGTAAATACATCTATAACGTAATATGACCTAACCTAACCCAAAATAACATCTCGGCGGTAATATTTGAAAACATTCCTGGCGAGGTGGCTTCTCCGTCTCCGTGGGATCTTTTTACACATCAATAACGTAATATAACCTAACCTAACCCAACCTAACATCTCGGCGGTAATATTTGAACGCATTCCTGGCTTGTTGGCCTCTACGTCTCCGTGGGACCTTTATATACATCTATAACGTAATACAACCTAACCTAACCCAACCTAACATCTCGGAGGTAATATTTGAACACATTCCTGGCTTGTTGGCCTCTACGTATCCGTGGGACCTTTATATACATCTATAACGTAATATAACCTAACCTAACCCAACCTTAATATCTCGGCGGTAATATTTGACAACATTTCTGGCGAGTTGGCCTCTACGTCTCCGTGGGACCTTTATATACATCCATAACGTTATATAACCTAACCTAACCCAACCTAATATCTCGGCGGTAATATTTGACAACATTCCTGGCGAGTTGGCTTCTCCGTCTCCGTGGGATCTTTTTACACATCAATAACGTAATATAGCCTAACCTAACCCAACCTAACATCTCGGCGGTAGTATTTGAAAACATACCTGGCGAGTTGGCCTCTACGTCTCCGTGGGATCTTTTTATACATCAATAAAGTAATATAACCTAACCTAACCGAACCTAACATCTCGGCGGTAATATTTGACAACATTCCTGGCGAGTTGGCTTCTCCGTCTCCGTGGGATCTTTTTACACATCTATAACGTAATATAACCTAACCTAACCCAACCTAACATCTCGGCGGTAGTATTTGAAAACATACCTGGCGAGTTGGCCTCTACGTCTCCGTGGGACCTTTATATACATCAATAACGTAATATAACCTAACCTAACCGAACCTAACATCTCGGCGGTAATATTTGAAAACATTCATGGCGAGTTGGCCTCTACGTCTCCGTGGGACCTTTATATACATCTATAACGTAATATTACCTAACCTAACCCAACCTTAATATCTCGGCGGTAATATTTGACAACATTTCTGGCGAGTTGGCCTCTACGCCTCCGTGGGACCTTTATATACATCCATAACGTTATATAACCTAACCTAACCCAACCTAATATCTCGGCGGTAATATTTGACAACATTCCTGGCGAGTTGGCATCTCCGTCTCCGTGGGATCTTTTTACACATCAATAACGTAATATAACCTAACCTAACCCAACCTAACATCTCGGCGGTAATATTTGAACACATTCCTGGCTTGTTGGCCTCTACGTCTCCGTGGGACCTTTATATACATCAATAACGCAATATAACCTAACCTAACCCAACCTAACATCTCGGCGGTAATATTTGACAACATTCCTGGCGAGGTGGCTTCTCCGTCTCCGTGGGATCTTTTTACACATCAATAACGTAATATAACCTAACCTAACCCAACCTAACATCTCGGCGGTAATATTTGAACACATTCCTGCCTTGTTGGCCTCTACGTCTCCGCGGGACATTTATATACATCTATAACGTTATATAATCTAACCTAACCCAACCGAACATCTCGGCGGTAATATTTGAAAACATTCCTGGCGAGTTGGCCTCTACGTCACCGTGGGTCCTTTATAGACATCCATAACGTAATATAACCTAACCTAACCCAAAATAACATCTCGGCGGTAATATTTGATGACATTCCTGGCTTGTTGGCCTCTACGCCTCCGTGGGACCTTTATATACATCCATAACGTTATATAAGCTAACCTAACCCAACCTAACATCTCGGCGGTAATATTTGACAACATTCCTGGCGAGTTGGCTTCTCCGTCTCCGTGGGATCTTTTTACACATCAATAACGTAATATAACCTAACCTAACCCAACCTAACATCTCGGCGGTAGTATTTGAAGACATACCTGGCGAGTTGGCCTCTACGTCTCCGTGGGATCTTTTTATACATCAATAAAGTAATATAACCTAACCTAACCGAATCTAACATCTCGGCGGTAATATTTGACGACATTCATGGCGAGATGGCTTTTACGTCTCCGTGGGATCTTTATATACATCTATAACGTAATATAACCTTACCTAACCCAACCTAACATCTCGGCGGTAATATTTGATCACATTCCTGGCTTGTTGGCCCCTACGTCTCCGCGGGACCTTTAAATACATCTATAACGTAATATAACCTAACCTAACCCAACCTAACATCTCGGCGGTAATATTTGAACACATTCCTGGCTTGTTGGCCTCTACGTCTCCGTGGGACCTTTATATACATCAATAACGTAATATAACCTAACCTAACCCAACCTAACATCTCGGCGGTAATATTTGACAACATTCCTGGCGAGTTGGCTTCTCCGTCTCCGTGGGATCTTTTTACACATCAATAACGTAATATAACCTAACCTAACCCAACCTAACATCTTGGCGGTAGTATTTGAAAACATACCTGGCGAGTTGGCCTCTACGTCTCCGTGGGATCTTTTTGTACATCAGTAACGTAATATAACCTAACCTAACCCAACCTAACATCTCGGCGGTAATATTTGATCAAATTCCTGGCTTGTTGGCCTCTACCTCTCCGCGGGACCTTTAAATACATCTATAACGTAATATAACCTAACCTAACCCAACCTAACATCTCGGCGGTAGTATTTGAAAACATACCTGGCGAGTTGGCCTCTACGTCTCGGTTTGACCTTCATATACATCAATAACGTAAGATAACCTGACCTAACCCAACCTATCATCTCGGCGCTAATGTTTGACAACATTCCTGGCGAGTTGGCCTCTACGTCTCCGCGGGACCTTTATATACATCAATAACGTAATATAACCTAACCTAACCCAACCTAACATCTCGGCGGTAATATTTGAAAAAATTCATGCCGAGTTGGCCTCTACGTCTCCGTGGGATAGTTATATACATCTATAACGTAATATAATCTAACCTATCCCAACTTAACATCTCGGCGGTAATATTTGAACACATTCCTGGCTTGTTGGCCTCTACGTCTCTGTGGGACCTTTATTTACATCTATAACGTAATATAACCTAACCTAACCCAACCTAACATCTCGGCGGTAGTATTTGAAAACATACCTGGCGAGTTGGCCTCTACGTCTCCGTGGGATCTTTTTATACATCAATAAAGTAATATAACCTAACCTAACCGAACCTAACATCTCGGCGGTAATATTTGAAAACATTCATGGCGAGTTGGCCTCTACGTCTCCGTGGTACATTTAAATACATCAATAACGTAATATAACCTAACCTAACCCAACTTAACATCTCGGCGGTAATATTTGATCACATTCCTGGCTTGTTGGCCCCTACGTCTCCGCGGGACCTTTAAATACATCTATAACGTAATATAACCTAACCTAACCCAACCTAACATCTCGGCGGTAATATTTGAACACATTCCTGGCTTGTTGGCCTCTACGTCTCCGTGGGACCTTTATATACATCAATAACGTAATATAACCTAACCTAACCCAACCTAACATCTCGGCGGTAATATTTGACAACATTCCTGGCGAGGTGGCTTCTCCGTCTCCGTGGGATCTTTTTACACATCAATAACGTAATATAACCTAACCTAACCCAACCTAACATCTCGGCGGTAATATTTGACCACATTCCTGGCGAGTTGGCTTCTCCGTCTCCGTGGGATCTTTTTACACATCAATAACGTAATATAACCTAACCTAACCCAACCTAACATCTCGGCGGTAGTATTTGAAAACATACCTGGCGAGTTGGCCTCTACGTCTCCGTGGGATCTTTTTATACATCAGTAACGTAATATAACCTAACCTAACCCAACCTAACATCTCGGCGGTAATATTTGATCACATTCCTGGCTTGTTGGCCTCTACGTCTCCGCGGGACCTTTAAATACATCTATAACGTAATATAACCTAACCTAACCCAACCTAACATCTCGGCGATAATATTTGACAACATTCCTGGCGAGTTGGCCTCTACGTCTCGGTTTGACCTTCATATACATCAATAACGTAATATAACCTGACCTAACCCAACCTATCATCTCGGCGCTAATGTTTGACAACATTCCTGGCGAGTTGCCCTCTACGTCTCCGCGGGACCTTTATATACATCAATAACGTAATATAACCTAACCTAACCCAACCTAACATCTCGGCGGTAATATTTGAAAAAATTCATGCCGAGTTGGCCTCTACGTCTCCGTGGGATAGTTATATACATCTATAACGTAATATAACCTAACCTATCCCAACTTAACATCTCGGCGGTAATATTTGAACACATTCCTGGCTTGTTGGCCTCTACGTCTCTGTGGGACCTTTATATACATCTATAACGTAATATAACCTAACCTAACCCAACCTAACATCTCGGCGGTAATATTTGATCACATTCCTGGCTTGTTGGCCTCTACGTCTCCGCGGGACCTGTAAATACATCTATAACGTAATATGACCTATCCTAACCCAAAATAACATCTCGGCGGTAATATTTGAAAACATACCTGGCGAGGTGGCTTCTCCGTCTCCGTGGGATCTTTTTACACATCAATAACGTAATATAACCTAACCTAACCCAACCTAACATCTCGCCGGTAATATTTGAACGCATTCCTGGCTTGTTGGCCTCTACGTCTCCGTGGGACCTTTATATACATCTATAACGTAATACAACCTAACCTAACCCAACCTAACATCTCGGAGGTAATATTTGAACACATTCCTGGCTTGTTGGCCTCTACGTCTCCGTGGGACCTTTATATACATCTATAACGTAATATAACCTAACCTAACCCAACCTTAATATCTCGGCGGTAATATTTGACAACATTTCTGGCGAGTTGGCCTCTACGTCTCCGTGGGACCTTTATATACATCCATAACGTTATATAACCTAACCTAACCCAACCTAATATCTCGATGGTAATATTTGACAACATTCCTGGCGAGTTGGCTTCTCCGTATCCGTGGGATCTTTTTACACATCAATAACGTAATATAGCCTAACATAACCCAACCTAACATCTCGGCGGTAGTATTTGAAAACATACCTGGCGAGTTGGCCTCTACGTCTCCGTGGGATCTTTTTATACATCAATAAAGTAATATAACCTAACCTAACCGAACCTAACATCTCGGCGGTAATATTTGACAACATTCCTGGCGAGTTGGCTTCTCCGTCTCCGTGGGATCTTTTTACACATCAATAACGTAATATAACCTAACCTAACCCAACCTAACATCTCGGCGGTAGTATTTGAAAACATACCTGGCGAGTTGGCCTCTACGTCTCCGTGGGACCTTTATATACATCAATAACGTAATATAACCTAACCTAACCGAACCTAACATCTCGGCGGTAATATTTGAAAACATTCATGGCGAGTTGGCCTCTACGTCTCCGTGGTACATTTATATACATCAATAACGTAATATAACCTAACCTAACCCAACTTAACATCTCGGCGGTAATATTTGATCACATTCCTGGCTTGTTGGCCTCTACGTCTCCGCGGGACCTTTAAATACATCTATAACGTAATATAACCTAACCTAACCCAACCTAACCTCTCGGCGGTAATATTTGACAACATTCCTGGCGAGTTGGCCTCTACGTCTCCGTGGGACCTTTATATACATCTATAACGTAATATAACCTAACCTAACCACCTTAATATCTCGGCGGTCATATTTGACAACATTTCTGGCGAGTTGGCCTCTACGCCTCCGTGGGACCTTTATATACATCCATAACGTTATATAACCTAACCTAACCCAACCTAATATCTCGGCGGTAATATTTGACAACATTCCTGGCGAGTTGGCTTCTCCGTCTCCGTGGGTTCTTTTTACACATCAATAACGTAATATAACCTAACCTAACCCAACCTAACATCTCGGCGGTAGTATTTGAAAACATACCTGGCGAGTTGGCCTCTACGTCTCCGTGGGATCTTTTTATACATCAATAAAGTAATATAACCTAACCTAACCGAACCTAACATCTCGGCGGTAATATTTGAAAACATTCATGCCGAGTTGGCCTCTACGTCTCCGCGGGACCTTTAAATACATCTATAACGTAATATAACCTAACCTAACCCAACCTAACATCTCGGCGATAATATTTGACAACATTCCTGGCGAGTTGGCCTCTACGTCTCGGTTTGACCTTCATATACATCAATAACGTAATATAACCTGACCTAACCCAACCTATCATCTCGGCGCTAATGTTTGACAACATTCCTGGCGAGTTGCCCTCTACGTCTCCGCGGGACCTTTATATACATCAATAACGTAATATAACCTAACCTAACCCAACCTAACATCTCGGCGGTAATATTTGAAAAAATTCATGCCGAGTTGGCCTCTACGTCTCCGTGGGATAGTTATATACATCTATAACGTAATATAACCTAACCTATCCCAACTTAACATCTCGGCGGTAATATTTGAACACATTCCTGGCTTGTTGGCCTCTACGTCTCTGTGGGACCTTTATATACATCTATAACGTAATATAACCTAACCTAACCCAACCTAACATCTCGGCGGTAATATTTGATCACATTCCTGGCTTGTTGGCCTCTACGTCTCCGCGGGACCTGTAAATACATCTATAACGTAATATGACCTATCCTAACCCAAAATAACATCTCGGCGGTAATATTTGAAAACATTCCTGGCGAGGTGGCTTCTCCGTCTCCGTGGGATCTTTTTACACATCAATAACGTAATATAACCTAACCTAACCCAACCTAACATCTCGGCGGTAATATTTGAACGCATTCCTGGCTTGTTGGCCTCTACGTCTCCGTGGGACCTTTATATACATCTATAACGTAATACAACCTAACCTAACCCAACCTAACATCTCGGAGGTAATATTTGAACACATTCCTGGCTTGTTGGCCTCTACGTCTCCGTGGGACCTTTATATACATCTATAACGTAATATAACCTAACCTAACCCAACCTTAATATCTCGGCGGTAAGATTTGACAACATTTCTGGCGAGTTGGCCTCTACGTCTCCGTGGGACCTTTATATACATCCATAACGTTATATAACCTAACCTAACCCAACCTAATATCTCGGCGGTAATATTTGACAACATTCCTGGCGAGTTGGCTTCTCCGTCTCCGTGGGATCTTTTTACACATCAATAACGTAATATAGCCTAACCTAACCCAACCTAACATCTCGGCGGTAGTATTTGAAAACATACCTGGCGAGTTGGCCTCTACGTCTCCGTGGGACCTTTATATACATCAATAACGTAATATAACCTAACCTAACCGAACCTAACATCTCGGCGGTAATATTTGAAAACATTCATGGCGAGTTGGCCTCTACGTCTCCGTGGTACATTTATATACATCAATAACGTAATATAACCTAACCTAACCCAACTTAACATCTCGGCGGTAATATTTGATCACATTCCTGGCTTGTTGGCCTCTACGTCTCCGCGGGACCTTTAAATACATCTATAACGTAATATAACCTAACCTAACCCAACCTAACCTCTCGGCGGTAATATTTGACAACATTCCTGGCGAGTTGGCCTCTACGTCTCCGTGGGACCTTTATATACATCTATAACGTAATATAACCTAACCTAACCACCTTAATATCTCGGCGGTAATATTTGACAACATTTCTGGCGAGTTGGCCTCTACGCCTCCGTGGGACCTTTATATACATCCATAACGTTATATAACCTAACCTAACCCAACCTAATATCTCGGCGGTAATATTTGACAACATTCCTGGCGAGTTGGCTTCTCCGTCTCCGTGGGTTCTTTTTACACATCAATAACGTAATATAACCTAACCTAACCCAACCTAACATCTCGGCGGTAGTATTTGAAAACATACCTGGCGAGTTGGCCTCTACGTCTCCGTGGGATCTTTTTATACATCAATAAAGTAATATAACCTAACCTAACCGAACCTAACATCTCGGCGGTAATATTTGAAAACATTCATGCCGAGTTGGCCTCTACGTCTCCGCGGGACCTTTAAATACATCTATAACGTAATATAACCTAACCTAACCCAACCTAACATCTCGGCGGTAGTATTTGAAAACATACCTGGCGAGTTGGCCTCTACGTCTCCGTGGGATCTTTTTATACATCAATAACGTAATATAACCTAACCTAACCCAACCTAACATCTCGGCGGTAATATTTGAAAAAATTCATGCCGAGTTGGCCTCTACGTCTCCGTGGGATAGTTATATACATCTATAACGTAATATAACCTAACCTATCCCAACTTAACATCTCGGCGGTAATATTTGAACACATTCCTGGCTTGTTGGCCTCTACGTCTCTGTGGGACCTTTATATACATCTATAACGTAATATAACCTAACCTAACCCAACCTAACATCTCGGCGGTAATATTTGATCACATTCCTGGCTTGTTGGCCTCTACGTCTCCGCGGGACCTGTAAATACATCTATAACGTAATATGACCTATCCTAACCCAAAATAACATCTCGGCGGTAATATTTGAAAACATTCCTGGCGAGGTGGCTTCTCCGTCTCCGTGGGATCTTTTTACACATCAATAACGTAATATAACCTAACCTAACCCAACCTAACATCTCGGCGGTAATATTTGAACGCATTCCTGGCTTGTTGGCCTCTACGTCTCCGTGGGACCTTTATATACATCTATAACGTAATACAACCTAACCTAACCCAACCTAACATCTCGGAGGTAATATTTGAACACATTCCTGGCTTGTTGGCCTCTACGTCTCCGTGGGACCTTTATATACATCTATAACGTAATATAACCTAACCTAACCCAACCTTAATATCTCGGCGGTAAGATTTGACAACATTTCTGGCGAGTTGGCCTCTACGTCTCCGTGGGACCTTTATATACATCCATAACGTTATATAACCTAACCTAACCCAACCTAATATCTCGGCGGTAATATTTGACAACATTCCTGGCGAGTTGGCTTCTCCGTCTCCGTGGGATCTTTTTATACATCAATAACGTAATATAGCCTAACCTAACCCAACCTAACATCTCGGCGGTAGTATTTGAAAACATACCTGGCGAGTTGGCCTCTACGTCTCCGTGGGATCTTTTTATACATCAATAAAGTAATATAACCTAACCTAACCGAACCTAACATCTCGGCGGTAATATTTGACAACATTCCTGGCGAGTTGGCTTCTCCGTCTCCGTGGGATCTTTTTACACATCAATAACGTAATATAACCTAACCTAACCCAACCTAACATCTCGGCGGTAGTATTTGAAAACATACCTGGCGAGTTGGCCTCTACGTCTCCGTGGGACCTTTATATACATCAATAACGTAATATAACCTAACCTAACCGAACCTAACATCTCGGCGGTAATATTTGAAAACATTCATGGCGAGTTGGCCTCTACGTCTCCGTGGTACATTTATATACATCAATAACGTAATATAACCTAACCTAACCCAACTTAACATCTCGGCGGTAATATTTGATCACATTCCTGGCTTGTTGGCCCCTACGTCTCCGCGGGACCTTTAAATACATCTATAACGTAATATAACCTAACCTAACCCAACCTAACATCTCGGCGGTAATATTTGAACACATTCCTGGCTTGTTGGCCTCTACGTCTCCGTGGGACCTTTATATACATCAATAACGTAATATAACCTAACCTAACCCAACCTAACATCTCGGCGGTAATATTTGACAACATTCCTGGCGAGGTGGCTTCTCCGTCTCCGTGGGATCTTTTTACACATCAATAACGTAATATAACCTAACCTAACCCAACCTAACATCTCGGCGGTAATATTTGACCACATTCCTGGCGAGTTGGCTTCTCCGTCTCCGTGGGATCTTTTTACACATCAATAACGTAATATAACCTAACCTAACCCAACCTAACATCTCGGCGGTAGTATTTGAAAACATACCTGGCGAGTTGGCCTCTACGTCTCCGTGGGATCTTTTTATACATCAATAACGTAATATAACCTAACCTAACCCAACCTAACATCTCGGCGGTAGTATTTGAAAACATACCTGGCGAGTTGGCCTCTACGTCTCCGTGGGACCTTTATATACATCAATAACGTAATATAACCTAACCTAACCGAACCTAACATCTCGGCGGTAATATTTGAAAACATTCATGGCGAGTTGGCCTCTACGTCTCCGTGGTACATTTATATACATCAATAACGTAATATAACCTAACCTAACCCAACTTAACATCTCGGCGGTAATATTTGATCACATTCCTGGCTTGTTGGCATCTACGTCTCCGCGGGACCTTTAAATACATCTATAACGTAATATAACCTAACCTAACCCAACCTAACATCTCGGCGGTAATATTTGAACACATTCCTGGCTTGTTGGCCTCTACGTCTCCGTGGGACCTTTATATACATCAATAACGTAATATAACCTAACCTAACCCAACCTAACATCTCGGCGGTAATATTTGACAACATTCCTGGCGAGGTGGCTTCTCCGTCTCCGTGGGATCTTTTTACACATCAATAACGTAATATAACCTAACCTAACCCAACCTAACATCTCGGCGGTAATATTTGACCACATTCCTGGCGAGTTGGCTTCTCCGTCTCCGTGGGATCTTTTTACACATCAATAACGTAATATAACCTAACCTAACCCAACCTAACATCTCGGCGGTAGTATTTGAAAACATACCTGGCGAGTTGGCCTCTACGTCTCCGTGGGATCTTTTTATACATCAGTAACGTAATATAACCTAACCTAACCCAACCTAACATCTCGGCGGTAATATTTGATCACATTCCTGGCTTGTTGGCCTCTACGTCTCCGCGGGACCTTTAAATACATCTATAACGTAATATAACCTAACCTAACCCAACCTAACATCTCGGCGATAATATTTGACAACATTCCTGGCGAGTTGGCCTCTACGTCTCGGTTTGACCTTCATATACATCAATAACGTAATATAACCTGACCTAACCCAACCTATCATCTCGGCGCTAATGTTTGACAACATTCCTGGCGAGTTGCCCTCTACGTCTCCGCGGGACCTTTATATACATCAATAACGTAATATAACCTAACCTAACCCAACCTAACATCTCGGCGGTAATATTTGAAAAAATTCATGCCGAGTTGGCCTCTACGTCTCCGTGGGATAGTTATATACATCTATAACGTAATATAACCTAACCTATCCCAACTTAACATCTCGGCGGTAATATTTGAACACATTCCTGGCTTGTTGGCCTCTACGTCTCTGTGGGACCTTTATATACATCTATAACGTAATATAACCTAACCTAACCCAACCTAACATCTCGGCGGTAATATTTGATCACATTCCTGGCTTGTTGGCCTCTACGTCTCCGTGGGACCTTTATATACATCAATAACGTAATATAACCTAACCTAACCCAACCTAACATCTCGGCGGTAATATTTGACAACTTTCCTGGCGAGGTGGCTTCTCCGTCTCCGTGGGATCTTTTTACACATCAATAACGTAATATAACCTAACCTAACCCAACCTAACATCTCGGCGGTAATATTTGACCACATTCCTGGCGAGTTGGCTTCTCCGTCTCCGTGGGATCTTTTTACACATCAATAACGTAATATAACCTAACCTAACCCAACCTAACATCTCGGCGGTAGTATTTGAAAACATACCTGGCGAGTTGGCCTCTACGTCTCCGTGGGATCTTTTTATACATCAGTAACGTAATATAACCTAACCTAACCCAACCTAACATCTCGGCGGTAATATTTGATCACATTCCTGGCTTGTTGGCCTCTACGTCTCCGCGGGACCTTTAAATACATCTATAACGTAATATAACCTAACCTAACCCAACCTAACATCTCGGCGATAATATTTGACAACATTCCTGGCGAGTTGGCCTCTACGTCTCGGTTTGACCTTCATATACATCAATAACGTAATATAACCTGACCTAACCCAACCTATCATCTCGGCGCTAATGTTTGACAACATTCCTGGCGAGTTGCCCTCTACGTCTCCGCGGGACCTTTATATACATCAATAACGTAATATAACCTAACCTAACCCAACCTAACATCTCGGCGGTAATATTTGAAAAAATTCATGCCGAGTTGGCCTCTACGTCTCCGTGGGATAGTTATATACATCTATAACGTAATATAACCTAACCTATCCCAACTTAACATCTCGGCGGTAATATTTGAACACATTCCTGGCTTGTTGGCCTCTACGTCTCTGTGGGACCTTTATATACATCTATAACGTAATATAACCTAACCTAACCCAACCTAACATCTCGGCGGTAATATTTGATCACATTCCTGGCTTGTTGGCCTCTACGTCTCCGCGGGACCTGTAAATACATCTATAACGTAATATGACCTATCCTAACCCAAAATAACATCTCGGCGGTAATATTTGAAAACATTCCTGGCGAGGTGGCTTCTCCGTCTCCGTGGGATCTTTTTACACATCAATAACGTAATATAACCTAACCTAACCCAACCTAACATCTCGGCGGTAATATTTGAACGCATTCCTGGCTTGTTGGCCTCTACGTCTCCGTGGGACCTTTATATACATCTATAACGTAATACAACCTAACCTAACCCAACCTAACATCTCGGAGGTAATATTTGAACACATTCCTGGCTTGTTGGCCTCTACGTCTCCGTGGGACCTTTATATACATCTATAACGTAATATAACCTAACCTAACCCAACCTTAATATCTCGGCGGTAATATTTGACAACATTTCTGGCGAGTTGGCCTCTACGTCTCCGTGGGACCTTTATATACATCCATAACGTTATATAACCTAACCTAACCCAACCTAATATCTCGGCGGTAATATTTGACAACATTCCTGGCGAGTTGGCTTCTCCGTCTCCGTGGGATCTTTTTACACATCAATAACGTAATATAGCCTAACCTAACCCAACCTAACATCTCGGCGGTAGTATTTGAAAACATACCTGGCGAGTTGGCCTCTACGTCTCCGTGGGATCTTTTTATACATCAATAAAGTAATATAACCTAACCTAACCGAACCTAACATCTCGGCGGTAATATTTGACAACATTCCTGGCGAGTTGGCTTCTCCGTCTCCGTGGGATCTTTTTACACATCGATAACGTAATATAACCTAACCTAACCCAACCTAACATCTCGGCGGTAGTATTTGAAAACATACCTGGCGAGTTGGCCTCTACGTCTCCGTGGGACCTTTATATACATCAATAACGTAATATAACCTAACCTAACCGAACCTAACATCTCGGCGGTAATATTTGAAAACATTCATGGCGAGTTGGCCTCTACGTCTCCGTGGTACATTTATATACATCAATAACGTAATATAACGTAACCTAACCCAACTTAACATCTCGGCGGTAATATTTGATCACATTCCTGGCTTGTTGGCCCCTACGTCTCCGCGGGACCTTTAAATACATCTATAACGTAATATAACCTAACCTAACCCAACCTAACATCTCGGCGGTAATATTTGAACACATTCCTGGCTTGTTGGCCTGTACGTCTCCGCGGGACCTTTAAATACATCTATAACGTAATATAACCTAACCTAACCCAACCTAACATCTCGGCGATAATATTTGACAACATTCCTGGCGAGTTGGCCTCTACGTCTCGGTTTGACCTTCATATACATCAATAACGTAATATAACCTGACCTAACCCAACCTATCATCTCGGCGCTAATGTTTGACAACATTCCTGGCGAGTTGCCCTCTACGTCTCCGCGGGACCTTTATATACATCAATAACGTAATATAACCTAACCTAACCCAACCTAACATCTCGGCGGTAATATTTGAAAAAATTCATGCCGAGTTGGCCTCTACGTCTCCGTGGGATAGTTATATACATCTATAACGTAATATAACCTAACCTATCCCAACTTAACATCTCGGCGGTAATATTTGAACACATTCCTGGCTTGTTGGCCTCTACGTCTCTGTGGGACCTTTATATACATCTATAACGTAATATAACCTAACCTAACCCAACCTAACATCTCGGCGGTAATATTTGATCACATTCCTGGCTTGTTGGCCTCTACGTCTCCGCGGGACCTGTAAATACATCTATAACGTAATATGACCTATCCTAACCCAAAATAACATCTCGGCGGTAATATTTGAAAACATTCCTGGCGAGGTGGCTTCTCCGTCTCCGTGGGATCTTTTTACACATCAATAACGTAATATAACCTAACCTAACCCAACCTAACATCTCGGCGGTAATATTTGAACGCATTCCTGGCTTGTTGGCCTCTACGTCTCCGTGGGACCTTTATATACATCTATAACGTAATACAACCTAACCTAACCCAACCTAACATCTCGGAGGTAATATTTGAACACATTCCTGGCTTGTTGGCCTCTACGTCTCCGTGGGACCTTTATATACATCTATAACGTAATATAACCTAACCTAAGCCAACCTTAATATCTCGGCGGTAATATTTGACAACATTTCTGGCGAGTTGGCCTCTACGTCTCCGTGGGACCTTTATATACATCCATAACGTTATATAACCTAACCTAACCCAACCTAATATCTCGGCGGTAATATTTGACAACATTCCTGGCGAGTTGGCTTCTCCGTCTCCGTGGGATCTTTTTACACATCAATAACGTAATATAGCCTAACCTAACCCAACCTAACATCTCGGCGGTAGTATTTGAAAACATACCTGGCGAGTTGGCCTCTACGTCTCCGTGGGATCTTTTTATACATCAATAAAGTAATATAACCTAACCTAACCGAACCTAACATCTCGGCGGTAATATTTGACAACATTCCTGGCGGGTTGGCTTCTCCGTCTCCGTGGGATCTTTTTACACATCAATAACGTAATATAACCTAACCTAACCCAACCTAACATCTCGGCGGTAGTATTTGAAAACATACCTGGCGAGTTGGCCTCTACGTCTCCGTGGGACCTTTATATACATCAATAACGTAATATAACCTACCCTAACCGAACCTAACATCTCGGCGGTAATATTTGAAAACATTCATGGCGAGTTGGCCTCTACGTCTCCGTGGTACATTTATATACATCAATAACGTAATATAACCTAACCTAACCCAACTTAACATCTCGGCGGTAATATTTGATCACATTCCTGGCTTGTTGGCCTCTACGTCTCCGCGGGACCTTTAAATACATCTATAACGTAATATAACCTAACCTAACCCAACCTAACATCTCGGCGGTAATATTTGAACACATTCCTGGCTTGTTGGCCTCTACGTCTCCGTGGGACCTTTATATACATCAATAACGTAATATAACCTAACCTAACCCAACCTAACATCTCGGCGGTAATATTTGACAACATTCCTGGCGAGGTGGCTTCTCCGTCTCCGTGGGATCTTTTTACACATCAATAACGTAATATAACCTAACCTAACCCAACCTAACATCTCGGCGGTAATATTTGACCACATTCCTGCCGAGTTGGCTTCTCCGTCTCCGTGGGATCTTTTTACACATCAATAACGTAATATAACCTAACCTAACCCAACCTAACATCTCGGCGGTAGTATTTGAAAACATACCTGGCGAGTTGGCTTCTACGTCTCCGTGGGATCTTTTTATACATCAGTAACGTAATATAACCTAACCTAACCCAACCTAACATCTCGGCGGTAATATTTGATCACATTCCTGGCTTGTTGGCCTCTACGTCTCCGCGGGACCTGTAAATACATCTATAACGTAATATGACCTATCCTAACCCAAAATAACATCTCGGCGGTAATATTTGAAAACATTCCTGGCGAGGTGGCTTCTCCGTCTCCGTGGGATCTTTTTACACATCAATAACGTAATATAACCTAACCTAACCCAACCTAACATCTCGGCGGTAATATTTGAACACATTCCTGGCTTGTTGGCCTCTACGTCTCCGTGGGACCTTTATATACATCTATAACGTAATATAACCTAACCTAACCCAACCTAACCTCTCGGCGGTAATATTTGACAACATTCCTGGCGAGTTGGCCTCTACGTCTCCGTGGGACCTTTATATACATCTATAACGTAATATAACCTAACCTAACCCAACCTTAATATCTCGGCGGTAATATTTGACAACATTTCTGGCGAGTTGGCCTCTACGCCTCCGTGGGACCTTTATATACATCCATAACGTTATATAACCTAACCTAACCCAACCTAATATCTCGGCGGTAATATTTGACAACATTCCTGGCGAGTTGGCTTCTCCGTCTCCGTGGGATCTTTTTACACATCAATAACGTAATATAACCTAACCTAACCCAACCTAACATCTCGGCGGTAGTATTTGAAAACATACCTGGCGAGTTGGCCTCTACGTCTCCGTGGGATCTTTTTATACATCAATAAAGTAATATAACCTAACCTAACCGAACCTAACATCTCGGCGGTAATATTTGAAAACATTCATGCCGAGTTGGCCTCTACGTCTCCGTGGTACATTTATATACATCAATAACGTAATATAACATAACCTAACCCAACTTAACATCTCGGCGGTAATATTTGATCACATTCCTGGCTTGTTGGCCCCTACGTCTCCGCGGGACCTTTAAATACATCTATAACGTAATATAACCTAACCTAACCCAACCTAACATCTCGGCGGTAATATTTGAAAACATTCCTGGCGAGTTGGCCTCTACGTCACCGTGGGTCCTTTATAGACATCCATAACGTAATATAACCTAACCTAACCCAAAATAACATCTCGGCGGTAATATTTGATCACATTCCTGGCTTGTTGGCATCTACGTCTCCGTGGGACCTTTATATACATCAATAACGTAATATAACCTATCCTAACCCAAAATAACATCTCGGCGGTAATATTTGACCACATTCCTGGCTTGCTGGCATCTACGTCTCCGTGGGACCTTTATATACATCAATAACGTAATATAACCTAACCTAACCCAACCTATCGTCTCGGCGGTAATATTTGACAACATTCCTGGCGAGTTGGCCGCTACGTCTCGGTTTGACCTTCATATACATCAATAACGTAATATAACCTAACCGAACCCAACCTATCATCTCGGCGGTAATATTTGACAACATTCCCGGCGAGTTGGCCTCTACGTCTCCGTGGGACCTTTATACACATCAATAACGTAATATAACCTAACCTAACCCAACCTAACATCTCGGCGGTAATATTTGAAAACATTCCTGGCGAGTTGGCCTCTACGTCACCGTGGGTCCTTTATAGACATCCATAACGTAATATAACCTAACCTAACCCAAAATAACATCTCGGCGGTAATATTTGATCACATTCCTGGCTTGCTGGCCTCTACGTCTCCGCGGGACCTTTATATACATCTATAACGTGATATAACCTAAGCTAACCCAACCTATCATCTCGGCGGTAATATTTGACCACATTCCTGGCTTCTTGGCATCTACGTCTCCGTCGGACCTTTATATACATCAATAACGTAATATAACCTGACCTAACCCAACCTAACATCTCGGTGATAATATTTGATCACATTCCTGGCTTGTTGGCCTCTACGTCTCGGTTTGACCTTCATTTACATCAGTAACGTAATATAACATAACCGAAACCAACCTATCATCTCGGCGGTAATATTTGACCACATTCCTGGCTTGTTGGCATCTACGTTTCCGTGGGACCTTCATATACATCAATAACGTAATATAACCTGACCTAACCCAACCTAACATCTCGGTGATAATATTTGACAACATTCCTGGCGAGTTGGCCTCTACGTCACCGTGGGTCCTTTATAGACATCCATAACGTAATATAACCTAACCTAACCCAACCTAACATCTCGGCGGTAATATTTGATCACATTCCTGGCTTGCTGGCCTCTACGTCTCCGCGGGACCTTTATATACATCTATAACGTGATATAACCTAACCTAACCCAACCTATCATCTCGGCGGTAATAATTGACAACATTCCTGGCGAGTTGGCCTATACGTCTCCGTCGGACCTTTATATACAACAATAACATAGTATAAGCTAGGCTAACCCAGTCTATCATCTCGGCGGTAATATTTGACCACATTCCTGGCTTGTTGGCATCTACGTCTCCGTGGGACATTTTTTACATCAATAACGTAATATAACCTAACCTAACCCAACCTAACATCTCGGCGGTAATATTTGACAACATTCCTGGCGAGTTGGCTTCTCCGTCTCCGTGGGATCTTTTTACACATCAATAACGTAATATAACCTAACCTAACCCAACGTAACATCTCGGCGGTAGTATTTGAAAACATACCTGGCGAGTTGGCCTCTACGTCTCCGTGGGATCTTTTTATACATCAGTAACGTAATATAACCTAACCTACCCCAACCTAACATTTCGGCGGTAATATTTGATCACATTCCTGGCTTGTTGGCCCCTACGTCTCCGCGGGACCTTTAAATACATCTATAACGTAATATAACCTAACCTAACCCAACCTAACATCTCGGCGGTAATATTTGAACACATTCCTGGCTTGTTGGCCTCTACGTCTCCGTGGGACCTTTATATACATCAATAACGTAATATAACCTAACCTAACCCAACCTAACATCTCGGCGGTAATATTTGATCACATTCCTGGCTTGCTGGCCTCTACGTCTCCGCGGGACCTTTATATACATCTATAGCGTGATATAATCTAACCTAACCCAACCTATCATCTCGGCGGTAATATTTGACAACATTCCTGGCGAGTTGGCCTATACGTCTCCGTCGGACCTTTATATACAACAATAACATAGTATAAGCTAGGCTAACCCAGTCTATCATCTCGGCGGTAATATTTGACCACAATCCTGGCTTGTTGGCATCTACGTCTCCGTGGGACATTTTTTACATCAATAACGTAATATAACCTAACCTAACCCAACCTAACATCTCGGCGGTAATATTTGACAACATTCCCGGCGAGTTGGCTTCTCCGTCTCCGTGGGATCTTTTTACACATCAATAACGTAATATAACCTAACCTAACCCAACCTAACATCTCGGCGGTAGTATTTGAAAACATACCTGGCGAGTTGGCCTCTACGTCTCTGTGGGATCTTTTTATACATCAGTAACGTAATATAACCTAACCTAACCCAACCTAACATCTCGGCGATAATATTTGACAACATTCCTGGCGAGTTGGCCTCTACGTCTCGGTTTGACCTTCATATACATCAATAACGTAATATAACCTGACCTAACCCAACCTATCATCTCGGCGCTAATGTTTGACAACATTCCTGGCGAGTTGCCCTCTACGTCTCCGCGGGACCTTTATATACATCAATAACGTAATATAACCTAACCTAACCCAACCTAACATCTCGGCGGTAATATTTGAAAAAATTCATGCCGAGTTGGCCTCTACGTCTCCGTGGGATAGTTATATACATCTATAACGTAATATAACCTAACCAATCCCAACTTAACATCTCGGCGGTAATATTTGAACACATTCCTGGCTTGTTGGCCTCTACGTCTCTGTGGGACCTTTATATACATCTATAACGTAATATAACCTAACCTAACCCAACCTAACATCTCGGCGGTAATATTTGATCACATTCCTGGCTTGTTGGCCTCTACGTCTCCGCGGGACCTGTAAATACATCTATAACGTAATATGACCTATCCTAACCCAAAATAACATCTCGGCGGTAATATTTGAAAACATTCCTGGCGAGGTGGCTTCTCCGTCTCCGTGGGATCTTTTTACACATCAATAACGTAATATAACCTAACCTAACCCAACCTAACATCTCGGCGGTAATATTTGAACACATTCCTGCCTTGTTGGCCTCTACGTCTCCGCGGGACCTTTATATACATCTATAACGTTATATAATCTAACCTAACCCAACCTAACATCTCGGCGGTAATATTTGAACACATTCCTGGCTTGTTGGCCTCTACGTCTCCGTGGGACCTTTATATACATCTATAACGTAGTATAACCTAACCTAACCCAACCTAACATCTCGGCGGTAATATTTGACAACATTCCTGGCGAGTTGGCCTCTACGTCTCCGTGGGACCTTTATATACATCTATAACGTAATATAACCTAACCTAACCCAACCTTAATATCTCGGCGGTAATATTTGACAACATTCCTGGCTTGTTGGCCCCTACGTCTCCGCGGGACCTTTAAATACATCTATAACGTAATATAACCTAACCTAACCCAACCTAACATCTCGGCGGTAATATTTGAACACATTCCTGGCTTGTTGGCCTCTACGTCTCCGTGGGACCTTTATATACATCAATAACGTAATATAACCTAACCTAACCCAACCTAACATCTCGGCGGTAATATTTGACAACATTCCTGGCGAGGTGGCTTCTCCGTCTCCGTGGGATCTTTTTACACATCAATAACGTAATATAACCTAACCTAACCCAACCTAACATCTCGGCGGTAATATTTGACCACATTCCTGGCGAGTTGGCTTCTCCGTCTCCGTGGGATCTTTTTACACATCAATAACGTAATATAACCTAACCTAACCCAACCTAACATCTCGGCGGTAGTATTTGAAAACATACCTGGCGAGTTGGCCTCTACGTCTCCGTGGGATCTTTTTATACATCAGTAACGTAATATAACCTAACCTAACCCAACCTAACATCTCGGCGGTAATATTTGATCACATTCCTGGCTTGTTGGCCTCTACGTCTCCGCGGGACCTTTAAATACATCTATAACGTAATATAACCTAACCTAACCCAACCTAACATCTCGGCGATAATATTTGACAACATTCCTGGCGAGTTGGCCTCTACGTCTCGGTTTGACCTTCATATACATCAATAACGTAATATAACCTGACCTAACCCAACCTATCATCTCGGCGCTAATGTTTGACAACAGTCCTGGCGAGTTGCCCTCTACGTCTCCGCGGGACCTTTATATACATCAATAACGTAATATAACCTAACCTAACCCAACCTAACATCTCGGCGGTAATATTTGAAAAAATTCATGCCGAGTTGGCCTCTACGTCTCCGTGGGATAGTTATATACATCTATAACGTAATATAACCTAACCTATCCCAACTTAACATCTCGGCGGTAATATTTGAACACATTCCTGGCTTGTTGGCCTCTACGTCTCTGTGGGACCTTTATATACATCTATAACGTAATATAACCTAACCTAACCCAACCTAACATCTCGGCGGTAATATTTGATCACATTCCTGGCTTGTTGGCCTCTACGTCTCCGCGGGACCTGTAAATACATCTATAACGTAATATGACCTATCCTAACCCAAAATAACATCTCGGCGGTAATATTTGAAAACATTCCTGGCGAGGTGGCTTCTCCGTCTCCGTGGGATCTTTTTACACATCAATAACGTAATATAACCTAACCTAACCCAACCTAACATCTCGGCGGTAATATTTGAACGCATTCCTGGCTTGTTGGCCTCTACGTCTCCGTGGGACCTTTATATACATCTATAACGTAATACAACCTAACCTAACCCAACCTAACATCTCGGAGGTAATATTTGAACACATTCCTGGCTTGTTGGCCTCTACGTCTCCGTGGGACCTTTATATACATCTATAACGTAATATAACCTAACCTAACCCAACCTTAATATCTCGGCGGTAATATTTGACAACATTTCTGGCGAGTTGGCCTCTACGTCTCCGTGGGACCTTTATATACATCCATAACGTTATATAACCTAACCTAACCCAACCTAATATCTCGGCGGTAATATTTGACAACATTCCTGGCGAGTTGGCTTCTCCGTCTCCGTGGGATCTTTTTACACATCAATAACGTAATATAGCCTAACCTAACCCAACCTAACATCTCGGCGGTAGTATTTGAAAACATACCTGGCGAGTTGGCCTCTACGTCTCCGTGGGATCTTTTTATACATCAATAAAGTAATATAACCTAACCTAACCGAACCTAACATCTCGGCGGTAATATTTGACAACATTCCTGGCGGGTTGGCTTCTCCGTCTCCGTGGGATCTTTTTACACATCAATAACGTAATATAACCTAACCTAACCCAACCTAACATCTCGGCGGTAGTATTTGAAAACATACCTGGCGAGTTGGCCTCTACGTCTCCGTGGGACCTTTATATACATCAATAACGTAATATAACCTAACCTAACCGAACCTAACATCTCGGCGGTAATATTTGAAAACATTCATGGCGAGTTGGCCTCTACGTCTCCGTGGTACATTTATATACATCAATAACGTAATATAACCTAACCTAACCCAACTTAACATCTCGGCGGTAATATTTGATCACATTCCTGGCTTGTTGGCCCCTACGTCTCCGCGGGACCTTTAAATACATCTATAACGTAATATAACCTAACCTAACCCAACCTAACATCTCGGCGGTAATATTTGAACACATTCCTGGCTTGTTGGCCTCTACGTCTCCGTGGGACCTTTATATACATCAATAACGTAATATAACCCAACCTAACCCAACCTAACATCTCGGCGGTAATATTTGACAACATTCCTGGCGAGGTGGCTTCTCCGTCTCCGTGGGATCTTTTTACACATCAATAACGTAATATTACCTAACCTAACCCAACCTAACATCTCGGCGGTAATATTTGACCACATTCCTGGCGAGTTGGCTTCTCCGTCTCCGTGGGATCTTTTTACACATCAATAACGTAATATAACCTAACCTAACCCAACCTAACATCTCGGCGGTAGTATTTGAAAACATACCTGGCGAGTTGGCCTCTACGTCTCCGTGGGATCTTTTTATACATCAGTAACGTAATATAACCTAACCTAACCCAACCTAACATCTCGGCGGTAATATTTGATCACATTCCTGGCTTGTTGGCCTCTACGTCTCCGCGGGACCTGTAAGTACATCTATAACGTAATATGACCTATCCTAACCCAAAATAACATCTCGGCGGTAATATTTGAAAACATTCCTGGCGAGGTGGCTTCTCCGTCTCCGTGGGATCTTTTTACACATCAATAACGTAATAAAACCTAACCTAACCCAACCTAACATCTCGGCGGTAATATTTGACAACATTCCTGGCGAGTTGGCCTCTACGTCTCCGTGGGACCTTTATATACATCTATAACGTAATATAACCTAACCTAACCCAACCTTAATATCTCGGCGGTAATATTTGACAACATTTCTGGCGAGTTGGCCTCTACGCCTCCGTGGGACCTTTATATACATCCATAACGTTATATAACCTAACCTAACCCAACCTAATATCTCGGCGGTAATATTTGACAACATTCCTGGCGAGTTGGCTTCTCCGTCTCCGTGGGATCTTTTTACACATCAATAACGTAATATAACCTAACCTAACCCAACCTAACATCTCGGCGGTAGTATTTGAAAACATACCTGGCGAGTTGGCCTCTACGTCTCCGTGGGATCTTTTTATACATCAATAAAGTAATATAACCTAACCTAACCGAACCTAACATCTCGGCGGTAATATTTGAAAACATTCATGCCGAGTTGGCCTCTACGTCTCCGTGGTACATTTATATACATCAATAACGTAATATAACCTAACCTAACCCAACTTAACATCTCGGCGGTAATATTTGATCACATTCCTGGCTTGTTGGCCCCTACGTCTCCGCGGGACCTTTAAATACATCTATAACGTAATATAACCTAACCTAACCCAACCTAACATCTCGGCGGTAATATTTGAAAACATTCCTGGCGAGTTGGCCTCTACGTCACCGTGGGTCCTTTATAGACATCCATAACGTAATATAACCTAACCTAACCCAAAATAACATCTCGGCGGTAATATTTGATCACATTCCTGGCTTGTTGGCATCTACGTCTCCGTGGGACCTTTATATACATCAATAACGTAATATAACCTATCCTAACCCAAAATAACATCTCGGCGGTAATATTTGACCACATTCCTGGCTTGCTGGCATCTACGTCTCCGTGGGACCTTTATATACATCAATAACGTAATATAACCTAACCTAACCCAACCTATCATCTCGGCGGTAATATTTGACAACATTCCTGGCGAGTTGGCCGCTACGTCTCGGTTTGACCTTCATATACATCAATAACGTAATATAACCTAACCGAACCCAACCTATCATCTCGGCGGTAATATTTGACCACATTCCTGGCTTGTTGGCATCTACGTCTCCGTCGGACCTTTATATACATCAATAACGTAATATAACCTGACCTAACCCAACCTAACATCTCGGTGATAATATTTGATCACATTCCTGGCTTGTTGGCCTCTACGTCTCGGTTTGACCTTCATTTACATCAGTAACGTAATATAACATAACCGAAACCAACCTATCATCTCGGCGGTAATATTTGACCACATTCCTGGCTTGTTGGCATCTACGTTTCCGTGGGACCTTCATATACATCAATAACGTAATATAACCTGACCTAACCCAACCTAACATCTCGGTGATAATATTTGACAACATTCCTGGCGAGTTGGCCTCTACGTCACCGTGGGTCCTTTATAGACATCCATAACGTAATATAACCTAACCTAACCCAACCTAACATCTCGGCGGTAATATTTGATCACATTCCTGGCTTGCTGGCCTCTACGTCTCCGCGGGACCTTTATATACATCTATAACGTGATATAACCTAACCTAACCCAACCTATCATCTCGGCGGTAATATTTGACAACATTCCTGGCGAGTTGGCCTCTACGTCTCGGTTTGACCTTCATATACATCAATAACGTAATATAACCTGACCTAACCCAACCTTAATATCTCGGCGGTAATGTTTGATCACATTCCTGGCTTGTTGGCCCCTACGTCTCCGCGGGACCTTTAAATACATCTATAACGTAATATAACCTAACCTAACCCAACCTAACATCTCGGCGGTAATATTTGAACACATTCCTGGCTTGCTGGCATCTACGTCTCCGCGGGACCTTTATATACATCTATAACGTGATATAACCTAACCTAACCCAACCTAAAATCTCGGCGGTAATAATTGACAACATTCCTGGCGAGTTGGCCTATACGTCTCCGTCGGACCTTTATATACAACAATAACATAGTATAAGCTAGGCTAACCCAGTCTATCATCTCGGCGGTAATATTTGACCACATTCCTGGCTTGTTGGCATCTACGTCTCCGTGGGACATTTTTTACATCAATAACGTAATATAACCTAACCTAACCCAACCTAACATCTCGGCGGTAATATTTGACAACATTCCTGGCGAGTTGGCTTCTCCGTCTCCGTGGGATCTTTTTACACATCAATAACGTAATATAACCTAACCTAACCCAACGTAACATCTCGGCGGTAGTATTTGAAAACATACCTGGCGAGTTGGCCTCTACGTCTCCGTGGGATCTTTTTATACATCAGTAACGTAATATAACCTAACCTACCCCAACCTAACATTTCGGCGGTAATATTTGATCACATTCCTGGCTTGTTGGCCCCTACGTCTCCGCGGGACCTTTAAATACATCTATAACGTAATATAACCTAACCTAACCCAACCTAACATCTCGGCGGTAATATTTGAACACATTCCTGGCTTGTTGGCCTCTACGTCTCCGTGGGACCTTTATATACATCAATAACGTAATATAACCTAACCTAACCCAACCTAACATCTCGGCGGTAATATTTGATCACATTCCTGGCTTGCTGGCCTCTACGTCTCCGCGTGACCTTTATATACATCTATAACGTGATATAATCTAACCTAACCCAACCTATCATCTCGGCGGTAATATTTGACAACATTCCTGGCGAGTTGGCCTATACGTCTCCGTCGGACCTTTATATACAACAATAACATAGTATAAGCTAGGCTAACCCAGTCTATCATCTCGGCGGTAATATTTGACCACAATCCTGGCTTGTTGGCATCTACGTCTCCGTGGGACATTTTTTACATCAATAACGTAATATAACCTAACCTAACCCAACCTAACATCTCGGCGGTAATATTTGACAACATTCCCGGCGAGTTGGCTTCTCCGTCTCCGTGGGATCTTTTTACACATCAATAACGTAATATAACCTAACCTAACCCAACCTAACATCTCGGCGGTAGTATTTGAAAACATACCTGGCGAGTTGGCCTCTACGTCTCTGTGGGATCTTTTTATACATCAGTAACGTAATATAACCTAACCTAACCCAACCTAACATCTCGGCGATAATATTTGACAACATTCCTGGCGAGTTGGCCTCTACGTCTCGGTTTGACCTTCATATACATCAATAACGTAATATAACCTGACCTAACACAACCTATCATCTCGGCGCTAATGTTTGACAACATTCCTGGCGAGTTGCCCTCTACGTCTCCGCGGGACCTTTATATACATCAATAACGTAATATAACCTAACCTAACCCAACCTAACATCTCGGCGGTAATATTTGAAAAAATTCATGCCGAGTTGGCCTCTACGTCTCCGTGGGATAGTTTTATACATCTATAACGTAATATAACCTAACCAATCCCAACTTAACATCTCGGCGGTAATATTTGAACACATTCCTGGCTTGTTGGCCTCTACGTCTCTGTGGGACCTTTATATACATCTATAACGTAATATAACCTAACCTAACCCAACCTAACATCTCGGCGGTAATATTTGATCACATTCCTGGCTTGTTGGCCTCTACGTCTCCGCGGGACCTGTAAATACATCTATAACGTAATATGACCTATCCTAACCCAAAATAACATCTCGGCGGTAATATTTGAAAACATTCCTGGCGAGGTGGCTTCTCCGTCTCCGTGGGATCTTTTTACACATCAATAACGTAATATAACCTAACCTAACCCAACCTAACATCTCGGCGGTAATATTTGAACACATTCCTGCCTTGTTGGCCTCTACGTCTCCGCGGGACCTTTATATACATCTATAACGTTATATAATCTAACCTAACCCAACCTAACATCTCGGCGGTAATATTTGAACACATTCCTGGCTTGTTGGCCTCTACGTCTCCGTGGGACCTTTATATACATCTATAACGTAATATAACCTAACCTAACCCAACCTAACATCTCGGCGGTAATATTTGACAACATTCCTGGCGAGTTGGCCTCTACGTCTCCGTGGGACCTTTATATACATCTATAACGTAATATAACCTAACCTAACCCAACCTTAATATCTCGGCGGTAATATTTGACAACATTCCTGGCTTGTTGGCCCCTACGTCTCCGCGGGACCTTTAAATACATCTATAACGTAATATAACCTAACCTAACCCAACCTAACATCTCGGCGGTAATATTTGAACACATTCCTGGCTTGTTGGCCTCTACGTCTCCGTGGGACCTTTATATACATCAATAACGTAATATAACCTAACCTAACCCAACCTAACATCTCGGCGGTAATATTTGACAACATTCCTGGCGAGGTGGCTTCTCCGTCTCCGTGGGATCTTTTTACACATCAATAACGTAATATAACCTAACCTAACCCAACCTAACATCTCGGCGGTAATATTTGACCACATTCCTGGCGAGTTGGCTTCTCCGTCTCCGTGGGATCTTTTTACACATCAATAACGTAATATAACCTAACCTAACCCAACCTAACATCTCGGCGGTAGTATTTGAAAACATACCTGGCGAGTTGGCCTCTACGTCTCCGTGGGATCTTTTTATACATCAGTAACGTAATATAACCTAACCTAACCCAACCTAACATCTCGGCGGTAATATTTGATCACATTCCTGGCTTGTTGGCCTCTACGTCTCCGCGGGACCTTTAAATACATCTATAACGTAATATAACCTAACCTAACCCAACCTAACATCTCGGCGATAATATTTGACAACATTCCTGGCGAGTTGGCCTCTACGTCTCGGTTTGACCTTCATATACATCAATAACGTAATATAACCTGACCTAACCCAACCTATCATCTCGGCGCTAATGTTTGACAACATTCCTGGCGAGTTGCCCTCTACGTCTCCGCGGGACCTTTATATACATCAATAACGTAATATAACCTAACTTAACCCAACCTAACATCTCGGCGGTAGTATTTGAAAACATAACTGGCGAGTTGGCCTCTACGTCTCCGTGGGATCTTTTTATACATCAGTAACGTAATATAACCTAACCTAACCCAACCTAACATCTCGGCGGTAATATTTGATCACATTCCTGGCTTGTTGGCCTCTACGTCTCCGCGGGACCTGTAAATACATCTATAACGTAATATGACCTATCCTAACCCAAAATAACATCTCGGCGGTAATATTTGAAAACATTCCTGGCGAGGTGGCTTCTCCGTCCCCGTGGGATCTTTTTACACATCAATAACGTAATAAAACCTAACCTAACCCAACCTAACATCTCGGCGGTAATATTTGAACACATTCCTGGCTTGTTGGCCTCTACGTCTCCGTGGGACCTTTATATACATCTATAACGTAATATAACCTAACCTAACCCAACCTAACCTCTCGGCGGTAATATTTGACAA
The DNA here is from genome assembly GCA_963969225.1 of Xylocopa violacea. Taxonomy (NCBI): domain Eukaryota; kingdom Metazoa; phylum Arthropoda; class Insecta; order Hymenoptera; family Apidae; genus Xylocopa; species Xylocopa violacea. Next base: position 35,888 of record CAXAJV010000040.1, read on the forward strand.
CATTCCTGGCGAGTTGGCCTCTACGTCTCCGTGGGACCTTTATATACATCTATAACGTAATATAACCTAACCTAACCCAACCTTAATATCTCGGCGGTAATATTTGACAACATTTCTGGCGAGTTGGCCTCTACGCCTCCGTGGGACCTTTATATACATCCATAACGTTATATAACCTAACCTAACCCAACCTAATATCTCGGCGGTAATATTTGACAACATTCCTGGCGAGTTGGCTTCTCCGTCTCCGTGGGATCTTTTTACACATCAATAACGTAATATAACCTAACCTAACCCAACCTAACATCTCGGCGGTAGTATTTGAAAACATACCTGGCGAGTTGGCCTCTACGTCTCCGTGGGATCTTTTTATACATCAATAAAGTAATATAACCTAACCTAACCGAACCTAACATCTCGGCGGTAATATTTGAAAACATTCATGCCGAGTTGGCCTCTACGTCTCCGTGGTACATTTATATACATCAATAACGTAATATAACCTAACCTAACCCAACTTAACATCTCGGCGGTAATATTTGATCACATTCCTGGCTTGTTGGCCCCTACGTCTCCGCGGGACCTTTAAATACATCTATAACGTAATATAACCTAACCTAACCCAACCTAACATCTCGGCGGTAATATTTGAAAACATTCCTGGCGAGTTGGCCTCTACGTCACCGTGGGTCCTTTATAGACATCCATAACGTAATATAACCTAACCTAACCCAAAATAACATCTCGGCGGTAATATTTGATCACATTCCTGGCTTGTTGGCATCTACGTCTCCGTGGGACCTTTATATACATCAATAACGTAATATAACCTATCCTAACCCAAAATAACATCTCGGCGGTAATATTTGACCACATTCCTGGCTTGCTGGCATCTACGTCTCCGTGGGACCTTTATATACATCAATAACGTAATATAACCTAACCTAACCCAACCTATCATCTCGGCGGTAATATTTGGCAACATTCCTGGCGAGTTGGCCGCTACGTCTCGGTTTGACCTTCATATACATCAATAACGTAATATAACCTAACCGAACCCAACCTATCATCTCGGCGGTAATATTTGACAACATTCCCGGCGAGTTGGCCTCTACGTCTCCGTGGGACCTTTATACACATCAATAACGTAATATAACCTAACCTAACCCAACCTAACATCTCGGCGGTAATATTTGAAAACATTCCTGGCGAGTTGGCCTCTACGTCACCGTGGGTCCTTTATAGACATCCATAACGTAATATAACCTAACCTAACCCAAAATAACATCTCGGCGGTAATATTTGATCACATTCCTGGCTTGCTGGCCTCTACGTCTCCGCGGGACCTTTATATACATCTATAACGTGATATAACCTAACCTAACCCAACCTATCATCTCGGCGGTAATATTTGACCACATTCCTGGCTTGTTGGCATCTACGTCTCCGTCGGACCTTTATATACATCAATAACGTAATATAACCTGACCTAACCCAACCTAACATCTCGGTGATAATATTTGATCACATTCCTGGCTTGTTGGCCTCTACGTCTCGGTTTGACCTTCATTTACATCAGTAACGTAATATAACATAACCGAAACCAACCTATCATCTCGGCGGTAATATTTGACCACATTCCTGGCTTGTTGGCATCTACGTTTCCGTGGGACCTTCATATACATCAATAACGTAATATAACCTGACCTAACCCAACCTAACATCTCGGTGATAATATTTGACAACATTCCTGGCGAGTTGGCCTCTACGTCACCGTGGGTCCTTTATAGACATCCATAACGTAATATAACCTAACCTAACCCAACCTAACATCTCGGCGGTAATATTTGATCACATTCCTGGCTTGCTGGCCTCTACGTCTCCGCGGGACCTTTATATACATCTATAACGTGATATAACCTAACCTAACCCAACCTATCATCTCGGCGGTAATATTTGACAACATTCCTGGCGAGTTGGCCTCTACGTCTCGGTTTGACCTTCATATACATCAATAACGTAATATAACCTGACCTAACCCAACCTTAATATCTCGGCGGTAATGTTTGATCACATTCCTGGCTTGTTGGCCCCTACGTCTCCGCGGGACCTTTAAATACATCTATAACGTAATATAACCTAACCTAACCCAACCTAACATCTCGGCGGTAATATTTGAACACATTCCTGGCTTGCTGGCATCTACGTCTCCGCGGGACCTTTATATACATCTATAACGTGATATAACCTAACCTAACCCAACCTATCATCTCGGCGGTAATAATTGACAACATTCCTGGCGAGTTGGCCTATACGTCTCCGTCGGACCTTTATATACAACAATAACATAGTATAAGCTAGGCTAACCCAGTCTATCATCTCGGCGGTAATATTTGACCACATTCCTGGCTTGTTGGCATCTACGTCTCCGTGGGACATTTTTTACATCAATAACGTAATATAACCTAACCTAACCCAACCTAACATCTCGGCGGTAATATTTGACAACATTCCTGGCGAGTTGGCTTCTCCGTCTCCGTGGGATCTTTTTACACATCAATAACGTAATATAACCTAACCTAACCCAACGTAACATCTCGGCGGTAGTATTTGAAAACATACCTGGCGAGTTGGCCTCTACGTCTCCGTGGGATCTTTTTATACATCAGTAACGTAATATAACCTAACCTACCCCAACCTAACATTTCGGCGGTAATATTTGATCACATTCCTGGCTTGTTGGCCCCTACGTCTCCGCGGGACCTTTAAATACATCTATAACGTAATATAACCTAACCTAACACAACCTATCATCTCGGCGCTAATGTTTGACAACATTCCTGGCGAGTTGCCCTCTACGTCTCCGCGGGACCTTTATATACATCAATAACGTAATATAACCTAACCTAACCCAACCTAACATCTCGGCGGTAGTATTTGAAAACATACCTGGCGAGTTGGCCTCTACGTCTCCGTGGGATAGTTATATACATCTATAACGTAATATAACCTTACCAATCCCAACTTAACATCTCGGCGGTAATATTTGAACACATTCCTGGCTTGTTGGCCTCTACGTCTCTGTGGGACCTTTATATACATCTATAACGTAATATAACCTAACCTAACCCAACCTAACATCTCGGCGGTAATATTTGATCACATTCCTGGCTTGTTGGCCTCTACGTCTCCGCGGGACCTGTAAATACATCTATAACGTAATATGACCTATCCTAACCCAAAATAACATCTCGGCGGTAATATTTGAAAACATTCCTGGCGAGGTGGCTTCTCCGTCTCCGTGGGATCTTTTTACACATCAATAACGTAATATAACCTAACCTAACCCAACCTAACATCTCGGCGGTAATATTTGAACACATTCCTGCCTTGTTGGCCTCTACGTCTCCGCGGGACCTTTATATACATCTATAACGTTATATAATCTAACCTAACCCAACCTAACATCTCGGCGGTAATATTTGAACACATTCCTGGCTTGTTGGCCTCTACGTCTCCGTGGGACCTTTATATACATCTATAACGTAATATAACCTAACCTAACCCAACCTAACATCTCGGCGGTAATATTTGACAACATTCCTGGCGAGTTGGCCTCTACGTCTCCGTGGGACCTTTATATACATCTATAACGTAATATAACCTAACCTAACCCAACCTTAATATCTCGGCGGTAATATTTGACAACATTCCTGGCTTGTTGGCCCCTACGTCTCCGCGGGACCTTTAAATACATCTATAACGTAATATAACCTAACCTAACCCAACCTAACACCTCGGCGGTAATATTTGAACACATTCCTGGCTTGTTGGCCTCTACGTCTCCGTGGGACCTTTATATACATCAATAACGTAATATAACCTAACCTAACCCAACCTAACATCTCGGCGGTAATATTTGACAACATTCCTGGCGAGGTGGCTTCTCCGTCTCCGTGGGATCTTTTTACACATCAATAACGTAATATAACCTAACCTAACCCAACCTAACATCTCGGCGGTAATATTTGAACACATTCCTGCCTTGTTGGCCTCTACGTCTCCGCGGGACCTTTATATACATCTATAACGTTATATAATCTAACCTAACCCAACCTAACATCTCGGCGGTAATATTTGAACACATTCCTGGCTTGTTGGCCCCTACGTCTCCGCGGGACCTTTAAATACATCTATAACGTAATATAACCTAACCTAACCCAACCTATCATCTCGGCGGTAATATTTGACAACATTCCTGGCGAGTTGGCCGCTACGTCTCGGTTTGACCTTCATATACATCAATAACGTAATATAACCTAACCGAACACAACCTATCATCTCGGCGGTAATATTTGACAACATTCCCGGCGAGTTGGCCTCTACGTCTCCGTGGGACCTTTATACACATCAATAACGTAATATAACCTAACCTAACCCAACCTAACATCTCGGCGGTAATATTTGAAAACATTCCTGGCTTGTTGGCATCTACGTCTCCGTGGGACATTTTTTACATCAATAACGTAATATAACCTAATCTAACCCAACCTAACATCTCGGCGGTAATATTTGACAACATTCCCGGCGAGTTGGCTTCTCCGTCTCCGTGGGATCTTTTTACACATCAATAACGTAATATAACCTAACCTAACCCAACCTAACATCTCGGCGGTAGTATTTGAAAACATACCTGGCGAGTTGGCCTCTACGTCTCTGTGGGATCTTTTTATACATCAGTAACGTAATATAACCTAACCTAACCCAACCTAACATCTCGGCGGTAATATTTGATCACATTCCTGGCTTGTTGGCCTCTACGTCTCCGCGAGACCTTTAAATACATCCATAACGTAATATAACCTAACCTAACCCAACCTAACATCTCTGCGGTAATATTTGACAACATTCCTGGCGAGTTGGCCTCTACGTCTCCGTGGGATAGTTATATACATCTATAACGTAATATAACCTAACCTATCCCAACTTAACATCTCGGCGGTAATATTTGAACACATCCCTGGCTTGTTGGCCTCTACGTCTCTGTGGGACCTTTATATACATCTATAACGTAATATAACCTAACCTAACCCAACCTAACACCTCGGCGGTAATATTTGACAACATTCCTGGCGAGTTGGCCTCTACGCCTACGTGGGACCTTTATATACATCCATAACGTTATATAACCTAACCTAACCCTACCTAACATCTCGGCGGTAATATTTGACAACATTCCTGGCGAGTTGGCTTCTCCGTCTCCGTGGGATCTTTTTACACATCAATAACGTAATATAACCTAACCTAACCCAACCTAACATCTCGGCGGTAATATTTGACAACATTCCTGGCGAGTTGGCTTCTCCGTCTCCGCGGGATCTTTTTACACATCAGTAACGTAATATAACCTAACCTAACCCAACCTAACATCTCGGCGGTAATATTTGATCACATTCCTGGCTTGTTGGCCTCTACGTCTCCGCGGGACCTTTAAATACATCTATAACGTAATATAACCTAACCTAACCCAACCTAACATCTCGGCGATAATATTTGACAACATTCCTGGCGAGTTGGCCTCTACGTCTCGGTTTGACCTTCATATACATCAATAACGTAATATAACCTGACCTAACCCAACCTATCATCTCATCGCTAATGTTTGACAACATTCCTGGCGAGTTGGCCTCTACGTCTCCGCGGGACCTTTATATACATCAATAACGTAATATAACCTAACCTAACCCAACCTAACATCTCGGCGGTAATATTTGAAAACATTCCTGGCGAGTTGGCCTCTACGTCACCGTGGGTCCTTTATAGACATCCATAACGTGATATAACCTAACCTAACCCAAAATAACATCTCGGCGGTAATATTTGATCACATTCCTGGCTTGCTGGCCTCTACGTCTCCGCGGGACCTTTATATACATCTATAACGTGATATAACCTAACCTAACCCAACCTATCATCTCGGCGGTAATATTTGACCACATTCCTGGCTTGTTGGCATCTACGTCTCCGTCGGACCTTTATATACATCAATAACGTAATATAACCTGACCTAACCCAACCTAACATCTCGGTGATAATATTTGATCACATTCCTGGCTTGTTGGCCTCTACGTCTCGGTTTGACCTTCATTTACATCAGTAACGTAATATAACATAACCGAAACCAACCTATCACCTCGGCGGTAATATTTGACCACATTCCTGGCTTGTTGGCATCTACGTCTCCGTGGGACCTTCATATACATCAATAACGTAATATAACCTGACCTAACCCAACCTAACATCTCGGTGATAATATTTGACAACATTCCTGGCGAGTTGGCCTCTACGTCACCGTGGGTCCTTTATAGACATCCATAACGTAATATAACCTAACCTAACCCAACCTAACATCTCGGCGGTAATATTTGATCACATTCCTGGCTTGCTGGCCTCTACGTCTCCGCGGGACCTTTATATACATCTATAACGTGATATAACCTAACCTAACCCAACCTATCATCCCGGCGGTAATATTTGACAACATTCCTGGCGAGTTGGCCTCTACGTCTCGGTTTGACCTTCATATACATCAATAACGTAATATAACCTGACCTAACCCAACCTTAATATCTCGGCGGTAATATTTGATCACATTCCTGGCTTGTTGGCCCCTACGTCTCCGCGGGACCTTTAAATACATCCATAACGTAATATAACCTAACCTAACCCAACCTAACATCTCTGCGGTAATATTTGACAACATTCCTGGCGAGTTGGCCTCTACGTCTCCGTGGGATAGTTATATACATCTATAACGTAATATAACCTAACCTATCCCAACTTAACATCTCGGCGGTAATATTTGAACACATTCCTGGCTTGTTGGCCTCTACGTCTCCGTGGGACCTTCATATACATCAATAACGTAATATAACCTGACCTAATCCAACCTAACATCTCGGTGATAATATTTGACAACATTCCTGGCGAGTTGGCCTCTACGTCACCGTGGGTCCTTTATAGACATCCATAACGTAATATAACCTAACCTAACCCAACCTAACATCTCGGCGGTAATATTTGATCACATTCCTGGCTTGCTGGCCTCTACGTCTCCGCGGGACCTTTATATACATCTATAACGTGATATAACCTAACCTAACCCAACCTATCATCTCGGCGGTAATATTTGACAACATTCCTGGCGAGTTGGCCTCTACGTCTCGGTTTGACCTTCATATACATCAATAACGTAATATAACCTGACCTAACCCAACCTTAATATCTCGGCGGTAATATTTGATCACATTCCTGGCGAGGTGGCTTCTCCGTCTCCGTGGGTTCTTTTTACACATCAATAACGTAATATAACCTAACCTAACCCAACCTAACATCTCGGCGGTAATATTTGAACACATTCCTGCCTTGTTGGCCTCTACGTCTCCGCGGGACCTTTATATACATCTATAACGTTATATAACCTAACCTAACCCTACCTAACATCTCGGCGGTAATATTTGACAACATTCCTGGCGAGTTGGCTTCTCCGTCTCCGTGGGATCTTTTTACACATCAATAACGTAATATAACCTAACCTAACCCAACCTAACATCTCGGCGGTAATATTTGACAACATTCCTGGCGAGTTGGCTTCTCCGTCTCCGTGGGATCTTTTTACACATCAATAACGTAATATAACCTAACCTAACCCAACCTAACATCTCGGCGGTAGTATTTGAAAACATACCTGGCGAGTTGGCCTCTACGTCTCCGTGGGATGTTTTTACACATCAATAACGTAATATAACCTAACCTAACCCAACCTAACATCTCGGCAGTAATATTTGACAACATTCCTGGCGAGTTGGCTTCTCCGTCTCCGTGGGATCTTTTTACACATCAATAACGTAATATAACCTAACCTAACCCAACCTAACATCTCGGCGGTAGTATTTGAAAACATACCTGGCGAGTTGGCCTCTACGTCTCCGTGGGATCTTTTTATACATCAGTAACGTAATATAACCTAACCTAACCCAACCTAACATCTCGGCGGTAATATTTGATCACATTCCTGGCTTGTTGGCCTCTACGTCTCCGCGGGACCTTTAAATACATCTATAACGTAATATAACCTAACCTAACCCAACCTAACATCTCGGCGATAATATTTGACAACATTCCTGGCGAGTTGGCCTCTACGTCTCGGTTTGACCTTCATATACATCAATAACGTAATATAACCTGACCTAACCCAACCTATCATCTCAGCGCTAATGTTTGACCACATTCCTGGCTTGTTGGCATCTACGTCTCCGTGGGACCTTCATATACATCAATAACGTAATATAACCTGACCTAACCCAACCTAACATCTCGGTGATAATATTTGACAACATTCCTGGCGAGTTGGCCTCTACGTCACCGTGGGTCCTTTATAGACATCCATAACGTAATATAACCTAACCTAACCCAACCTAACATCTCGGCGGTAATATTTGATCACATTCCTGGCTTGCTGGCCTCTACGTCTCCGCGGGACCTTTATATACATCTATAACGTGATATAACCTAACCTAACCCAACCTATCATCCCGGCGGTAATATTTGACAACATTCCTGGCGAGTTGGCCTCTACGTCTCGGTTTGACCTTCATATACATCAATAACGTAATATAACCTGACCTAACCCAACCTTAATATCTCGGCGGTAATATTTGATCACATTCCTGGCTTGTTGGCCCCTACGTCTCCGCGGGACCTTTAAATACATCTATAACGTAATATAACCTAACCTAACCCAACCTAACATCTCGGCGGTAATATTTGAACACATTCCTGGCTTGCTGGCCTCTACGTCTCCGCGGGACCTTTATATACATCTATAACGTGATATAACCTAACCTAACCCAACCTATCATTTCGGCGGTAATAATTGACAACATTCCTGGCGAGTTGGCCTATACGTCTCCGTCGGACCTTTATATACAACAATAACATAGTATAAGCTAGGATAACCCAGTCTATCATCTCGGCGGTAATATTTGACCACATTCCTGGCGAGTTGGCTTCTCCGTCTCCGTGGGATCTTTTTACACATCAATAACGTAATATAACCTAACCTAACCCAACCTAACATCTCGGCGGTAATATTTGACAACATTCCTGGCGAGTTGGCTTCTCCGTCTCCGTGGGATCTTTTTACACATCAATAACGTAATATAACCTAACCTAACCCAACCTAACATCTCGGCGGTAGTATTTGAAAACATACCTGGCGAGTTGGCCTCTACGTCTCCGTGGGATCTTTTTATACATCAGTAACGTAATATAACCTAACCTAACCCAACCTAACATCTCGGCGGTAATATTTGATCACATTCCTGGCTTGTTGGCCTCTACGTCTCCGCGGGACCTTTAAATACATCCATAACGTAATATAACCTAACCTAACCCAACCTAACATCTCTGCGGTAATATTTGACAACATTCCTGGCGAGTTGGCCTCTACGTCTCCGTGGGATAGTTATATACATCTATAACGTAATATAACCTAACCTATCCCAACTTAACATCTCGGCGGTAATATTTGAACACATTCCTGGCTTGTTGGCCTCTACGTCTCCGTGGGACCTTCATATACATCAATAACGTAATATAACCTGACCTAATCCAACCTAACATCTCGGTGATAATATTTGACAACATTCCTGGCGAGTTGGCCTCTACGTCACCGTGGGTCCTTTATAGACATCCATAACGTAATATAACCTAACCTAACCCAACCTAACATCTCGGCGGTAATATTTGATCACATTCCTGGCTTGCTGGCCTCTACGTCTCCGCGGGACCTTTATATACATCTATAACGTGATATAACCTAACCTAACCCAACCTATCATCTCGGCGGTAATATTTGACAACATTCCTGGCGAGTTGGCCTCTACGTCTCGGTTTGACCTTCATATACATCAATAACGTAATATAACCTGACCTAACCCAACCTTAATATCTCGGCGGTAATATTTGATCACATTCCTGGCGAGGTGGCTTCTCCGTCTCCGTGGGTTCTTTTTACACATCAATAACGTAATATAACCTAACCTAACCCAACCTAACATCTCGGCGGTAATATTTGAACACATTCCTGCCTTGTTGGCCTCTACGTCTCCGCGGGACCTTTATATACATCTATAACGTTATATAACCTAACCTAACCCTACCTAACATCTCGGCGGTAATATTTGACAACATTCCTGGCGAGTTGGCTTCTCCGTCTCCGTGGGATCTTTTTACACATCAATAACGTAATATAACCTAACCTAACCCAACCTAACATCTCGGCGGTAATATTTGACAACATTCCTGGCGAGTTGGCTTCTCCGTCTCCGTGGGATCTTTTTACACATCAATAACGTAATATAACCTAACCTAACCCAACCTAACATCTCGGCGGTAGTATTTGAAAACATACCTGGCGAGTTGGCCTCTACGTCTCCGTGGGATCTTTTTACACATCAATAACGTAATATAACCTAACCTAACCCAACCTAACATCTCGGCGGTAATATTTGACAACATTCCTGGCGAGTTGGCTTCTCCGTCTCCGTGGGATCTTTTTACACATCAATAACGTAATATAACCTAACCTAACCCAACCTAACATCTCGGCGGTAGTATTTGAAAACATACCTGGCGAGTTGGCCTCTACGTCTCCGTGGGATCTTTTTATACATCAGTAACGTAATATAACCTAACCTAACCCAACCTAACATCTCGGCGGTAATATTTGATCACATTCCTGGCTTGTTGGCCTCTACGTCTCCGCGGGACCTTTAAATACATCTATAACGTAATATAACCTAACCTAACCCAACCTAACATCTCGGCGATAATATTTGACAACATTCCTGGCGAGTTGGCCTCTACGTCTCGGTTTGACCTTCATATACATCAATAACGTAATATAACCTGACCTAACCCAACCTATCATCTCAGCGCTAATGTTTGACCACATTCCTGGCTTGTTGGCATCTACGTCTCCGTGGGACCTTCATATACATCAATAACGTAATATAACCTGACCTAACCCAACCTAACATCTCGGTGATAATATTTGACAACATTCCTGGCGAGTTGGCCTCTACGTCACCGTGGGTCCTTTATAGACATCCATAACGTAATATAACCTAACCTAACCCAACCTAACATCTCGGCGGTAATATTTGATCACATTCCTGGCTTGCTGGCCTCTACGTCTCCGCGGGACCTTTATATACATCTATAACGTGATATAACCTAACCTAACCCAACCTATCATCCCGGCGGTAATATTTGACAACATTCCTGGCGAGTTGGCCTCTACGTCTCGGTTTGACCTTCATATACATCAATAACGTAATATAACCTGACCTAACCCAACCTTAATATCTCGGCGGTAATATTTGATCACATTCCTGGCTTGTTGGCCCCTACGTCTCCGCGGGACCTTTAAATACATCTATAACGTAATATAACCTAACCTAACCCAACCTAACATCTCGGCGGTAATATTTGACAACATTCCTGGCTTGCTGGCCTCTACGTCTCCGCGGGACCTTTATATACATCTATAACGTGATATAACCTAACCTAACCCAACCTATCATCTCGGCGGTAATAATTGACAACATTCCTGGCGAGTTGGCCTATACGTCTCCGTCGGACCTTTATATACAACAATAACATAGTATAAGCTAGGATAACCCAGTCTATCATCTCGGCGGTAATATTTGACCACATTCCTGGCGAGTTGGCTTCTCCGTCTCCGTGGGATCTTTTTACACATCAATAACGTAATATAACCTAACCTAACCCAACCTAACATCTCGGCGGTAATATTTGACAACATTCCTGGCGAGTTGGCTTCTCCGTCTCCGTGGGATCTTTTTACACATCAATAACGTAATATAACCTAACCTAACCCAACCTAACATCTCGGCGGTAGTATTTGAAAACATACCTGGCGAGTTGGCCTCTACGTCTCCGTGGGATCTTTTTATACATCAGTAACGTAATATAACCTAACCTAACCCAACCTAACATCTCGGCGGTAATATTTGATCACATTCCTGGCTTGTTGGCCTCTACGTCTCCGCGGGACCTTTAAATACATCTATAACGTAATATAACCTAACCTAACCCAACCTAACATCTCGGCGATAATATTTGACAACATTCCTGGCGAGTTGGCCTCTACGTCTCGGTTTGACCTTCATATACATCAATAACGTAATATAACCTGACCTAACCCAACCTATCATCTCAGCGCTAATGTTTGACAACATTCCTGGCGAGTTGGCCTCTACGTCTCCGCGGGACCTTTATATACATCAATAACGTAATATAACCTAACCTAACCCAACCTAACATCTCGGCGGTAATATTTGAAAACATTCCTGGCGAGTTGGCCTCTACGTCACCGTGGGTCCTTTATAGACATCCATAACGTGATATAACCTAACCTAACCCAAAATAACATCTCGGCGGTAATATTTGATCACATTCCTGGCTTGCTGGCCTCTACGTCTCCGCGGGACCTTTATATACATCTATAACGTGATATAACCTAACCTAACCCAACCTATCATCTCGGCGGTAATATTTGACCACATTCCTGGCTTGTTGGCATCTACGTCTCCGTCGGACCTTTATATACATCAATAACGTAATATAACCTGACCTAACTCAACCTAACATCTCGGTGATAATATTTGATCACATTCCTGGCTTGTTGGCCTCTACGTCTCGGTTTGACCTTCATTTACATCAGTAACGTAATATAACATAACCGAAACCAACCTATCACCTCGGCGGTAATATTTGACCACATTCCTGGCTTGTTGGCATCTACGTCTCCGTGGGACCTTCATATACATCAATAACGTAATATAACCTGACCTAACCCAACCTAACATCTCGGTGATAATATTTGACAACATTCCTGGCGAGTTGGCCTCTACGTCACCGTGGGTCCTTTATAGACATCCATAACGTAATATAACCTAACCTAACCCAACCTAACATCTCGGCGGTAATATTTGATCACATTCCTGGCTTGCTGGCCTCTACGTCTCCGCGGGACCTTTATATACATCTATAACGTGATATAACCTAACCTAACCCAACCTATCATCCCGGCGGTAATATTTGACAACATTCCTGGCGAGTTGGCCTATACGTCTCCGTCGGACCTTTATATACAACAATAACATAGTATAAGCTAGGATAACCCAGTCTATCATCTCGGCGGTAATATTTGACCACATTCCTGGCTTGTTGGCATCTACGTCTCCGTGGGACATTTTTTACATCAATAACGTAATATAACCTAACCTAACCCAACCTAACATCTCGGCGGTAATATTTGACAACATTCCCGGCGAGTTGGCTTCTCCGTCTCCGTGGGATCTTTTTACACATCAATAACGTAATATAACCTAACCTAACCCAACCTAACATCTCGGCGGTAGTATTCGAAAACATACCTGGCGAGTTGGCCTCTACGTCTCTGTGGGATCTTTTTATACATCAGTAACGTAATATAACCTAACCTAACCCAACCTAACATCTCGGCGGTAATATTTGATCACATTCCTGGCTTGTTGGCCTCTACGTCTCCGCGGGACCTTTAAATACATCCATAACGTAATATAACCTAACCTAACCCAACCTAACATCTCTGCGGTAATATTTGACAACATTCCTGGCGAGTTGGCCTCTACGTCTCCGTGGGATAGTTATATACATCTATAACGTAATATAACCTAACCTATCCCAACTTAACATCTCGGCGGTAATATTTGAACACATTCCTGGCTTGTTGGCCTCTACGTCTCCGTGGGACCTTCATATACATCAATAACGTAATATAACCTGACCTAATCCAACCTAACATCTCGGCGGTAATATTTGAAAACATTCATGGCGAGTTGGCCTCTACGTCTCCGTGGTACATTTATATACATCAATAACGTAATATAACCTAACCTAACCCAACTTAACATCTCGGCGGTAATATTTGATCACATTCCTGGCATGTTGGCCCCTACGTCTCCGCGGGACCTTTAAATACATCTATAACGTAATATAACCTAACCTAACCCAACCTAACATCTCGGCGGTAATATTTGAACACATTCCTGGCTTGTTGGCCTCTACGTCTCCGTGGGACCTTTATATACATCAATAACGTAATATAACCTAACCTAACCCAACCTAACATCTCGGCGGTAATATTTGACAACATTCCTGGCGAGGTGGCTTCTCCGTCTCCGTGGGATCTTTTTACACATCAATAACGTAATATAACCTAACCTAACCCAACCTAACATCTCGGCGGTAATATTTGAACACATTCCTGCCTTGTTGGCCTCTACGTCTCCGCGGGACCTTTATATACATCTATAACGTTATATAATCTAACCTAACCCAACCTAACATCTCGGCGGTAATATTTGAACACATTCCTGGCTTGTTGGCCCCTACGTCTCCGCGGGACCTTTAAATACATCTATAACGTAATATAACCTAACCTAACCCAACCTATCATCTCGGCGGTAATATTTGACAACATTCCTGGCGAGTTGGCCGCTACGTCTCGGTTTGACCTTCATATACATCAATAACGTAATATAACCTAACCGAACCCAACCTATCATCTCGGCGGTAATATTTGACAACATTCCCGGCGAGTTGGCCTCTACGTCTCCGTGGGACATTTATACACATCAATAACGTAATATAACCTAACCTAACCCAACCTAACATCTCGGCGGTAATATTTGAAAACATTCCTGGCGAGTTGGCCTCTACGTCACCGTGGGTCCTTTATAGACATCCATAACGTAATATAACCTAACCTAACCCAACCTAACATCTCGGCGGTAATATTTGATCACATTCCTGGCTTGCTGGCCTCTACGTCTCCGCGGGACCTTTATATACATCTATAACGTGATATAACCTAACCTAACCCAACCTATCATCTCGGCGGTAATATTTGACAACATTCCTGGCGAGTTGGCCTCTACGTCTCGGTTTGACCTTCATATACATCAATAACGTAATATAACCTGACCTAACCCAACCTTAATATCTCGGCGGTAATATTTGATCACATTCCTGGCTTGTTGGCCCCTACGTCTCCGCGGGACCTTTAAATACATCTATAACGTAATATAACCTAACCTAACCCAACCTAACATCTCGGCGGTAATATTTGAACACATTCCTGGCTTGCTGGCCTCTACGTCTCCGCGGGACCTTTATATACATCTATAACGTGATATAACCTAACCTAACCCAACCTATCATCTCGGCGGTAATAATTGACAACATTCCTGGCGAGTTGGCCTATACGTCTCCGTCGGACCTTTATATACAACAATAACATAGTATAAGCTAGGCTAACCCAGTCTATCATCTCGGCGGTAATATTTGACCACATTCCTGGCTTGTTGGCATCTACGTCTCCGTGGGACATTTTTTACATCAATAACGTAATATAACCTAACCTAACCCAACCTAACATCTCGGCGGTAATATTTGACAACATTCCTGGCGAGTTGGCTTCTCCGTCTCCGTGGGATCTTCTTACACATCAATAACGTAATATAACCTAACCTAACCCAACGTAACATCTCGGCGGTAGTATTTGAAAACATACCTGGCGAGTTGGCCTCTACGTCTCCGTGGGATCTTTTTATACATCAGTAACGTAATATAACCTAACCTAACCCAACCTAACATCTCGGCGGTAATATTTGATCACATTCCTGGCTTGTTGGCCCCTACGTCTCCGCGGGACCTTTAAATACATCTATAACGTAATATAACCTAACCTAACCCAACCTAACATCTCGGCGGTAATATTTGAACACATTCCTGGCTTGTTGGCCTCTACGTCTCCGTGGGACCTTTATATACATCAATAACGTAATATAACCTAACCTAACCCAACCTAACATCTCGGCGGTAATATTTGATCACATTCCTGGCTTGCTGGCCTCTACGTCTCCGCGGGACCTTTATATACATCTATAACGTGATATAATCTAACCTAACCCAACCTATCATCTCGGCGGTAATATTTGACAACATTCCTGGCGAGTTGGCCTATACGTCTCCGTCGGACCTTTATATACAACAATAACATAGTATAAGCTAGGCTAACCCAGTCTATCATCTCGGCGGTAATATTTGACCACATTCCTGGCTTGTTGGCATCTACGTCTCCGTGGGACATTTTTTACATCAATAACGTAATATAACCTAACCTAACCCAACCTAACATCTCGGCGGTAATATTTGACAACATTCCCGGCGAGTTGGCTTCTCCGTCTCCGTGGGATCTTTTTACACATGAATAACGTAATATAACCTAACCTAACCCAACCTAACATCTCGGCGGTAGTATTTGAAAACATACCTGGCGAGTTGGCCTCTACGTCTCTGTGGGATCTTTTTATACATCAGTAACGTAATATAACCTAACCTAACCCAACCTAACATCTCGGCGGTAATATTTGATCACATTCCTGGCTTGTTGGCCTCTACGTCTCCGCGGGACCTTTAAATACATCCATAACGTAATATAACCTAACCTAACCCAACCTAACATCTCTGCGGTAATATTTGACAACATTCCTGGCGAGTTGGCCTCTACGTCTCCGTGGGATAGTTATATACATCTATAACGTAATATAACCTAACCTATCCCAACTTAACATCTCGGCGGTAATATTTGAACACATTCCTGGCTTGTTGGCCTCTACGTCTCTGTGGGACCTTTATATACATCTATAACGTAATATAACCTAACCTAACCCAACCTAACACCTCGGCGGTAATATTTGACAACATTCCTGGCTTGTTGGCCTCTACGTCTCCGCGGGACCTTTAAATACATCCATAACGTAATATAACCTAACCTAACCCAACCTAACATCTCGGCGATAATATTTGACAACATTCCTGGCGAGTTGGCCTCTACGTCTCGGTTTGACCTTCATATACATCAATAACGTAATATAACCTGACCTAACCCAACCTATCATCTCAGCGATAATGATTGACAACATTCCTGGCGAGTTGGCCTCTACGTCTCCGCGGGACCTTTATATACATCAATAACGTAGTATAACCTAACCTAACCCAACCTAACATCTCGGCGGTAATATTTGAAAACATTCCTGGCGAGTTGGCGTCTCCGTCTCCGTGGGACCTTTATATACATCAATAACGTAATATAACCTAACCTAACCCAACCTAACATCTCGGCGGTAATATTTGACAACATTCCTGGCTTGCTGGCCTCTACGTCTCCGCGGGACCTTTATATACATCTATAACGTGATATAACCTAACCTAACCCAACCTATCATCACGGCGGTAATATTTGACCACATTCCTGGCTTGTTGGCATCTACGTCTCCGTCGGACCTTTATATACATCAATAACGTAATATAACCTGACCTAACCCAACCTAACATCTCGGTGATAATATTTGATCACATTCCTGGCTTGTTGGCCTCTACGTCTCGGTTTGACCTTCATTTACATCAGTAACGTAATATAACATAACCGAAACCAACCTATCACCTCGGCGGTAATATTTGACCACATTCCTGGCTTGTTGGCATCTACGTCTCCGTGGGACCTTCATATACATCAATAACGTAATATAACCTGACCTAACCCAACCTAACATCTCGGAGATAATATTTGACAACATTCCTGGCGAGTTGGCCTCTACGTCACCGTGGGTCCTTTATAGACATCCATAACGTAATATAACCTAACCTAACCCAACCTAACATCTCGGCGGTAATATTTGATCACATTCCTGGCTTGCTGGCCTCTACGTCTCCGCGGGACCTTTATATACATCTATAACGTGATATAACCTAACCTAACCCAACCTATCATCCCGGCGGTAATATTTGACAACATTCCTGGCGAGTTGGCCTCTACGTCTCGGTTTGACCTTCATATACATCAATAACGTAATATAACCTGACCTAACCCAACCTTAATATCTCGGCGGTAATATTTGATCACATTCCTGGCTTGTTGGCCCCTACGTCTCCGCGGGACCTTTAAATACATCTATAACGTAATATAACCTAACCTAACCCAACCTAACATCTCGGCGGTAATATTTGAACACATTCCTGGCTTGCTGGCCTCTACGTCTCCGCGGGACCTTTATATACATCTATAACGTGATATAACCTAACCTAACCCAACCTATCATCTCGGCGGTAATAATTGACAACATTGCTGGCGAGTTGGCCTATACGTCTCCGTCGGACCTTTATATACAACAATAACATAGTATAAGCTAGGCTAACCCAGTCTATCATCTCGGCGGTAATATTTGACCACATTCCTGGCTTGTTGGCATCTACGTCTCCGTGGGACATTTTTTACATCAATAACGTAATATAACCTAACCTAACCCAACCTAACATCTCGGCGGTAATATTTGACAACATTCCCGGCGAGTTGGCTTCTCCGTCTCCGTGGGATCTTTTTACACATCAATAACGTAATATAACCTAACCTAACCCAACCTAACATCTCGGCGGTAGTATTTGAAAACATACCTGGCGAGTTGGCCTCTACGTCTCTGTGGGATCTTTTTATACATCAGTAACGTAATATAACCTAACCTAACCCAACCTAACATCTCGGCGGTAATATTTGATCACATTCCTGGCTTGTTGGCCTCTACGTCTCCGCGGGACCTTTAAATACATCCATAACGTAATATAACCTAACCTAACCCAACCTAACATCTCTGCGGTAATATTTGACAACATTCCTGGCGAGTAGGCCTCTACGTCTCCGTGGGATAGTTATATACATCTATAACGTAATATAACCTAACCTATCCCAACTTAACATCTCGGCGGTAATATTTGAACACATTCCTGGCTTGTTGGCCTCTACGTCTCCGTGGGACCTTCATATACATCAATAACGTAATATAACCTGACCTAATCCAACCTAACATCTCGGTGATAATATTTGACAACATTCCTGGCGAGTTGGCCTCTACGTCACCGTGGGTCCTTTATAGACATCCATAACGTAATATAACCTAACCTAACCCAACCTAACATCTCGGCGGTAATATTTGATCACATTCCTGGCTTGCTGGCCTCTACGTCTCCGCGGGACCTTTATATACATCTATAACGTGATATAACCTAACCTAACCCAACCTATCATCTCGGCGGTAATATTTGACAACATTCCTGGCGAGTTGGCCTCTACGTCTCGGTTTGACCTTCATATACATCAATAACGTAATATAACCTGACCTAACCCAACCTTAATATCTCGGCGGTAATATTTGATCACATTCCTGGCGAGGTGGCTTCTCCGTCTCCGTGGGTTCTTTTTACACATCAATAACGTAATATAACCTAACCTAACCCAACCTAACATCTCGGCGGTAATATTTGAACACATTCCTGCCTTGTTGGCCTCTACGTCTCCGCGGGACCTTTATATACATCTATAACGTTATATAACCTAACCTAACCCTACCTAACATCTCGGCGGTAATATTTGACAACATTCCTGGCGAGTTGGCTTCTCCGTCTCCGTGGGATCTTTTTACACATCAATAACGTAATATAACCTAACCTAACCCAACCTAACATCTCGGCGGTAATATTTGACAACATTCCTGGCGAGTTGGCTTCTCCGTCTCCGTGGGATCTTTTTACACATCAATAACGTAATATAACCTAACCTAACCCAACCTAACATCTCGGCGGTAGTATTTGAAAACATACCTGGCGAGTTTTCCTCTACGTCTCCGTGGGATCTTTTTACACATCAATAACGTAATATAACCTAACCTAACCCAACCTAACATCTCGGCGGTAATATTTGACAACATTCCTGGCGAGTTGGCTTCTCCGTCTCCGTGGGATCTTTTTACACATCAATAACGTAATATAACCTAACCTAACCCAACCTAACATCTCGGCGGTAGTATTTGAAAACATACCTGGCGAGTTGGCCTCTACGTCTCCGTGGGATCTTTTTATACATCAGTAACGTAATATAACCTAACCTAACCCAACCTAACATCTCGGCGGTAATATTTGATCACATTCCTGGCTTGTTGGCCTCTACGTCTCCGCGGGACCTTTAAATACATCTATAACGTAATATAACCTAACCTAACCCAACCTAACATCTCGGCGATAATATTTGACAACATTCCTGGCGAGTTGGCCTCTACGTCTCGGTTTGACCTTCATATACATCAATAACGTAATATAACCTGACCTAACCCAACCTATCATCTCAGCGCTAATGTTTGACAACATTCCTGGCGAGTTGGCCTCTACGTCTCCGCGGGACCTTTATATACATCAATAACGTAATATAACCTAACCTAACCCAACCTAACATCTCGGCGGTAATATTTGAAAACATTCCTGGCGAGTTGGCCTCTACGTCACCGTGGGTCCTTTATAGACATCCATAACGTGATATAACCTAACCTAACCCAAAATAACATCTCGGCGGTAATATTTGATCACATTCCTGGCTTGCTGGCCTCTACGTCTCCGCGGAACCTTTATATACATCTATAACGTGATATAACCTAACCTAACCCAACCTATCATCTCGGCGGTAATATTTGACCACATTCCTGGCTTGTTGGCATCTACGTCTCCGTCGGACCTTTATATACATCAATAACGTAATATAACCTGACCTAACCCAACCTAACATCTCGGTGATAATATTTGATCACATTCCTGGCTTGTTGGCCTCTACGTCTCGGTTTGACCTTCATTTACATCAGTAACGTAATATAACATAACCGAAACCAACCTATCACCTCGGCGGTAATATTTGACCACATTCCTGGCTTGTTGGCATCTACGTCTCCGTGGGACCTTCATATACATCAATAACGTAATATAACCTGACCTAACCCAACCTAACATCTCGGCGGTAATATTTGATCACATTCCTGGCTTGTTGGCCCCTACGTCTCCGCGGGACCTTTAAATACATCTATAACGTAATATAACCTAACCTAACCCAACCTAACATCTCGGCGGTAATATTTGAACACATTCCTGGCTTGCTGGCCTCTACGTCTCCGCGGGACCTTTATATACATCTATAACGTGATATAACCTAACCTAACCCAACCTATCATCTCGGCGGTAATATTTGACAACATTCCTGGCGAGTTGGCCTCTACGTCTCGGTTTGACCTTCATATACATCAATAACGTAATATAACCTGACCTAACCCAACCTTAATATCTCGGCGGTAATATTTGATCACATTCCTGGCGAGGTGGCTTCTCCGTCTCCGTGGGTTCTTTTTACACGTCAATAACGTAATATAACCTAACCTAACCCAACCTAACATCTCGGCGGTAATATTTGAACACATTCCTGCCTTGTTGGCCTCTACGTCTCCGCGGGACCTTTATATACATCTATAACGTTATATAACCTAACCTAACCCTACCTAACATCTCGGCGGTAATATTTGACAACATTCCTGGCGAGTTGGCTTCTCCGTCTCCGTGGGATCTTTTTACACATCAATAACGTAATATAACCTAACCTAACCCAACCTAACATCTCGGCGGTAATATTTGACAACATTCCTGGCGAGTTGGCTTCTCCGTCTCCGTGGGATCTTTTTACACATCAATAACGTAATATAACCTAACCTAACCCAACCTAACATCTCGGCGGTAGTATTTGAAAACATACCTGGCGAGTTGGCCTCTACGTCTCGGTTTGACCTTCATATACATCAATAACGTAATATAACCTGACCTAACCCAACCTATCATCTCAGCGCTAATGTTTGACAACATTCCTGGCGAGTTGGCCTCTACGTCTCCGCGGGACCTTTATATACATCAATAACGTAATATAACCTAACCTAACCCAACCTAACATCTCGGCGGTAATATTTGAAAACATTCCTGGCGAGTTGGCCTCTACGTCACCGTGGGTCCTTTATAGACATCCATAACGTGATATAACCTAACCTAACCCAAAATAACATCTCGGCGGTAATATTTGATCACATTCCTGGCTTGCTGGCCTCTACGTCTCCGCGGGACCTTTATATACATCTATAACGTGATATAACCTAACCTAACCCAACCTATCATCTCGGCGGTAATATTTGACCACATTCCTGGCTTGTTGGCATCTACGTCTCCGTCGGACCTTTATATACATCAATAACGTAATATAACCTGACCTAACCCAACCTAACATCTCGGTGATAATATTTGATCACATTCCTGGCTTGTTGGCCTCTACGTCTCGGTTTGACCTTCATTTACATCAGTAACGTAATATAACATAACCGAAACCAACCTATCACCTCGGCGGTAATATTTGACCACATTCCTGGCTTGTTGGCATCTACGTCTCCGTGGGACCTTCATATACATCAATAACGTAATATAACCTGACCTAACCCAACCTAACATCTCGGTGATAATATTTGACAACATTCCTGGCGAGTTGGCCTCTACGTCACCGTGGGTCCTTTATAGACATCCATAACGTAATATAACCTAACCTAACCCAACCTAACATATCGGCGGTAATATTTGATCACATTCCTGGCTTGCTGGCCTCTACGTCTCCGCGGGACCTTTATATACATCTATAACGTGATATAACCTAACCTAACCCAACCTATCATCCCGGCGGTAATATTTGACAACATTCCTGGCGAGTTGGCCTCTACGTCTCGGTTTGACCTTCATATACATCAATAACGTAATATAACCTGACCTAACCCAACCTTAATATCTCGGCGGTAATATTTGATCACATTCGTGGCTTGTTGGCCCCTACGTCTCCGCGGGACCTTTAAATACATCTATAACGTAATATAACCTAACCTAACCCAACCTAACATCTCGGCGGTAATATTTGAACACACTCCTGGCTTGCTGGCCTCTACGTCTCCGCGGGACCTTTATATATATCTATAACGTGATATAACCTAACCTAACCCAACCTATCATCTCGGCGGTAATAATTGACAACATTCCTGGCGAGTTGGCCTATACGTCTCCGTCGGACCTTTATATACAACAATAACATAGTATAAGCTAGGATAACCCAGTCTATCATCTCGGCGGTAATATTTGACCACATTCCTGGCTTGTTGGCATCTACGTCTCCGTGGGACATTTTTTACATCAATAACGTAATATAACCTAACCTAACCCAACCTAACATCTCGGCGGTAATATTTGACAACATTCCCGGCGAGTTGGCTTCTCCGTCTCCGTGGGATCTTTTTACACATCAATAACGTAATATAACCTAACCTAACCCAACCTAACATCTCGGCGGTAGTATTTGAAAACATACCTGGCGAGTTGGCCTCTACGTCTCTGTGGGATCTTTTTATACATCAGTAACGTAATATAACCTAACCTAACCCAACCTAACATCTCGGCGGTAATATTTGATCACA
This sequence comes from Xylocopa violacea, assembly GCA_963969225.1. Classification (NCBI taxonomy): domain Eukaryota; kingdom Metazoa; phylum Arthropoda; class Insecta; order Hymenoptera; family Apidae; genus Xylocopa; species Xylocopa violacea. The sequence continues at coordinate 59,440 of CAXAJV010000040.1, forward strand.
TTCCTGGCTTGTTGGCCTCTACGTCTCCGCGGGACCTTTAAATACATCCATAACGTAATATAACCTAACCTAACCCAACCTAACATCTCTGCGGTAATATTTGACAACATTCCTGGCGAGTTGGCCTCTACGTCTCCGTGGGACCTTCATATACATCAATAACGTAATATAACCTGACCTAATCCAACCTAACATCTCGGTGATAATATTTGACAACATTCCTGGCGAGTTGGCCTCTACGTCACCGTGGGTCCTTTATAGACATCCATAACGTAATATAACCTAACCTAACCCAACCTAACATCTCGGCGGTAATATTTGATCACATTCCTGGCTTGCTGGCCTCTACGTCTCCGCGGGACCTTTATATACATCTATAACGTGATATAACCTAACCTAACCCAACCTATCATCTCGGCGGTAATATTTGACAACATTCCTGGCGAGTTGGCCTCTACGTCTCGGTTTGACCTTCATATACATCAATAACGTAATATAACCTGACCTAACCCAACCTTAATATCTCGGCGGTAATATTTGATCACATTCCTGGCGAGGTGGCTTCTCCGTCTCCGTGGGTTCTTTTTACACATCAATAACGTAATATAACCTAACCCAACCCAACCTAACATCTCGGCGGTAATATTTGAACACATTCCTGCCTTGTTGGCCTCTACGTCTCCGCGGGACCTTTATATACATCTATAACGTTATATAATCTAACCTAACCCAACCTAACATCTCGGCGGTAATATTTGAACACATTCCTGGCTTGTTGGCCTCTACGTCTCCGTGGGACCTTTATATACATCTATAACGTAAAATAACCTAACCTAACCCAACCTAACATCTCGGCGGTAATATTTGACAACATTCCTGGCGAGTTGGCCTCTACGTCTCCGTGGGACCTTTATATACATCTATAACGTAATATAACCTAACCTAACCCAACCTTAATATCTCGGCGGTAATATTTGACAACATTTCTGGCGAGTTGGCCTCTACGCCTCCGTGGGACCTTTATATACATCCATAACGTTATATAACCTAACCTAACCCAACCTAATATCTCGGCGGTAATATTTGACAACATTCCTGGCGAGTTGGCGTCTCCGTCTCCGTGGGATCTTTTTACACATCAATAACGTAATATAACCTAACCTAACCCAACCTAACATCTCGGCGGTAGTATTTGAAAACATACCTGGCGAGTTGGCCTCTACGTCTCCGTGGGATCTTTTTATACATCAATAAAGTAATATAACCTAACCTAACCGAACCTAACATCTCGGCGGTAATATTTGAAAACATTCATGGCGAGTTGGCCTCTACGTCTCCGTGGTACATTTATATACATCAATAACGTAATATAACCTAACCTAACCCAACTTAACATCTCGGCGGTAATATTTGATCACATTCCTGGCTTGTTGGCCCCTACGTCTCCGCGGGACCTTTAAATACATCTATAACGTAATATAACCTAACCTAACCCAACCTAACATCTCGGCGGTAATATTTGAACACATTCCTGGCTTGTTGGCCTCTACGTCTCCGTGGGACCTTTATATACATCAATAACGTAATATAACCTAACCTAACCCAACCTAACATCTCGGCGGTAATATTTGACAACATTCCTGGCGAGGTGGCTTCTCCGTCTCCGTGGGATCTTTTTACACATCAATAACGTAATATAACCTAACCTAACCCAACCTAACATCTCGGCGGTAATATTTGAACACATTCCTGCCTTGTTGGCCTCTACGTCTCCGCGGGACCTTTATATACATCTATAACGTTATATAATCTAACCTAACCCAACCTAACATCTCGGCGGTAATATTTGAACACATTCCTGGCTTGTTGGCCCCTACGTCTCCGCGGGACCTTTAAATACATCTATAACGTAATATAACCTAACCTAACCCAACCTATCATCTCGGCGGTAATATTTGACAACATTCCTGGCGAGTTGGCCGCTACGTCTCGGTTTGACCTTCATATACATCAATAACGTAATATAACCTAACCGAACCCAACCTATCATCTCGGCGGTAATATTTGACAACATTCCCGGCGAGTTGGCCTCTACGTCTCCGTGGGACCTTTATACACATCAATAACGTAATATAACCTAACCTAACCCAACCTAACATCTCGGCGGTAATATTTGAAAACATTCCTGGCGAGTTGGCCTCTACGTCACCGTGGGTCCTTTATAGACATCCATAACGTAATATAACCTAACCTAACCCAACCTAACATCTCGGCGGTAATATTTGATCACATTCCTGGCTTGCTGGCCTCTACGTCTCCGCGGGACCTTTATATACATCTATAACGTGATATAACCTAACCTAACCCAACCTATCATCTCGGCGGTAATATTTGACAACATTCCTGGCGAGTTGGCCTCTACGTCTCGGTTTGACCTTCATATACATCAATAACGTAATATAACCTGACCTAACCCAACCTTAATATCTCGGCGGTAATATTTGATCACATTCCTGGCTTGTTGGCCCCTACGTCTCCGCGGGACCTTTAAATACATCTATAACGTAATATAACCTAACCTAACCCAACCTAACATCTCGGCGGTAATATTTGATCACATTCCTGGCTTGTTGGCCCCTACGTCTCCGCGGGACCTTTAAATACATCTATAACGTAATATAACCTAACCTAACCCAACCTATCATCTCGGCGGTAATATTTGACCACATTCCTGGCTTGTTGGCATCTACGCCTCCGTCGGACCTTTATATACATCAATAACGTAATATAACCTGACCTAACCCAACCTAACACCTCGGTGATAATATTTGATCACATTCCTGGCTTGTTGGCCTCTACGTCTCGGTTTGACCTTCATTTACATCAGTAACGTAATATAACATAACCGAAACCAACCTATCACCTCGGCGGTAATATTTGATCACATTCCTGGCTTGTTGGCCCCTACGTCTCCGCGGGACCTTTAAATACATCTATAACGTAATATAACCTAACCTAACCCAACCTAACATCTCGGCGGTAATATTTGATCACATTCCTGGCTTGTTGGCCCCTACGTCTCCGCGGGACCTTTAAATACATCTATAACGTAATATAACCTAACCTAACCCAACCTATCATCTCGGCGGTAATATTTGACCACATTCCTGGCTTGTTGGCATCTACGCCTCCGTCGGACCTTTATATACATCAATAACGTAATATAACCTGACCTAACCCAACCTAACACCTCGGTGATAATATTTGATCACATTCCTGGCTTGTTGGCCTCTACGTCTCGGTTTGACCTTCATTTACATCAGTAACGTAATATAACATAACCGAAACCAACCTATCACCTCGGCGGTAATATTTGACCACATTCCTGGCTTGTTGGCATCTACGTCTCCGTGGGACCTTCGTATACATCAATAACGTAATATAACCTGACCTAACCCAACCTAACATCTCGGTGATAATATTTGACAACATTCCTGGCGAGTTGGCCTCTACGTCACCGTGGGTCCTTTATAGACATCCATAACGTAATATAACCTAACCTAACCCAACCTAACATCTCGGCGGTAATATTTGATCACATTCCTGGCTTGCTGGCCTCTACGTCTCCGCGGGACCTTTATATACATCTATAACGTGATATAACCTAACCTAACCCAACCTATCATCCCGGCGGTAATATTTGACAACATTCCTGGCGAGTTGGCCTCTACGTCTCGGTTTGACCTTCATATACATCAATAACGTAATATAACCTGACCTAACCCAACCTTAATATCTCGGCGGTAATATTTGATCACATTCCTGGCTTGTTGGCCCCTACGTCTCCGCGGGACCTTTAAATACATCTATAACGTAATATAACCTAACCTAACCCAACCTAACATCTCGGCGGTAATATTTGAACACATTCCTGGCTTGCTGGCCTCTACGTCTCCGCGGGACCTTTATATACATCTATAACGTGATATAACCTAACCTAACCCAACCTATCATCTCGGCGGTAATAATTGACAACATTCCTGGCGAGTTGGCCTATACGTCTCCGTCGGACCTTTATATACAACAATAACATAGTATAAGCTAGGCTAACCCAGTCTATCATCTCGGCGGTAATATTTGACCACATTCCTGGCTTGTTGGCATCTACGTCTCCGTGGGACATTTTTTACATCAATAACGTAATATAACCTAACCTAACCCAACCTAACATCTCGGCGGTAATATTTGACAACATTCCTGGCGAGTTGGCTTCTCCGTCTCCGTGGGACCTTTTTACACATCAATAACGTAATATAACCTAACCTAACCCAACGTAACATCTCGGCGGTAGTATTTGAAAACATACCTGGCGAGTTGGCCTCTACGTCTCCGTGGGATCTTTTTATACATCAGTAACGTAATATAACCTAACCTAACCCAACCTAACATCTCGGCGGTAATATTTGATCACATTCCTGGCTTGTTGGCCCCTACGTCTCCGCGGGACCTTTAAATACATCTATAACGTAATATAACCTAACCTAACCCAACCTAACATCTCGGCGGTAATATTTGAACACATTCCTGGCTTGTTGGCCTCTACGTCTCCGTGGGACCTTTATATACATCAATAACGTAATATAACCTAACCTAACCCAACCTAACATCTCGGCGGTAATATTTGATCACATTCCTGGCTTGCTGGCCTCTACATCTCCGCGGGACCTTTATATACATCTATAACGTGATATAATCTAACCTAACCCAACCTATCATCTCGGCGGTAATATTTGACAACATTCCTGGCGAGTTGGCCTATACGTCTCCGTCGGACCTTTATATACAATAATAACATAGTATAAGCTAGGCTAACCCAGTCTATCACCTCGGCGGTAATATTTGACCACATTCCTGGCTTGTTGGCATCTACGTCTCCGTGGGACATTTTTTACATCAATAACGTAATATAACCTAACCTAACCCAACCTAACATCTCGGCGGTAATATTTGACAACATTCCCGGCGAGTTGGCTTCTCCGTCTCCGTGGGATCTTTTTACACATCAATAACGTAATATAACCTAACCTAACCCAACCTAACATCTCGGCGGTAGTATTTGAAAACATACCTGGCGAGTTGGCCTCTACGTCTCTGTGGGATCTTTTTATACATCAGTAACGTAATATAACCTAACCTCACCCAACCTAACATCTCGGCGGTAATATTTGATCACATTCCTGGCTTGTTGGCCTGTACGTCTCCGCGGGACCTTTAAATACATCCATAACGTAATATAACCTAACCTAACCCAACCTAACATCTCTGCGGTAATATTTGACAACATTCCTGGCGAGTTGGCCTCTACGTCTCCGTGGGATAGTTATATACATCTATAACGTAATATAACCTAACCTATCCCAACTTAACATCTCGGCGGTAATATTTGAGCACATTCCTGGCTTGTTGGCCTCTACGTCTCTGTGGGACCTTTATATACATCTATAACGTAATATAACCTAACCTAACCCAACCTAACATCTCGGCGGTAATATTTGACAACATTCCTGGCGAGTTGGCCTCTACGCCTACGTGGGACCTTTATATACATCCATAACGTTATATAACCTAACCTAACCCTACCTAACATCTCGGCGGTAATATTTGACAACATTCCTGGCGAGTTGGCTTCTCCGTCTCCGTGGGATCTTTTTACACATCAATAACGTAATATAACCTAACCGAACCCAACCTATCATCTCGGCGGTAATATTTGACAACATTCCCGGCGAGTTGGCCTCTACGTCTCCGTGGGACCTTTATACACATCAATAACGTAATATAACCTAACCTAACCCAACCTAACATCTCGGCGGTAATATTTGAAAACATTCCTGGCGAGTTGGCCTCTACGTCACCGTGGGTCCTTTATAGACATCCATAACGTAATATAACCTAACCTAACCCAACCTAACATCTCGGCGGTAATATTTGATCACATTCCTGGCTTGCTGGCCTCTACGTCTCCGCGGGACCTTTATATACATCTATAACGTGATATAACCTAACCTAACCCAACCTATCATCTCGGCGGTAATATTTGACAACATTCCTGGCGAGTTGGCCTCTACGTCTCGGTTTGACCTTCATATACATCAATAACGTAATATAACCTGACCTAACCCAACCTTAATATCTCGGCGGTAATATTTGATCACATTCCTGGCTTGTTGGCCCCTACGTCTCCGCGGGACCTTTAAATACATCTATAACGTAATATAACCTAACCTAACCCAACCTAACATCTCGGCGGTAATATTTGATCACATTCCTGGCTTGTTGGCCCCTACGTCTCCGCGGGACCTTTAAATACATCTATAACGTAATATAACCTAACCTAACCCAACCTATCATCTCGGCGGTAATATTTGACCACATTCCTGGCTTGTTGGCATCTACGCCTCCGTCGGACCTTTATATACATCAATAACGTAATATAACCTGACCTAACCCAACCTAACACCTCGGTGATAATATTTGATCACATTCCTGGCTTGTTGGCCTCTACGTCTCGGTTTGACCTTCATTTACATCAGTAACGTAATATAACATAACCGAAACCAACCTATCACCTCGGCGGTAATATTTGATCACATTCCTGGCTTGTTGGCCCCTACGTCTCCGCGGGACCTTTAAATACATCTATAACGTAATATAACCTAACCTAACCCAACCTAACATCTCGGCGGTAATATTTGATCACATTCCTGGCTTGTTGGCCCCTACGTCTCCGCGGGACCTTTAAATACATCTATAACGTAATATAACCTAACCTAACCCAACCTATCATCTCGGCGGTAATATTTGACCACATTCCTGGCTTGTTGGCATCTACGCCTCCGTCGGACCTTTATATACATCAATAACGTAATATAACCTGACCTAACCCAACCTAACACCTCGGTGATAATATTTGATCACATTCCTGGCTTGTTGGCCTCTACGTCTCGGTTTGACCTTCATTTACATCAGTAACGTAATATAACATAACCGAAACCAACCTATCACCTCGGCGGTAATATTTGACCACATTCCTGGCTTGTTGGCATCTACGTCTCCGTGGGACCTTCGTATACATCAATAACGTAATATAACCTGACCTAACCCAACCTAACATCTCGGTGATAATATTTGACAACATTCCTGGCGAGTTGGCCTCTACGTCACCGTGGGTCCTTTATAGACATCCATAACGTAATATAACCTAACCTAACCCAACCTAACATCTCGGCGGTAATATTTGATCACATTCCTGGCTTGCTGGCCTCTACGTCTCCGCGGGACCTTTATATACATCTATAACGTGATATAACCTAACCTAACCCAACCTATCATCCCGGCGGTAATATTTGACAACATTCCTGGCGAGTTGGCCTCTACGTCTCGGTTTGACCTTCATATACATCAATAACGTAATATAACCTGACCTAACCCAACCTTAATATCTCGGCGGTAATATTTGATCACATTCCTGGCTTGTTGGCCCCTACGTCTCCGCGGGACCTTTAAATACATCTATAACGTAATATAACCTAACCTAACCCAACCTAACATCTCGGCGGTAATATTTGAACACATTCCTGGCTTGCTGGCCTCTACGTCTCCGCGGGACCTTTATATACATCTATAACGTGATATAACCTAACCTAACCCAACCTATCATCTCGGCGGTAATAATTGACAACATTCCTGGCGAGTTGGCCTATACGTCTCCGTCGGACCTTTATATACAACAATAACATAGTATAAGCTAGGCTAACCCAGTCTATCATCTCGGCGGTAATATTTGACCACATTCCTGGCTTGTTGGCATCTACGTCTCCGTGGGACATTTTTTACATCAATAACGTAATATAACCTAACCTAACCCAACCTAACATCTCGGCGGTAATATTTGACAACATTCCTGGCGAGTTGGCTTCTCCGTCTCCGTGGGACCTTTTTACACATCAATAACGTAATATAACCTAACCTAACCCAACGTAACATCTCGGCGGTAGTATTTGAAAACATACCTGGCGAGTTGGCCTCTACGTCTCCGTGGGATCTTTTTATACATCAGTAACGTAATATAACCTAACCTAACCCAACCTAACATCTCGGCGGTAATATTTGATCACATTCCTGGCTTGTTGGCCCCTACGTCTCCGCGGGACCTTTAAATACATCTATAACGTAATATAACCTAACCTAACCCAACCTAACATCTCGGCGGTAATATTTGAACACATTCCTGGCTTGTTGGCCTCTACGTCTCCGTGGGACCTTTATATACATCAATAACGTAATATAACCTAACCTAACCCAACCTAACATCTCGGCGGTAATATTTGATCACATTCCTGGCTTGCTGGCCTCTACATCTCCGCGGGACCTTTATATACATCTATAACGTGATATAATCTAACCTAACCCAACCTATCATCTCGGCGGTAATATTTGACAACATTCCTGGCGAGTTGGCCTATACGTCTCCGTCGGACCTTTATATACAATAATAACATAGTATAAGCTAGGCTAACCCAGTCTATCACCTCGGCGGTAATATTTGACCACATTCCTGGCTTGTTGGCATCTACGTCTCCGTGGGACATTTTTTACATCAATAACGTAATATAACCTAACCTAACCCAACCTAACATCTCGGCGGTAATATTTGACAACATTCCCGGCGAGTTGGCTTCTCCGTCTCCGTGGGATCTTTTTACACATCAATAACGTAATATAACCTAACCTAACCCAACCTAACATCTCGGCGGTAGTATTTGAAAACATACCTGGCGAGTTGGCCTCTACGTCTCTGTGGGATCTTTTTATACATCAGTAACGTAATATAACCTAACCTCACCCAACCTAACATCTCGGCGGTAATATTTGATCACATTCCTGGCTTGTTGGCCTGTACGTCTCCGCGGGACCTTTAAATACATCCATAACGTAATATAACCTAACCTAACCCAACCTAACATCTCTGCGGTAATATTTGACAACATTCCTGGCGAGTTGGCCTCTACGTCTCCGTGGGATAGTTATATACATCTATAACGTAATATAACCTAACCTATCCCAACTTAACATCTCGGCGGTAATATTTGAGCACATTCCTGGCTTGTTGGCCTCTACGTCTCTGTGGGACCTTTATATACATCTATAACGTAATATAACCTAACCTAACCCAACCTAACATCTCGGCGGTAATATTTGACAACATTCCTGGCGAGTTGGCCTCTACGCCTACGTGGGACCTTTATATACATCCATAACGTTATATAACCTAACCTAACCCTACCTAACATCTCGGCGGTAATATTTGACAACATTCCTGGCGAGTTGGCTTCTCCGTCTCCGTGGGATCTTTTTACACATCAATAACGTAATATATCCTAACCTAACCCAACCTAACATCTCGGCGGTAATATTTGACAACATTCCTGGCGAGTTGGCTTCTCCGTCTCCGTGGGATCTTTTTACACATCAATAACGTAATATAACCTAACCTAACCCAACCTAACATCTCGGCGGTAGTATTTGAAAACATACCTGGCGAGTTGGCCTCTACGTCTCCGTGGGATCTTTTTATACATCAGTAACGTAATATAACCTAACCTAACCCAACCTAACATCTCGGCGGTAATATTTGATCACATTCCTGGCTTGTTGGCCTCTACGTCTCCGCGGGACCTTTAAATACATCTATAACGTAATATAACCTAACCTAACCCAACCTAACATCTCGGCGATAATATTTGACAACATTCCTGGCGAGTTGGCCTCTACGTCTCGGTTTGACCTTCATATACATCAATAACGTAATATAACCTGACCTAACCCAACCTATCATCTCAGCGCTAATGTTTGACAACATTCCTGGCGAGTTGGCCTCTACGTCTCCGCGGGACCTTTATATACATCAATAACGTAATATAACCTAACCTAACCCAACCTAACATCTCGGCGGTAATATTTGAAAACATTCCTGGCGAGTTGGCCTCTACGTCACCGTGGGTCCTTTATAGACATCCATAACGTGATATAACCTAACCTAACCCAAAATAACATCTCGGCGGTAATATTTGATCACATTCCTGGCTTGCTGGCCTCTACGTCTCCGCGGGACCTTTATATACATCAATAACGTAATATAACCTGACCTAACCCAACCTAACATGTCGGTGATAATATTTGATCACATTCCTGGCTTGTTGGCCTCTACGTCTCGGTTTGACCTTCATTTACATCAGTAACGTAATATAACCTAACCTAACCCAACCTAACATCTCGGCGGTAATATTTGAACACATTCCTGGCTTGCTGGCCTCTACGTCTCCGCGGGACCTTTATATACATCTATAACGTGATATAACCTAACCTAACCCAACCTATCATCTCGGCGGTAATAATTGACAACATTCCTGGCGAGTTGGCCTATACGTCTCCGTCGGACCTTTATATACAACAATAACATAGTATAAGCTAGGCTAACCCAGTCTATCATCTCGGCGGTAATATTTGACCACATTCCTGGCTTGTTGGCATCTACGTCTCCGTGGGACATTTTTTACATCAATAACGTAATATAACCTAACCTAACCCAACCTAACATCTCGGCGGTAATATTTGACAACATTCCTGGCGAGTTGGCTTCTCCGTCTCCGTGGGATCTTTTTACACATCAATAACGTAATATAACCTAACCTAACCCAACGTAACATCTCGGCGGTAGTATTTGAAAACATACCTGGCGAGTTGGCCTCTACGTCTCCGTGGGATCTTTTTATACATCAGTAACGTAATATAACCTAACCTAACCCAACCTAACATCTCGGCGGTAATATTTGATCACATTCCTGGCTTGTTCGCCCCTACGTCTCCGCGGGACCTTTAAATACATCTATAACGTAATATAACCTAACCTAACCCAACCTAACATCTCGGCGGTAATATTTGAACACATTCCTGGCTTGTTGGCCTCTACGTCTCCGTGGGACCTTTATATACATCAATAACGTAATATAACCTAACCTAACCCAACCTAACATCTCGGCGGTAATATTTGATCACATTCCTGGCTTGCTGGCCTCTACGTCTCCGCGGGACCTTTATATACATCTATAACGTGATATAATCTAACCTAACCCAACCTATCATCTCGGCGGTAATATTTGACAACATTCCTGGCGAGTTGGCCTATACGTCTCCGTCGGACCTTTATATACAACAATAACATAGTATAAGCTAGGCTAACCCAGTCTATCATCTCGGCGGTAATATTTGACCACATTCCTGGCTTGTTGGCATCTACGTCTCCGTGGGACATTTTTTACATCAATAACGTAATATAACCTAACCTAACCCAACCTAACATCTCGGCGGTAATATTTGACAACATTCCCGGCGAGTTGGCTTCTCCGTCTCCGTGGGATCTTTTTACACATCAATAACGTAATATAACCTAACCTAACCCAACCTAACATCTCGGCGGTAGTATTTGAAAACATACCTGGCGAGTTGGCCTCTACGTCTCTGTGGGATCTTTTTATACATCAGTAACGTAATATAACCTAACCTAACCCAACCTAACATCTCGGCGGTAATATTTGATCACATTCCTGGCTTGTTGGCCTGTACGTCTCCGCGGGACATTTAAATACATCCATAACGTAATATAACCTAACCTAACCCAACCTAACATCTCTGCGGTAATATTTGACAACATTCCTGGCGAGTTGGCCTCTACGTCTCCGTGGGATAGTTATATACATCTATAACGTAATATAACCTAACCTATCCCAACTTAACATCTCGGCGGTAATATTTGAGCACATTCCTGGCTTGTTGGCCTCTACGTCTCTGTGGGACCTTTATATACATCTATAACGTAATATAACCTAACCTAACTCAACCTAACACCTCGGCGGTAATATTTGACAACATTCCTGGCGAGTTGGCCTCTACGCCTACGTGGGACCTTTATATACATCCATAACGTTATATAACCTAACCTAACCCTACCTAACATCTCGGCGGTAATATTTGACAACATTCCTGGCGAGTTCGCTTCTCCGTCTCCGTGGGATCTTTTTACACATCAATAACGTAATATATCCTAACCTAACCCAACCTAACATCTCGGCGGTAATATTTGACAACATTCCTGGCGAGTTGGCTTCTCCGTCTCCGTGGGATCTTTTTACACATCAATAACGTAATATAACCTAACCTAACCCAACCTAACATCTCGGCGGTAGTATTTGAAAACATACCTGGCGAGTTGGCCTCTACGTCTCCGTGGGATCTTTTTATACATCAGTAACGTAATATAACCTAACCTAACCCAACCTAACATCTCGGCGGTAATATTTGATCACATTCCTGGCTTGTTGGCCTCTACGTCTCCGCGGGACCTTTAAATACATCTATAACGTAATATAACCTAACCTAACCCAACCTAACATCTCGGCGATAATATTTGACAACATTCCTGGCGAGTTGGCCTCTACGTCTCGGTTTGACCTTCATATACATCAATAACGTAATATAACCTGACCTAACCCAACCTATCATCTCAGCGCTAATGTTTGACAACATTCCTGGCGAGTTGGCCTCTACGTCTCCGCGGGACCTTTATATACATCAATAACGTAATATAACCTAACCTAACCCAACCTAACATCTCGGCGGTAATATTTGAAAACATTCCTGGCGAGTTGGCCTCTACGTCACCATGGGTCCTTTATAGACATCCATAACGTGATATAACCTAACCTAACCCAAAATAACATCTCGGCGGTAACATTTGATCACATTCCTGGCTTGCTGGCCTCTACGTCTCCGCGGGACCTTTATATACATCAATAACGTAATATAACCTGACCTAACCCAACCTAACATCTCGGTGATAATATTTGATCACATTCCTGGCTTGTTGGCCTCTACGTCTCGGTTTGACCTTCATTTACATCAGTAACGTAATATAACATAACCGAAACCAACCTATCACCTCGGCGGTAATATTTGACCACATTCCTGGCTTGTTGGCATCTACGTCTCCGTGGGACCTTCATATACATCAATAACGTAATATAACCTGACCTAACCCAACCTAACATCTCGGTGATAATATTTGACAACATTCCTGGCGAGTTGGCCTCTACGTCACCGTGGGTCCTTTATAGACATCCATAACGTAATATAACCTAACCTAACCCAACCTAACATCTCGGCGGTAATATTTGATCACATTCCTGGCTTGCTGGCATCTACGTCTCCGTGGGACATTTTTTACATCAATAACGTAATATAACCTAACCTAACCCAAGCTAACATCTCGGCGGTAATATTTGACAACATTCCCGGCGAGTTGGCTTCTCCGTCTCCGTGGGATCTTTTTACACATCAATAACGTAATATAACCTAACCTAACCCAACCTAACATCTCGGCGGTAGTATTTGAAAACATACCTGGCGAGTTGGCCTCTACGTCTCTGTGGGATCTTTTTATACATCAGTAACGTAATATAACCTAACCTAACCCAACCTAACATCTCGGCGGTAATATTTGATCACATTCCTGGCTTGTTGGCCTGTACGTCTCCGCGGGACCTTTAAATACATCCATAACGTAATATAACCTAACCTAACCCAACCTAACATCTCTGCGGTAATATTTGACAACATTCCTGGCGAGTTGGCCTCTACGTCTCCGTGGGATAGTTATATACATCTATAACGTAATATAACCTAACCTATCCCAACTTAACATCTCGGCGGTAATATTTGAGCACATTCCTGGCTTGTTGGCCTCTACGTCTCTGTGGGACCTTTATATACATCTATAACGTAATATAACCTAACCTAACCCAACCTAACACCTCGGCGGTAATATTTGACAACATTCCTGGCGAGTTGGCCTCTACGCCTACGTGGGACCTTTATATACATCCATAACGTTATATAACCTAACCTAACCCTACCTAACATCTCGGCGGTAATATTTGACAACATTCCTGGCGAGTTGGCTTCTCCGTCTCCGTGGGATCTTTTTACACATCAATAACGTAATATATCCTAACCTAACCCAACCTAACATCTCGGCGGTAATATTTGACAACATTCCTGGCGAGTTGGCTTCTCCGTCTCCGTGGGATCTTTTTACACATCAATAACGTAATATAACCTAACCTAACCCAACCTAACATCTCGGCGGTAGTATTTGAAAACATACCTGGCGAGTTGGCCTCTACGTCTCCGTGGGATCTTTTTATACATCAGTAACGTAATATAACCTAACCTAACCCAACCTAACATCTCGGCGGTAATATTTGATCACATTCCTGGCTTGTTGGCCTCTACGTCTCCGCGGGACCTTTAAATACATCTATAACGTAATATAACCTAACCTAACCCAACCTAACATCTCGGCGATAATATTTGACAACATTCCTGGCGAGTTGGCCTCTACGTCTCGGTTTGACCTTCATATACATCAATAACGTAATATAACCTGACCTAACCCAACCTATCATCTCAGCGCTAATGTTTGACAACATTCCTGGCGAGTTGGCCTCTACGTCTCCGCGGGACCTTTATATACATCAATAGCGTAATATAACCTAACCTAACCCAACCTAACATCTCGGCGGTAATATTTGAAAACATTCCTGGCGAGTTGGCCTCTACGTCACCATGGGTCCTTTATAGACATCCATAACGTGATATAACCTAACCTAACCCAAAATAACATCTCGGCGGTAACATTTGATCACATTCCTGGCTTGCTGGCCTCTACGTCTCCGCGGGACCTTTATATACATCAATAACGTAATATAACCTGACCTAACCCAACCTAACATCTCGGTGATAATATTTGATCACATTCCTGGCTTGTTGGCCTCTACGTCTCGGTTTGACCTTCATTTACATCAGTAACGTAATATAACATAACCGAAACCAACCTATCACCTCGGCGGTAATATTTGACCACATTCCTGGCTTGTTGGCATCTACGTCTCCGTGGGACCTTCATATACATCAATAACGTAATATAACCTGACCTAACCCAACCTAACATCTCGGTGATAATATTTGACAACATTCCTGGCGAGTTGGCCTCTACGTCACCGTGGGTCCTTTATAGACATCCATAACGTAATATAACCTAACCTAACCCAACCTAACATCTCGGCGGTAATATTTGATCACATTCCTGGCTTGCTGGCATCTACGTCTCCGTGGGACATTTTTTACATCAATAACGTAATATAACCTAACCTAACCCAAGCTAACATCTCGGCGGTAATATTTGACAACATTCCCGGCGAGTTGGCTTCTCCGTCTCCGTGGGATCTTTTTACACATCAATAACGTAATATAACCTAACCTAACCCAACCTAACATCTCGGCGGTAGTATTTGAAAACATACCTGGCGAGTTGGCCTCTACGTCTCTGTGGGATCTTTTTATACATCAGTAACGTAATATAACCTAACCTAACCCAACCTAACATCTCGGCGGTAATATTTGATCACATTCCTGGCTTGTTGGCCTGTACGTCTCCGCGGGACCTTTAAATACATCCATAACGTAATATAACCTAACCTAACCCAACCTAACATCTCTGCGGTAATATTTGACAACATTCCTGGCGAGTTGGCCTCTACGTCTCCGTGGGATAGTTATATACATCTATAACGTAATATAACCTAACCTATCCCAACTTAACATCTCGGCGGTAATATTTGAGCACATTCCTGGCTTGTTGGCCTCTACGTCTCTGTGGGACCTTTATATACATCTATAACGTAATATAACCTAACCTAACCCAACCTAACACCTCGGCGGTAATATTTGACAACATTCCTGGCGAGTTGGCCTCTACGCCTACGTGGGACCTTTATATACATCCATAACGTTATATAACCTAACCTAACCCTACCTAACATCTCGGCGGTAATATTTGACAACATTCCTGGCGAGTTGGCTTCTCCGTCTCCGTGGGATCTTTTTACACATCAATAACGTAATATATCCTAACCTAACCCAACCTAACATCTCGGCGGTAATATTTGACAACATTCCTGGCGAGTTGGCTTCTCCGTCTCCGTGGGATCTTTTTACACATCAATAACGTAATATAACCTAACCTAACCCAACCTAACATCTCGGCGGTAGTATTTGAAAACATACCTGGCGAGTTGGCCTCTACGTCTCCGTGGGATCTTTTTATACATCAGTAACGTAATATAACCTAACCTAACCCAACCTAACATCTCGGCGGTAATATTTGATCACATTCCTGGCTTGTTGGCCTCTACGTCTCCGCGGGACCTTTAAATACATCTATAACGTAATATAACCTAACCTAACCCAACCTAACATCTCGGCGATAATATTTGACAACATTCCTGGCGAGTTGGCCTCTACGTCTCGGTTTGACCTTCATATACATCAATAACGTAATATAACCTGACCTAACCCAACCTATCATCTCAGCGCTAATGTTTGACAACATTCCTGGCGAGTTGGCCTCTACGTCTCCGCGGGACCTTTATATACATCAATAACGTAATATAACCTAACCTAACCCAACCTAACATCTCGGCGGTAATATTTGAAAACATTCCTGGCGAGTTGGCCTCTACGTCACCGTGGGTCCTTTATAGACATCCATAACGTGATATAACCTAACCTAACCCAAAATAACATCTCGGCGGTAATATTTGATCACATTCCTGGCTTGCTGGCCTCTACGTCTCCGCGGGACCTTTATATACATCAATAACGTAATATAACCTGACCTAACCCAACCTAACATCTCGGTGATAATATTTGATCACATTCCTGGCTTGTTGGCCTCTACGTCTCGGTTTGACCTTCATTTACATCAGTAACGTAATATAACATAACCGAAACCAACCTATCACCTCGGCGGTAATATTTGACCACATTCCTGGCTTGTTGGCATCTACGTCTCCGTGGGACCTTCATATACATCAATAACGTAATATAACCTGACCTAACCCAACCTAACATCTCGGTGATAATATTTGACAACATTCCTGGCGAGTTGGCCTCTACGTCACCGTGGGTCCTTTATAGACATCCATAACGTAATATAACCTAACCTAACCCAACCTAACATCTCGGCGGTAATATTTGATCACATTCCTGGCTTGCTGGCATCTACGTCTCCGTGGGACATTTTTTACATCAATAACGTAATATAACCTAACCTAACCCAACCTAACATCTCGGCGGTAATATTTGACAACATTCCTGGCGAGTTGGCTTCTCCGTCTCCGTGGGATCTTTTTACACATCAATAACGTAATATAACCTAACCTAACCCAACGTAACATCTCGGCGGTAGTATTTGAAAACATACCTGGCGAGTTGGCCTCTACGTCTCCGTGGGATCTTTTTATACATCAGTAACGTAATATAACCTAACCTAACCCAACCTAACATCTCGGCGGTAATATTTGATCACATTCCTGGCTTGTTGGCCCCTACGTCTCCGCGGGACCTTTAAATACATCTATAACGTAATATAACTTAACCTAACCCAACCTAACATCTCGGCGGTAATATTTGAACACATTCCTGGCTTGTTGGCCTCTACGTCTCCGTGGGACCTTTATATACATCAATAACGTAATATAACCTAACCTAACCCAACCTAACATCTCGGCGGTAATATTTGAACACATTCCTGGCTTGTTGGCCTCTACGTCTCCGTGGGACCTTTATATACAACAATAACATAGTATAAGCTAGGCTAACCCAGTCTATCATCTCGGCGGTAATATTTGACCACATTCCTGGCTTGTTGGCATCTACGTCTCCGTGGGACATTTTTTACATCAATAACGTAATATAACCTAACCTAACCCAACCTAACATCTCGGCGGTAATATTTGACAACATTCCCGGCGAGTTGGCTTCTCCGTCTCCGTGGGATCTTTTTACACATCAATAACGTAATATAACCTAACCTAACCCAACCTAACATCTCGGCGGTAATATTTGATCACATTCCTGGCTTGTTGGCCTCTACGTCTCCGCGGGACCTATAAATACATCCATAACGTAATATAACCTAACCTAACCCAACCTAACATCTCTGCGGTAATATTTGACAACATTCCTGGCGAGTTGGCCTCTACGTCTCCGTGGGATAGTTATATACATCTATAACGTAATATAACCTAACCTATCCCAACTTAACATCTCGGCGGTAATATTTGAACACATTCCTGGCTTGTTGGCCTCTACGTCTCTGTGGGACCTTTATATACATCTATAACGTAATATAACCTAACCTAACCCAACCTAACACCTCGGCGGTAATATTTGACAACATTCCTGGCGAGTTGGCCTCTACGCCTACGTGGGACCTTTATATACATCCATAACGTTATATAACCTAACCTAACCCTACCTAACATCTCGGCGGTAATATTTGACAACATTCCTGGCGAGTTGGCTTCTCCGTCTCCGTGGGATCTTTTTACACATCAATAACGTAATATATCCTAACCTAACCCAACCTAACATCTCGGCGGTAATATTTGACAACATTCCTGGCGAGTTGGCTTCTCCGTCTCCGTGGGATCTTTTTACACATCAATAACGTAATATAACCTAACCTAACCCAACCTAACATCTCGGCGGTAGTATTTGAAAACATACCTGGCGAGTTGGCCTCTACGTCTCCGTGGGATCTTTTTATACATCAGTAACGTAATATAACCTAACCTAACCCAACCTAACATCTCGGCGGTAATATTTGATCACATTCCTGGCTTGTTGGCCTCTACGTCTCCGCGGGACCTTTAAATACATCTATAACGTAATATAACCTAACCTAACCCAACCTAACATCTCGGCGATAATATTTGACAACATTCCTGGCGAGTTGGCCTCTACGTCTCGGTTTGACCTTCATATACATCAATAACGTAATATAACCTGACCTAACCCAACCTATCATCTCAGCGCTAATGTTTGACAACATTCCTGGCGAGTTGGCCTCTACGTCTCCGCGGGACCTTTATATACATCAATAACGTAATATAACCTAACCTAACCCAACCTAACATCTCGGCGGTAATATTTGAAAACATTCCTGGCGAGTTGGCCTCTACGTCACCGTGGGTCCTTTATAGACATCCATAACGTGATATAACCTAACCTAACCCAAAATAACATCTCGGCGGTAATATTTGATCACATTCCTGGCTTGCTGGCCTCTACGTCTCCGCGGGACCTTTATATACATCAATAACGTAATATAACCTGACCTAACCCAACCTAACATCTCGGTGATAATATTTGATCACATTCCTGGCTTGTTGGCCTCTACGTCTCGGTTTGACCTTCATTTACATCAGTAACGTAATATAACATAACCGAAACCAACCTATCACCTCGGCGGTAATATTTGACCACATTCCTGGCTTGTTGGCATCTACGTCTCCGTGGGACCTTCATATACATCAATAACGTAATATAACCTGACCTAACCCAACCTAACATCTCGGTGATAATATTTGACAACATTCCTGGCGAGTTGGCCTCTACGTCACCGTGGGTCCTTTATAGACATCCATAACGTAATATAACCTAACCTAACCCAACCTAACATCTCGGCGGTAATATTTGATCACATTCCTGGCTTGCTGGCATCTACGTCTCCGTGGGACATTTTTTACATCAATAACGTAATATAACCTAACCTAACCCAACCTAACATCTCGGCGGTAATATTTGACAACATTCCTGGCGAGTTGGCTTCTCCGTCTCCGTGGGATCTTTTTACACATCAATAACGTAATATAACCTAACCTAACCCAACGTAACATCTCGGCGGTAGTATTTGAAAACATACCTGGCGAGTTGGCCTCTACGTCTCCGTGGGATCTTTTTATACATCAGTAACGTAATATAACCTAACCTAACCCAACCTAACATCTCGGCGGTAATATTTGATCACATTCCTGGCTTGTTGGCCCCTACGTCTCCGCAGGACCTTTAAATACATCTATAACGTAATATAACTTAACCTAACCCAACCTAACATCTCGGCGGTAATATTTGAACACATTCCTGGCTTGTTGGCCTCTACGTCTCCGTGGGACCTTTATATACATCAATAACGTAATATAACCTAACCTAACCCAACCTAACATCTCGGCGGTAATATTTGAACACATTCCTGGCTTGTTGGCCTCTACGTCTCCGTGGGACCTTTATATACAACAATAACATAGTATAAGCTAGGCTAACCCAGTCTATCATCTCGGCGGTAATATTTGACCACATTCCTGGCTTGTTGGCATCTACGTCTCCGTGGGTCATTTTTTACATCAATAACGTAATATAACCTAACCTAACCCAACCTAACATCTCGGCGGTAATATTTGACAACATTCCCGGCGAGTTGGCTTCTCCGTCTCCGTGGGATCTTTTTACACATCAATAACGTAATATAACCTAACCTAACCCAACCTAACATCTCGGCGGTAATATTTGATCACATTCCTGGCTTGTTGGCCTCTACGTCTCCGCGGGACCTTTAAATACATCCATAACGTAATATAACCTAACCTAACCCAACCTAACATCTCTGCGGTAATATTTGACAACATTCCTGGCGAGTTGGCCTCTACGTCTCCGTGGGATAGTTATATACATCTATAACGTAATATAACCTAACCTATCCCAACTTAACATCTCGGCGGTAATATTTGAACACATTCCTGGCTTGTTGGCCTCTACGTCTCTGTGGGACCTTTATATACATCTATAACGTAATATAACCTAACCTAACCCAACCTAACACCTCGGCGGTAATATTTGACAACATTCCTGGCGAGTTGGCCTCTACGCCTACGTGGGACCTTTATATACATCCATAACGTTATATAACCTAACCTAACCCTACCTAACATCTCGGCGGTAATATTTGACAACATTCCTGGCGAGTTGGCTTCTCTGTCTCCGTGGGATCTTTTTACACATCAATAACGTAATATAACCTAACCTAACCCATCCTAACATCTCGGCGGTAATATTTGACAACATTCCTGGCGAGTTGGCTTCTCCGTCTCCGTGGGATCTTTTTACACATCAATAACGTAATATAACCTAACCTAACCCAACCTAACATCTCGGCGGTAGTATTTGAAAACATACCTGGCGAGTTGGCCTCTACGTCTCCGTGGGATCTTTTTATACATCAGTAACGTAATATAACCTAACCTAACCCAACCTAACATCTCGGCGGTAATATTTGATCACATTCCTGGCTTGTTGGCCTCTACGTCTCCGCGGGACCTTTAAATACATCTATAACGTAATATAACCTAACCTAACCCAACCTAACATCTCGGCGATAATATTTGACAACATTCCTGGCGAGTTGGCCTCTACGTCTCGGTTTGACCTTCATATACATCAATAACGTAATATAACCTGACCTAACCCAACCTATCATCTCAGCGCTAATGTTTGACAACATTCCTGGCGAGTTGGCCTCTACGTCTCCGCGGGACCTTTATATACATCAATAACGTAATATAACCTAACCTAACCAAACCTAACATCTCGGCGATAATATTTGAAAAAATTCATGCCGAGTTGGCCTCTACGTCTCCGTGGTACATCTATATACGTCAATAACGTAATATGACCTTTTTTTTTTTTTTTTTTTTTTTTTCGCAGGGAAATCCTCATGGATACCGTGGATTTTTTGGGAAATCCGCGGTTATGTCGGACTCTTACCGACTAAAACCCTGCGGTGGTCTTCCTACACTTGTAGCGGGTAGCCGGGAACTCTTTCGAACGCGTCCAGCATCCCGCCTCGTGTCTGAGTTCTTTGAACTCTCTGTTCATAGCTGGCGTGCGAGTTCATACTTTAGATTAGCAACGACTGCAACCACCACAGTCGTTTGCCTCTCCTCGGTCGAGCGCGTGCCGGATAGACTTGACCCAAATCCTGTCTAGCCGGCGTTCGGCTGCTCTTTCTGTTTTTTCTTATTTACTTTTTCTTTGCGCAATCTTTTCTATTACGCTTGTGTGCGAATGCATGCATTCCTCACGCGTACCTCTTTGTCGAATTTCTTGCGCCTGTCTTCAATCTTCGATGTCGTCTTCCTCTTCTCCCGCTTGCGGCGTTTGAGATGGACGGCGGCGGCGAAGCTCCGCTCCCCGGTGGGTACTTTGGAGCGACTCTCGCGCCCTGACGGACGAGAGTCCCCTACCTTGGAGTGGAACGTGGCAAACGTCTACAACGCCGACCACGTAAGGCTCGTCGAGCAGAAAGCGTGCGCTCTCTTTCGCGCTCGGCGGCTTCCTTCGCAGCCATCACTTTGTCGCAAAACAAGGTAACGGCTCGCCAGTATCTCTCCCCTTCCAGCATCTTCGGCAGGATGCTGGTCGGCGAGAGATCCCGTCCGATCTCTGCCACGAGAGCGTGGCGCAGCGTTTGCCACGCTGGACAGCGTTCCAACGTGTGCTGCGCAGAGTCGTCTCCGTCTCCGCAATGGTGACATTCAGCCGCGGCCTCTTTTCCGATCTTGCAGAGGTACTGACCGAAGCATCCATGTCCAGTCAGCACCTGCGTCACTCTGAAGGTGAGCTGCCCTCTCCTGTTTTCTACCCAGTTTTCCAAGATGGGTAGAATCGCTCCCACGATCCTGTGATTGGTCGCAGGTGCGAGTTTCTCCTTCCATTTAGAGAAAGTGAAGCGTCTCGCTTCTCTTCTAATCTCGTCCCTTGTCGGAGCAGGTGCACCTTCTTCTTCTACCTGGCGCGTTGTGCGAAGGGTTTCGTACACTATGAGGTCTTCCTGCGCCAGGTATTCCAGGGGTGCGAGACCCGCCAGCATTGTTGCCGCGTCGTAGGAAATCGTGCGATATCCTCTTATGACCCGAATGGCTATTCTTCGCCACGCGCTTCGCAGCAGCTGCAGCTTTCTGCCTCCTTTGTTAAGCGCGTCGCTCCATACCGGGGCTCCGTAAAGCGCAATGCTTTTTATCACCCCAGCATAGACTTTCCTTACTTTCTCGTCCGGTCCGTGCAGATTCGGCATGATGCGGCTTAGATAATTTGCCGCAGCATCCAGTCGAACGGCCTGACGAGCGAAGTGGAGACCAAAGTTCCATTTATCGTCGAGGAGCAGTCCGAGATACTTCATCTCGCTCCCCACTGTAACTTTGGATGGTCCAATGTTGACCACTTCGTTTCCTCCTCGCGGGTCTCTTCTTCGTCCCTTGAAGCACAGGATTTCAGATTTCTCCGGTGCCATCTGGAGCCCCATCTTCTTGATCGTATTAGCCACGACCGCAACTGCCACTTCGGCCCGGCAGATTGCGCGTTGCCGGCACGTGTCGACTGCCAACACCATCGTGTCATCCGCGTAGCACGTGAGATGCACGCCGGACGGCATTGGCAGCTTCAGGACCGCGTCGTACCCGAGATTCCAGAGAAGCGGTCCGAGGACCGATCCCTGGGGAACGCCGCGATCAATCTTCTTTTTCTCGATTCCATGCCGGCTATCGTAGAGAACCGCGCGGTCGCTCAGGTAATTTTCCACGACCCTTCGCAGGTATCGCGGAAACCCGTGCTTTTCAAGCGCTCTACGTATCGTACTCCATTCGAGGGAGTTGAACGCATTCTTAATATCTAAAGATATCGCGATTACGACTCCCCCGGCGGCGATCGCCTTTTCGGCGAAACTTTTCACTTGTCGAATCGCGTCAATCGTCGATCGTCCTTCTCGGAAGCCGAATTGGTTCTCGGCTAAGTTCGGCCCGGTTCGCGACAGGTGCTCGACGAGGCGGTTGTGGATTATCCTTTCAAATAATTTTCCGACCTCGTCGAGCAAAACTATCGGCCTGTACGCTGCCGGTGAATCCTCCGATTTTCCCGGCTTTCGGAGCAACACTAATCTGCCGGTTTTCCATCTTGCTGGAAACGTACCCGTCTTCAAGCATGCTGTAAATAACTTCCGCAATCTTGAATTCAGGACACTGAGTGCCATCGACCAGGCACGGCCGGGAATTCCGTCCGGTCCGGGCGCGGTGTTCTTCTTTGTCATGCGCTTTATGGCGCGAGCCATTTCCTCCTCGGTGACGTCGTTGTCCAGCGACCAGATGATCGGGTCGATGTGTGCTGAAATTTGCGAGTTGCTCGCCGACGTAGCCTCTTCCGGTGGGAAGAGCGTGTCGACAACTCGCTTCAAGAACGGCGTCTCCATCGTCTCCGTTAACGGGGGCGCCCACGGTCGTAATTTATTCATTACTATCTTGTAAGGCCGCCCCCACGGATCCTCGCGCAGTGTTTCCAGCAGCCCGTCCCATGCTCGTGCCTTTGATGTCTTTATGGCCGCCTGCAGCTCTATTTTCTTCTCCTTGTAAACTTCATAGAGCTGCGCTTTCCTCACCGAATCGGGATTCCTCCGTTTCCGGTATCTCGTATATTGCCTCCGTGCGTTTGTGCTCTCCGCACGGAGAAGAGCGATCTCGTTCCTCCACCAATATACGGGTTTACGAGTGGGGTTCGACCTTATTTTCGGCATGCTTGCGTTGCACACCGATGTCAACGTCCTCGTAAACCATTCTGCTTCTCGCTCGACTACGGCCGCTTCGGTCGGTTCGCTCGGCCAGGTAGCGGCGAGGGTTGCCGCCATAAACATATCTTCGTCGATTTTTCGCAACGACCATCTATTTTGCTTCTGGTCCGCTGCCCTTCTTCCTTGTACCGTGGATATGTCGATCCTTATATATAAGTGATCAGATAAAGTTTCGATCGGATCCACTTTCCAGCTCGTGACTCTTCGAGATGCTGCGTCGTTCGCGAACGAGAGGTCGACCTTGCTCTCGCCCTGTGGACGCACGCACGTACTGGCAGATCCTTGATTCAACAGTCTGAGATTCGCGGATGCTGCCCAGTCCATCGTCGAGTGTCCACGCTGAGTCGTTCTGGAAGAGCGCCACATAGTCGCGTGCGCGTTGAAATCTCCCAGTACGAATGTCGGTTGCGAGGCGTGATTTCGCACTACACCCTCCACTTCGTCCAGGAGCTGATCGAAATCTTGCAACGACCAACTCGGCGGCGCGTATATTCCAATGACGACGCAATCCGACCACGATACTGCGACGTAACCACGCCCTTGCGCGATGGCTGTGATCGGTCGGATGCGTGTCGGCGTCGCCTGAATTATTGCAACCGTCTTCTCCCTGTTTGCTATCCATGACGGCTTGTCGTGGATTAAATACGGCTCCGCGGCAACCACTAATTCAACCACGCCGCTTTGCAGGCTTTCGAGCATAAGATCTTGTGCTCTCGCGGCGTGATTTAAATTAGTTTGCAGGATCTGGCATTTCATATTGAAAGTTACGCCAGATCCATCGCCTCCTCGCGGCTGGTGCTCGCCTTCAGAGTTTCGCGCTCCTTCTCCTCTTCGTGGTTGTGTTTGGCTGCTGCTGCAGCTTTTTCCTTCTTTTCCTCAGGTTTCTTATCCTTACCTGAGGATTTAGCGCTCGATTGAGTAGCGTTCTTCTGTCCTTTTTTTGCCGGCGGCGGGACAGTGCAGGCTTTGCTACCTGCTCTGTGTCCATGCGGGCGGTTCGCCGACTTGCATACCGGGCACGTCGGTGCCTTCTCATTGCATTCCGCAGCGCGGTGTCCCTTCTCACCGCACCGGTAACACGCCTCCGTTCGGTCCACGGTCGCGGAGCATTTCGCGATTACGTGCCCGATTTCCCAACATTTGAAGCAGGTAAGTTGTCGTGCTTCGATGGGTTCAACGCGGACGGACGTCCATCCGACCTTTACTTTACCGTTTTCGGTAACCTTCTTTGCGGCGGCGACCGGGCATTGCATAAGCATCGTGCCCATGCCGTTATACGCCGTCCTCCTGGGACCGGTTTTTATCTCGTCGGCGGTGCAGCCGCCTTGTGCGGCGACTGCTTCGACGACCTCACCGACCGTGATCGAGTCTTCCATCCTGAAGACCCTCAGGGCCGCTCTCTTGCAGGGGCGCGTGATTTTTACACCCCTCGTGATCGCGAATAGCCCGGTTAACTTGTTGGCGAGCGCGTTCGCCTTCTCTTCTTTACCTTCGCCGCTTATTTCGAGAATAAGCGCTCCGGTCAGCGCTTTCCTGGGTTTGACCTCACCGATTCCCAGGTCCGACAGTTTGATCTTCTGCCGCGCCGTTGTCATAAGCTCGGCGTATGTCGATTTACTGCCCTCCTCTATAGTGATTACGACAGCGGCCGTGCTCGGGGTTTTCATCACTATCGGCTTTTCTTTTGGCATCGACTTCGCAGCTGCTACCTTCTTGCTTGCCCTCACGGTCTTGTTTACGGTGGCCGTCGTCTCCTTTTTCGACTTTCTGCCGAGGACCTTCGTCCACGGCGTCTCCGTCTCCTTCTTGTTCTGCGGAGCAGGTGCGCTCGCTGCTGGACACTTCCCTTCGCTCTCCTTCCGAACCTGCTCCTTTTGAATCTCTTCCATCCTCTTCTGGATGGGTGATTTCTTTGTTTCCGCTTTCGCGGATTTTTTGACCGGTGGAAGGTGCATTGCCTCTCTCTTCCCAGCGGACTTCTCCTTCTTTATGATTGCGGCGCTTGTTCCCTCTTTCGCGGGTTCTTCGCGTCGCGCAACATTTCGTGCCTCCGACCGCGGACGATCCTCCTTCGGAGCGAAGCGCTTCTCCGCCTTCTCCCAAAATTGTGTAAGCCGTTCGTTGACAACGGCCCCAATCTGCTCCATTAGCAGTACGAGACCGGTGTCGGGGATGCTGGCTTCCTCCTGCTTCGTAGTCAGCGATTGCCGTCGTGTTCTTTTATCACTACGCTCGGCGATCTCCATGCTTTTGATCGCCGGCGATAATTGGCTGTTTGCCGTATTTTCGAGGGCGGTCAGCCTCTCCTTGAGAAGGGCATTCTCTTTCTCCAGTTTTTCAGCCTTAGCTTTAATAAGGCTGAATTCCTGATCTCCTGCTGTTCCGGCGATGGCGCGGCTGGCGCGTTGTTCAGCTTCCGTAGTCGCCGCTCGCAGGATTCGAACGCTGACGCGCATCGACCGTTTAATTGTGCCCTTCAGCTGCGACGACTTCGCAGCGGCATATTCAATTTTGGCCGCCGATTCCAGAGCCCAGGCTGCCAGATCCTCTATCGGCATTTTCCTGGCCTCTTCGTCAAAAACTTCCTGATCCGGAATAGGATTTGACGTCCTTGATGGTGGCGGCGGCATGCAATCACCGTAGAGGAGCTCTCGCTCTAGAGCGTCCTCTGCATCCTTCTCGGCAGCTTTATCGGCTAGCAGTTTGGCTTCCGCCAATTTTATGTATTCCTCCGTTGTGGGGGGGCGTCCCCTCTTCTTCAGATGCTTCGTTGACTCGGACGGCGTCGTCGAGAGCAACGAAGCGAGTGACGTGTCCGAATCGTATTCGGACGTCTCCGCCTTTGACCTCTTCACGCTCCTGCGCGTGCGTGGAATTCTCCTCTCTGGTTCCCGCAGCATCCTGCCTTCCGTCCTCTCCGACTTGCTGCTGCCGCCGGTTCTGCAACTGATAAGGCCACTCGGGCCGGCCCCCTCTCCCCCACTCGCCACGGTCGCGTAATCGCGCGTCGCCATGCTTGGTTACCCAAGCAGGGCTTCGCACGATAATTAATTTGCCGACGAGTCGGTCGCGCAAACGCTATTCTCCTCCGTGGAGAAAATCACACCGCGCACCTCACTTGCTCCGCCGTGTGGGAACGTTCGCACTTCCCACGTTCAGCGCAGACCGGTTGTCTGTCTCTGTCCCGCACACAGTTCAACCGTCACTCTCTCTTTGTCTCTCTATTCGTCCTCTCACTCGCTCTTGCGTTCGCTTCGATTTCCGCGAACAGTTCACGGAGCGACGCCAGAGTTCAAGATTCGCGCTTTAAGAGTCTCTAGCACTTACCTTTTTTGCCTTCTTTGTCGCAATCTCCTGGAATAATCCGAGATTGATTACGGCTGGTAGCCTCTTTCTCGCCGAGTTCCCGCGTCGCACTTTTACACCGTTTTTTGCACTAATGTTATCGAAAATCAGTGTTTCTACAATCGTGCTTAACGACCGGAAGCGCTGAAAGTGCGGGAACACGTCGAAAAGGCCGGGAGAAGCCCTTGTTTCGCGACTGCCGTCTCGACGCGGCGTACGTGCCACGCCTGACTGTCAAGATGGCGGCGGCGACGCCTCGTCTTCTCCCGATGCTTTTCCACGTATTATCGCACCTTTTTCTCCTGTGCCCGCAACCACGGGAGCCACCTCACAGTCACTTTTGCCGCAAAGAGCACTTTAAGTTCGCAAACGTAATATGACCTATCTTAACCCAAAATAACATCTCGGCGGTAATATTTGAAAACATTCATGGCGAGTTGGCCTCTACGTCTCCGTGGGATCTTTATATACATCTATAACGTAATATAACCTAACCTAACCCAACCTAACATCTCGGCGGTAATATTTGAACACATTCCTGGCTTGTTGGCCTCTACGTCTCCGTGGGACCTTTATATACATCTGTAACGTAATACAACCTAACCTAACCCAACCTAACATCTCGGAGGTAATATTTGAACACATTCCTGGCTTGTTGGCCTCTACGTCTCCGTGGGATCTTTTTATACATCAGTAACGTAATATAACCTAACCTAACCCAACCTAACATCTCGGCGGTAATATTTGATCACATTCCTGGCTTGTTGGCCTCTACGTCTCCGCGGGACCTTTAAATACATCTATAACGTAATATAACCTAACCTAACCCAACCTAACATCTCGGCGATAATATTTGACAACATTCCTGGCGAGTTGGCCTCTACGTCTCGGTTTGACCTTCATATACATCAATAACGTAATATAACCTGACCTAACCCAACCTATCATCTCGGCGCTAATGTTTGACAACATTCCTGGCGAGTTGCCCTCTACGTCTCCGCGGGACCTTTATATACATCAATAACGTAATATAACCTAACCTAACCCAACCTAACAACTCGGCGGTAATATTTGAAAAAAAATTCATGCCGAGTTGGCCTCTACGTCTCCGTGGGATAGTTATATACATCTATAACGTAATATAACCTAACCTATCCCAACTTAACATCTCGGCGGTAATATTTGACAACATTCCTGGCGAGTTGGCTTCTCCGTCTCCGTGGGATCTTTTTACACATCAATAACGTAATATAACCTAACCTAACCCAACCTAACATCTCGGCGGTAGTATTTGAAAACATACCTGGCGAGTTGGCCTCTACGTCTCCGTGGGATCTTTTTATACATCAATAAAGTAATATAACCTAACCTAACCGAACCTAACATCTCGGCGGTAATATTTGAAAACATTCATGGCGAGTTGGCCTCTACGTCTCCGTGGTACATTTATATACATCAATAACGTAATATAACCTAACCTAACCCAACTTAACATCTCGGCGGTAATATTTGATCACATTCCTGGCTTGTTGGCCCCTACGTCTCCGCGGGACCTTTAAATACATCTATAACGTAATATAACCTAACCAAACCCAACCTAACATCTCGGCGGTAATATTTGAACACATTCCTGGCTTGTTGGCCTCTACGTCTCCGTGGGACCTTTATATACATCAATAACGTAATATAACCTAACCTAACCCAACCTAACATCTCGGCGGTAATATTTGACAACATTCCTGCCTTGTTGGCCTCTACGTCTCCGCGGGACCTTTATATACATCTATAACGTTATATAATCTAACCTAACCCAACCGAACATCTCGGCGGTAATATTTGAAAACATTCCTGGCGAGTTGGCCTCTACGTCACCGTGGGTCCTTTATAGACATCCATAACGTAATATAACCTAACCTAACCCAAAATAACATCTCGGCGGTAATATTTGATCACATTCCTGGCTTGTTGGCATCTACGTCTCCGTGGGATCTTTTTATACATCAATAACGTAATATAACCTAACCTAACCGAACCTAACATCTCGGCGGTAATATTTGAGAACATACCTGGCGAGTTGGCCTCTACGTCTCCGTGGTACATTTATATACATCAATAACGTAATATAACCTAACCTAACCCAACCTAACTTCTCGGCGGTAATATTTGATCACATTCCTGACTTGTTGGCCTCTACGTCTCCGCGGGACCTTTAAATACATCTATAACGTAATATAACCTAACCTAACCCAACCTAACATCTCGGCGGTAATATTTGACAACATTCCTGGCGAGTTGGCCTCTACGTCTCCGTGGGATCTTCATATACATCTATAACGTAATATAACGTAACCTAACACAACCTAACATCTCGGCGGTAATATTTGAACACATTCCTGGCTTGTTGGCCTCTACGTCTCTGTGGGACCTTTATATACATCTATAACGTAATATAACCTAACCTAACCCAACCTAACATCTCGGCGGTAATATTTGATCACATTCCTGGCTTGTTGGCCTCTACGTCTCCGCGGGACCTGTAAATACATCTATAACGTAATATGACCTATCCTCACCCAAAATAACATCTCGGCGGTAATATTTGAAAACATTCCTGGCGAGGTGGCTTCTCCGTCTCCGTGGGATCTTTTTACACATCAATAACGTAATATAACCTAACCTAACCCAACCTAACATCTCGGCGGTAATATTTGAACACATTCCTGCCTTGTTGGCCTCTACGTCTCCGCGGGACCTTTATATACATCTATAACGTTATATAATCTAACCTAACCCAACCTAACATCTCGGCGGTAATATTTGAACACATTCCTGGCTTGTTGGCCTCTACGTCTCCGTGGGACCTTTATATACATCTATAACGTAATATAACCTAACCTAACCCAACCTAACATCTCGGCGGTAATATTTGACAACATTCCTGGCGAGTTGGCCTCTACGTCTCCGTGGGACCTTTATATACATCTATAACGTAATATAACCTAACCTAACCCAACCTTAATATCTCGGCGGTAATATTTGACAACATTTCTGGCGAGTTGGCCTCTACGCCTCCGTGGGACCTTTATATACATCCATAACGTTATATAACCTAACCTAACCCAACCTAATATCTCGGCGGTAATATTTGACAACATTCCTGGCGAGTTGGCTTCTCCGTCTCCGTGGGATCTTTTTACACATCAATAACGTAATATAACCTAACCTAACCCAACCTAACATCTCGGCGGTAGTATTTGAAAACATACCTGGCGAGTTGGCCTCTACGTCTCCGTGGGATCTTTTTATACATCAATAAAGTAATATAACCTAACCTAACCGAACCTAACATCTCGGCGGTAATATTTGAAAACATTCATGGCGAGTTGGCCTCTACGTCTCCGTGGTACATTTATATACATCAATAACGTAATATAACCTAACCTAACCCAACTTAACATCTCGGCGGTAATATTTGATCACATTCCTGGCTTGTTGGCCCCTACGTCTCCGCGGGACCTTTAAATACATCTATAACGTAATATAACCTAACCTAACCCAACCTAACATCTCGGCGGTAATATTTGAACACATTCCTGGCTTGTTGGCCTCTACGTCTCCGTGGGACCTTTATATACATCAATAACGTAATATAACCTAACCTAACCCAACCTAACATCTCGGCGGTAATATTTGACAACATTCCTGCCTTGTTGGCCTCTACGTCTCCGCGGGACCTTTATATACATCTATAACGTTATATAATCTAACCTAACCCAACCGAACATCTCGGCGGTAATATTTGAAAACATTCCTGGCGAGTTGGCCTCTACGTCACCGTGGGTCCTTTATAGACATCCATAACGTAATATAACCTAACCTAACCCAAAATAACATCTCGGCGGTAATATTTGATCACATTCCTGGCTTGTTGGCATCTACGTCTCCGTGGGATCTTTTTATACATCAATAACGTAATATAACCTAACCTAACCGAACCTAACATCTCGGCGGTAATATTTGAGAACATACCTGGCGAGTTGGCCTCTACGTCTCCGTGGTACATTTATATACATCAATAACGTAATATAACCTAACCTAACCCAACCTAACTTCTCGGCGGTAATATTTGATCACATTCCTGGCTTGTTGTCCTCTACGTCTCCGCGGGACCTTTAAATACATCTATCACGTAATATAACCTAACCTAACCCAACCTAACATCTCGGCGGTAATATTTGAAAACATTCCTGGCGAGTTGGCCTCTACGTCTCCGTGGGATCTTCATATACATCTATAACGTAATATAACGTAACCTAACACAACCTAACATCTCGGCGGTAATATTTGAACACATTCCTGGCTTGTTGGCCTCTACGTCTCTGTGGGACCTTTATATACATCTATAACGTAATATAACCTAACCTAACCCAACCTAACACCTCGGCGGTAATATTTGACAACATTCCTGGCGAGTTGCACTTTACGCCTACGTGGGACCTTTATATACATCCATAACGTTATATAACCTAACCTAACCCAACCTAACATCTCGGCGGTAATATTTGACAACATTCCTGGCGAGTTGGTTTCTCCGTCTCCGTGGGATCTTTTTACACATCAATAACGTAATATAACCTAACCTAACCCAACCTAACATCTCGGCGGTAATATTTGAAAACATTCATGCCGAGTTGGCCTCTACGTCTCCGTGGTACATTTATATACATCAATAACGTAATATGACGTATCCTAACCCAAAATAACATCTCGGCGGTAATATTTGAAAACATTCATGGCGAGTTGGCCTCTACGTCTCCGTGGGATCTTTATATACATCTATAACGTAATATAACCTAACCTAACCCAACCTAACATCTCGGCGGTAATATTTGAACACATTCCTGGCTTGTTGGCCTCTACGTCTCCGTGGGACCTTTAAATACATCTATAACGTATTATGACCTATCCTAACCCAAAATAACATCTCGGCGGTAATATTTGAAAACATTCATGGCGAGTTGGCCTCTACGTCTCCGTGGGACCTTTATATACATCTATAACGTGATATAACCTAACCTAACCCAACCTAACATCTCGGCGGTAATATTTGAAAACATTCCTGGCGAGTTGGCCTCTACGTCACCGTGGGACCTTTATAGACATCCATAACGTTATATAACCTAACCTAACCCAACCTAATATCTCGGCGGTAATATTTGACAACATTCCTGGCGAGTTGGCTTCTCCGTCTCCGTGGGATCTTTTTACACATCAATAACGTAATATAACCTAACCTAACCCAACCTAACATCTCGGCGGTAGTATTTGAAAACATACCTGGCGAGTTGGCCTCTACGTCTCCGTGGGATCTTTTTATACATCAATAAAGTAATATAACCTAACCTAACCGAACCTAACATCTCGGCGGTAATATTTGACAACATTCCTGGCGAGTTGGCTTCTCCGTCTCCGTGGGATCTTTTTACACATCAATAACGTAATATAACCTAACCTAACCCAACCTAACATCTCGGCGGTAGTATTTGAAAACATACCTGGCGAGTTGGCCTCTACGTCTGCGTGGGATCTTTTTATACATCAATAAAGTAATATAACCTAACCTAACCGAACCTAACATCTCGGCGGTAATATTTGAAAACATTCATGGCGAGTTGGCCTCTACGTCTCCGTGGTACATTTATATACATCAATAACGTAATATAACCTAACCTAACCCAACTTAACATCTCGGCGGTAATATTTGATCACATTCCTGGCTTGTTGGCCCCTACGTCTCCGCGGGACCTTTAAATACATCTATAACGTAATATAACCTAACCTAACCCAACCTAACATCTCGGCGGTAATATTTGAACACATTCCTGGCTTGTTGGCCTCTACGTCTCCGTGGGACCTTTATATACATCAATAACGTAATATAACCTAACCTAACCCAACCTAACATCTCGGCGGTAATATTTGACAACATTCCTGGCGAGGTGGCTTCTCCGTCTCCGTGGGATCTTTTTACACATCAATAACGTAATATAACCTAACCTAACCCAACCTAACATCTCGGCGGTAATATTTGAAAACATTCATGGCGAGTTGGCCTCTACGTCTCCGTGGTACATTTATATACATCAATAACGTAGTATAACCTAACCTAACCCAACGTAACATCTCGGCGGTAATATTTGAACACATTCCTGGCTTGTTGGCCTCTACGTCTCCGTGGGACCTTTATATACATCAATAACGTAATATAACCTAACCTAACCAAACCTAACATCTCGGCGGTAATATTTGATCACATTCCTGGCTTGCTGGCCTCTACGTCTCCGCGGGACCTTTATATACATCAATAACGTAATATAACCTAACCTAACCCAACCTAACATCTCGGCGGTAGTATTTGAAAACATACCTGGCGAGTTGGCCTCTACGTCTCCGTGGGATCTTTTTATACATCAGTAACGTAATATAACCTAACCTAACCCAACCTAACATCTCGGCGCTAATGTTTGACAACATTCCTGGCGAGTTGGCCTCTACGTCTCCGCGGGACCTTTATATACATCAATAACGTAATATAACCTAACCTAACCCAACCTAACATCTCGGCGGTAATATTTGAAAAAATTCATGCCGAGTTGGCCTCTACGTCTCCGTGGTACATTTATATACATCAATAACGTAATATGACCTATCCTAACCCAAAATAACATCTCGGCGGTAATATTTGAAAACATTCATGGCGAGTTGGCCTCTACGTCTCCGTGGGATCTTTATATACATCTATAACGTAATATAACCTAACCTAACCCAACCTAACATCTCGGCGGTAATATTTGAACACATTCCTGGCTTGTTGGCCTCTACGTCTCCGTGGGACCTTTATATACATCTATAACGTAATACAACCTAACCTAACCCAACCTAACATCTCGGAGGTAATATTTGAACACATTCCTGGCTTGTTGGCCTCTACGTCTCCGTGGGACCTTTATATACATCTATAACGTAATATAACCTAACCTAACCCAACCTAACATCTCGGCGGTAATATTTGACAACATTCCTGGCGAGGTGGCTTCTCCGTCTCCGTGGGATCTTTTTACACATCAATAACGTAATATAACCTAACCTAACCCAACCTAACATCTCGGCGGTAGTATTTGAAAACATACCTGGCGAGTTGGCCTCTACGTCTCCGTGGGATCTTTTTATACATCAATAACGTAATATAACCTAACCTAACCCAACCTAACATCTCGGCGGTAATATTTGACAACATTCCTGGCGAGTTGGCCTCTACGTCTCCGCGGGACCTTTAAATACATCTATAACGTAATATAACCTAACCTAACCCAACCTAACATCTCGGCGGTAATATTTGATCACATTCCTGGCTTGCTGGCCTCTACGTCTCCGCGGGACCTTTAAATACATCTATAACGTAATATAACCTAACCTAAACCAACCTAACATCTCGGCGGTAATATTTGACCACCTTCCTGGCTTGCTGACATCTACGACTCCCTGGGACCTTTATATACATCAATAACGTAATATAACCTAACCTAACCCAACCTAACATCTCGGTGGTAATATTTGATCACATTCCTGGCTTGCTGGCCTCTACGTCTCCGCGGGACCTTTAAATACATCCATAACGTAATATAACCTAACCTAACCCAACCTAACATCTCGGCGGTAATATTTGACCACATTCCTGCCTTGTTGGCCTCTACGTCTCCGCGGGACCTTTATATACATCTATAACGTTATATAATCTAACCTAACCCAACCGAACATCTCGGCGGTAATATTTGAAAACATTCCTGGCGAGTTGGCCTCTACGTCACCGTGGGTCCTTTATAGACATCCATAACGTAATATAACCTAACCTAACCCAAAATAACATCTCGGCGGTAATATTTGATCACATTCCTGGCTTGTTGGCATCTACGTCTCCGTGGGATCTTTTTATACATCAATAACGTAATATAACCTAACCTAACCGAACCTAACATCTCGGCGGTAATATTTGAGAACATACCTGGCGAGTTGGCCTCTACGTCTCCGTGGTACATTTATATACATCAATAACGTAATATAACCTAACCTAACCCAACCTAACTTCTCGGCGGTAATATTTGATCACATTCCTGGCTTGTTGGCCTCTACGTCTCCGCGGGACCTTTAAATACATCTATAACGTAATATAACCTAACCTAACCCAACCTAACATCTCGGCGGTAATATTTGACAACATTCCTGGCGAGTTGGCCTCTACGTCTCCGTGGGATCTTCATATACATCTATAACGTAATATAACGTAACCTAACACAACCTAACATCTCGGCGGTAATATTTGAACACATTCCTGGCTTGTTGGCCTCTACGTCTCTGTGGGACCTTTATATACATCTATAACGTATTATAACCTAACCTAACCCAACCTAACACCTCGGCGGTAATATTTGACAACATTCCTGGCGAGTTGCACTTTACGCCTACGTGGGACCTTTATATACATCCATAACGTTATATAACCTAACCTAACCCAACCTAACATCTCGGCGGTAATATTTGACAACATTCCTGGCGAGTTGGTTTCTCCGTCTCCGTGGGATCTTTTTACACATCAATAACGTAATATAACCTAACCTAACCCAACCTAACATCTCGGCGGTAATATTTGAAAACATTCATGCCGAGTTGGCCTCTACGTCTCCGTGGTACATTTATATACATCAATAACGTAATATGACGTATCCTAACCCAAAATAACATCTCGGCGGTAATATTTGAAAACATTCATGCCGAGTTGGCCTCTACGTCTCCGTGGTACATTTATATACATCAATAACGTAATATGACGTATCCTAACCCAAAATAACATCTCGGCGGTAATATTTGAAAACATTCCTGGCGAGTTGGCCTCTACGTCACCGTGGGACCTTTATAGACATCCATAACGTAATATAACCTAACCTAACCCAAGCTAACATCTCGGAGGTATTATTTGACAATATTCCCGGCGAGTTGGCCTATACGTCTCCGCGGGACCTTTAAATACATCTATAACGTAATATAACCTAACCTAACCCAACCTAACATCTCGGCGTTAATATTTGAACACATTCCTGGCTTGTTGGCCTCTACGTCTCCGTGGGACCTTTATATACATCAATAACGTAATATAACCTAACCTAACCCAACCTAACATCTCGGCGGTAATATTTGATCACATTCCTGGCTTGCTGGCCTCTACGTCTCCGCGGGACCTTTAAATACATCTATAACGTAATATAACCTAACCTAACCCAACCTAACATCTCGGCGATAATATTTGACAACATTCCTGGCGAGTTGGCCTCTACGTCTCGGTTTGACCTTCATATACATCAATAACGTAATATAACCTGACCTAACCCAACCTAACATCTCGGCGGTAATATTTGACAACATTCCTGGCGAGATGGCTTCTCCGTCTCCGTGGGATCTTTTTACACATCAATAACGTAATATAACCTAACCTAACCCAACCTAACATCTCGGCGGTAATATTTGAAAACATTCATGCCGAGTTGGCCTCTACGTCTCCGTGGTACATTTATATACATCAATAACGTAATATGACGTATCCTAACCCAAAATAACATCTCGGCGGTAATATTTGAAAACATTCATGGCGAGTTGGCCTCTACGTCTCCGTGGGATCTTTATATACATCTATAACGTAATATAACCTAACCTAACCCAACCTAACATCTCGGCGGTAATATTTGAACACATTCCTGGCTTGTTGGCCTCTACGTCTCCGTGGGACCTTTAAATACATCTATAACGTATTATGACCTATCCTAACCCAAAATAACATCTCGGCGGTAATATTTGAAAACATTCATGGCGAGTTGGCCTCTACGTCTCCGTGGGACCTTTATATACATCTATAACGTGATATAACCTAACCTAACCCAACCTAACATGTCGGCGGTAATATTTGAAAACATTCCTGGCGAGTTGGCCTCTACGTCACCGTGGGACCTTTATAGACATCCATAACGTTATATAACCTAACCTAACCCAACCTAATATCTCGGCGGTAATATTTGACAACATTCCTGGCGAGTTGGCTTCTCCGTCTCCGTGGGATCTTTTTACACATCAATAACGTAATATAACCTAACCTAACCCAACCTAACATCTCGGCGGTAGTATTTGAAAACATACCTGGCGAGTTGGCCTCTACGTCTCCGTGGGATCTTTTTATACATCAATAAAGTAATATAACCTAACCTAACCGAACCTAACATCTCGGCGGTAATATTTGACAACATTCCTGGCGAGTTGGCTTCTCCGTCTCCGTGGGATCTTTTTACACATCAATAACGTAATATAACCTAACCTAACCCAACCTAACATCTCGGCGGTAATATTTGATCACATTCCTGGCTTGCTGGCCTCTACGTCTCCGCGGGACCTTTATATACATCAATAACGTAATATAACCTAACCTAACCCAACCTAACACCTCGGCGGTAATATTTGACAACATTCCTGGCGAGTTGGCCTCTCCGCCTACGTGGGACCTTTATATACATCCATAACGTTATATAACCTAACCTAACCCAACCTAACATCTCGGCGGTAATATTTGACAACATTCCTGGCGAGTTGGCCTCTACGTCTCGGTTTGACCTTCATATACATCAATAACGTAATATAACCTGACCTAACCCAACCTATCATCTCGGCGCTAATGTTTGACAACATTCCTGGCGAGTTGGCCTCTACGTCTCCGCGGGACCTTTATATACATCAATAACGTAATATAACCTAACCTAACCCAACCTAACATCTCGGCGGTAATATTTGAAAAAATTCATGCCGAGTTGGCCTCTACGTCTCCGTGGTACATTTATATACATCAATAACGTAATATGACCTATCCTAACCCAAAATAACATCTCGGCGGTAATATTTGAAAACATTCATGGCGAGTTGGCCTCTACGTCTCCGTGGGATCTTTATATACATCTATAACGTAATATAACCTAACCTAACCCAACCTAACATCTCGGCGGTAATATTTGAACACATTCCTGGCTTGTTGGCCTCTACGTCTCCGTGGGACCTTTATATACATCTATAACGTAATACAACCTAACCTAACCCGACCTAACATCTCGGAGGTAATATTTGAACACATTCCTGGCTTGTTGGCCTCTACGTCTCCGTGGGACCTTTATATACATCTATAACGTAATATAACCTAACCTAACCCAACCTAACATCTCGGCGGTAATATTTGACAACATTCCTGGCGAGGTGGCTTCTCCGTCTCCGTGGGATCTTTTTACACATCAATAACGTAATATAACCTAACCTAACCCAACCTAACATCTCGGCGGTAGTATTTGAAAACATACCTGGCGTGTTGGCCTCTACGTCTCCGTGGGATCTTTTTATACATCAATAACGTAATATAACCTAACCTAACCCAAGCTAACATCTCGGCGGTAATATTTGACAACATTCCTGGCGAGTTGGCCTCTACGTCTCCGCGGGACCTTTAAATACATCTATAACGTAATATAACCTAACCTAACCCAACCTAACATCTCGGCGGTAATATTTGATCACATTCCTGGCTTGCTGGCCTCTACGTCTCCGCGGGACCTTTAAATACATCTATAACGTAATATAACCTAACCTAAACCAACCTAACATCTCGGCGGTAATATTTGACCACATTCCTGGCTTGCTGACATCTACGACTCCCTGGGACCTTTATATACATCAATAACGTAATATAACCTAACCTAACCCAACCTAACATCTCGGTGGTAATATTTGATCACATTCCTGGCTTGCTGGCCTCTACGTCTCCGCGGGACCTTTAAATACATCCATAACGTAATATAACCTAACCTAACCCAACCTAACATCTCGGCGGTAATATTTGACCACATTCCTGGCTTGTTGGCATCTACGTCTCCGTGGGACCTTTATATACATCTATAACGTAATATAACCTAACCTAACCCAACCTAACACCTCGGCGGTAATATTTGACAACATTCCTGGCTTGTTGGCATCTACGTCTCCGTGGGACCTTTATATACATCTATAACGTAATATAACCTAACCTAACCGAATCTAACATCTCGGCGGTAATATTTGACGACATTCATGGCGAGATGGCTTTTACGTCTCCGTGGGATCTTTATGTACATCTATAACGTAATATAACCTAACCTAACCCAACCTAACATCTCGCCGGTAATATTTGATCACATTCCTGGCTTGTTGGCCCCTACGTCTCCGCGGGACCTTTAAATACATCTATAACGTAATATAACCTAACCTAACCCAACCTAACATCTCGGCGGTAATATTTGATCACATTCCTGGCTTGCTGGCCTCTACGTCTCCGCGGGACCTTTATATACATCTATAACGTGATATAATCTAACTTAACCCAACCTATCATCTCGGCGGTAATATTTGACAACATTCCTGGCGAGTTGGCCTATACGTCTCCGTCGGACCTTTATATACAACAATAACATAGTATAAGCTAGGCTAACCCAGGCTATCATCTCGGCGGTAATATTTGACTACATTCCTGGCTTGTTGGCATCTACGTCTCCGTGGGACATTTTTTACATCAATAACGTAATATAACCTAACATAACCCAACCTAACATCTCGGCGGTAATATTTGACAACATTCCTGGCGAGTTGGCTTCTCCGTCTCCGTGGGATCTTTTTACACATCAATAACGTAATATAACCTAACCTAACCCAACCTAACATCTCGGCGGTAGTATTTGAAAACATACCTGGCGAGTTGGCCTCTACGTCTCCGTGGGATCTTTTTATACATCAATAAAGTAATATAACCTAACCTAACCGAACCTAACATCTCGGCGGTAATATTTGACAACATTCCTGGCGAGTTGGCTTCTCCGTCTCCGTGGGATCTTTTTACACATCAATAACGTAATATAACCTAACCTAACCCAACCTAACATCTCGGCGGTAGTATTTGAAAACATACCTGGCGAGTTGGCCTCTACGTCTCCGTGGGATCTTTTTATACATCAATAAAGTAATATAACCTAACCTAACCGAACCTAACATCTCGGCGGTAATATTTGAAAACATTCATGGCGAGTTGGCCTCTACGTCTCCGTGGTACATTTATATACATCAATAACGTAATATAACCTAACCTAACCCAACTTAACATCTCGGCGGTAATATTTGATCACATTCCTGGCTTGTTGGCCCCTACGTCTCCGCGGGACCTTTAAATACATCTATAACGTAATATAACCTAACCTAACCCAACCTAACATCTCGGCGGTAATATTTGAACACATTCCTGGCTTGTTGGCCTCTACGTCTCCGTGGGACCTTTATATACATCAATAACGTAATATAACCTAACCTAACCCAACCTAACATCTCGGCGGTAATATTTGACAACATTCCTGGCGAGGTGGCTTCTCCGTCTCCGTGGGATCTTTTTACACATCAATAACGTAATATAACCTAACCTAACCCAACCTAACATCTCGGCGGTAATATTTGAACACATTCCTGCCTTGTTGGCCTCTACGTCTCCGCGGGACCTTTATATACATCTATAACGTTATATAATCTAACCTAACCCAACCGAACATCTCGGCGGTAATATTTGACAACATTCCTGGCGAGTTGGCCTCTACGTCACCGTGGGTCCTTTATAGACATCCATAACGTAATATAACCTAACCTAACCCAACCTAACATCTCGGCGGTAGTATTTGAAAACATACCTGGCGAGTTGGCCTCTACGTCACCGTGGGTCCTTTATAGACATCCATAACGTAATATAACCTAACCTAACCCAAAATAACATCTCGGCGGTAATATTTGATCACATTCCTGGCTTGCTGGCCTCTACGTCTCCGCGGGACCTTTATATACATCTATAACGTGATATAACCTAACCTAACCCAACCTAACATCTCGGTGATAATATTTGACAACATTCCTGGCGAGTTGGCCTCTACGTCACCGT
The DNA here is from genome assembly GCA_963969225.1 of Xylocopa violacea. Classification (NCBI taxonomy): domain Eukaryota; kingdom Metazoa; phylum Arthropoda; class Insecta; order Hymenoptera; family Apidae; genus Xylocopa; species Xylocopa violacea. The sequence continues at coordinate 101,559 of CAXAJV010000040.1, forward strand.
GGGTCCTTTATAGACATCCATAACGTAATATAACCTAACCTAACCCAACCTAACATCTCGGCGGTAATATTTGATCACATTCCTGGCTTGCTGGCCTCTACGTCTCCGCGGGACCTTTATATACATCTATAACGTGATATAACCTAACCTAACCCAACCTATCATCTCGGCGGTAATATTTGACAACATTCCTGGCGAGTTGGCCTCTACGTCTCGGTTTGACCTTCATATACATTAAATAACGTAATATAACCTGACCTAACCCAACCTTAATATCTCGGCGGTAATATTTGATCACATTCCTGGCTTGTTGGCCCCTACGTCTCCGCGGGACCTTTAAATACATCTATAACGTAATATAACCTAACCTAACCCAACCTAACATCTCGGCGGTAATATTTGAACACATTCCTGGCTTGTTGGCCTCTACGTCTCCGTGGGATCTTTTTACACATCAATAATGTAATATAACCTAACCTAACCCAACCTAACATCTCGGCGGTAATATTTGAAAACATTCATGCCGAGTTGGCCTCTACGTCTCCGTGGTACATTTATATACATCAATAACGTAATATGACGTATCCTAACCCAAAATAACATCTCGGCGGTAATATTTGAAAACATTCCTGGCGAGTTGGCCTCTACGTCACCGTGGGACCTTTATAGACATCCATAACGTAATATAACCTAACCTAACCCAAGCTAACATCTCGGAGGTATTATTTGACAATATTCCCGGCGAGTTGGCCTATACGTCTCCGCGGGACCTTTAAATACATCTATAACGTAATATAACCTAACCTAACCCAACCTAACATCTCGGCGTTAATATTTGAACACATTCCTGGCTTGTTGGCCTCTACGTCTCCGTGGGACCTTTATATACATCAATAACGTAATATAACCTAACCTAACCCAACCTAACATCTCGGCGGTAATATTTGATCACATTCCTGGCTTGCTGGCCTCTACGTCTCCGCGGGACCTTTAAATACATCTATAACGTAATATAACCTAACCTAAACCAACCTAACATCTCGGCGGTAATATTTGACCACATTCCTGGCTTGCTGACATCTACGCCTACGTGGAACCTTTATATACATCCATAACGTTATATAACCTAACCTAACCCAACCTAACATCTCGGCGGTAATATTTGACAACATTCCTGGCGAGTTGGCTTCTCCGTCTCCGTGGGATCTTTTTACACATCAATAACGTAATATAACCTAACCTAACCCAACCTAACATCTCGGCGGTAATATTTGACAACATTCCTGGCGAGTTGGCTTCTCCGTCTCCGTGGGATCTTTTTACACATCAATAACGTAATATAACCTAACCTAACCCAACCTAACATCTCGGCGGTAGTATTTGAAAACATACCTGGCGAGTTGGCCTCTACGTCTCCGTGGGATCTTTTTATACATCAGTAACGTAATATAACCTAACCTAACCCAACCTAACATCTCGGCGGTAATATTTGATCACATTCCTGGCTTGCTGGCCTCTACGTCTCCGCGGGACCTTTATATACATCTATAACGTGATATAATCTAACTTAACCCAACCTATCATCTCGGCGGTAATATTTGACAACATTCCTGGCGAGTTGGCCTATACGTCTCCGTCGGACCTTTATATACAACAATAACATAGTATAAGCTAGGCTAACCCAGGCTATCATCTCGGCGGTAATATTTGACTACATTCCTGGCTTGTTGGCATCTACGTCTCCGTGGGACATTTTTTACATCAATAACGTAATATAACCTAACATAACCCAACCTAACATCTCGGCGGTAATATTTGACAACATTCCTGGCGAGTTGGCTTCTCCGTCTCCGTGGGATCTTTTTACACATCAATAACGTAATATAACCTAACCAAACCCAACCTAACATCTCGGCGGTAGTATTTGAAAACATACCTGGCGAGTTGGCCTCTACGTCTCCGTGGGATCTTTTTATACATCAATAAAGTAATATAACCTAACCTAACCGAACCTAACATCTCGGCGGTAATATTTGACAACATTCCTGGCGAGTTGGCTTCTCCGTCTCCGTGGGATCTTTTTACACATCAATAACGTAATATAACCTAACCTAACCCAACCTAACATCTCGGCGGTAGTATTTGAAAACATACCTGGCGAGTTGGCCTCTACGTCTCCGTGGGATCTTTTTATACATCAATAAAGTAATATAACCTAACCTAACCGAACCTAACATCTCGGCGGTAATATTTGAAAACATTCATGGCGAGTTGGCCTCTACGTCTCCGTGGTACATTTATATACATCAATAACGTAATATAACCTAACCTAACCCAACTTAACTTCTCGGCGGTAATATTTGATCACATTCCTGGCTTGTTGGCCCCTACGTCTCCGCGGGACATTTAAATACATCTATAACGTAATATAACCTAACCTAACCCAACCTAACATCTCGGCGGTAATATTTGAACACATTCCTGGCTTGTTGGCCTCTACGTCTCCGTGGGACCTTTATATACATCAATAACGTAATATAACCTAACCTAACCCAACCTAACATCTTGGCGGTAATATTTGACAACATTCCTGGCGAGGTGGCTTCTCCGTCTCCGTGGGATCTTTTTACACATCAATAACGTAATATAACCTAACCTAACCCAACCTAACATCTCGGCGGTAATATTTGAACACATTCCTGCCTTGTTGGCCTCTACGTCTCCGCGGGACCTTTATATACATCTATAACGTTATATAATCTAACCTAACCCAACCGAACATCTCGGCGGTAATATTTGACAACATTCCTGGCGAGTTGGCCTCTACGTCACCGTGGGTCCTTTATAGACATCCATAACGTAATATAACCTAACCTAACCCAACCTAACATCTCGGCGGTAATATTTGAAAACATTCCTGGCGAGTTGGCCTCTACGTCACCGTGGGTCCTTTATAGACATCCATAACGTAATATAACCTAACCTAACCCAAAATAACATCTCGGCGGTAATATTTGATCACATTCCTGGCTTGCTGGCCTCTACGTCTCCGCGGGACCTTTATATACATCTATAACGTGATATAACCTAACCTAACCCAACCTAACATCTCGGTGATAATATTTGACAACATTCCTGGCGAGTTGGCCTCTACGTCACCGTGGGTCCTTTATAGACATCCATAACGTAATATAACCTAACCTAACCCAACCTAACATCTCGGCGGTAATATTTGATCACATTCCTGGCTTGCTGGCCTCTACGTCTCCGCGGGACCTTTATATACATCTATAACGTGATATAACCTAACCTAACCCAACCTATCATCTCGGCGGTAATATTTGACAACATTCCTGGCGAGTTGGCCTCTACGTCTCGGTTTGACCTTCATATACATTAAATAACGTAATATAACCTGACCTAACCCAACCTTAATATCTCGGCGGTAATATTTGATCACATTCCTGGCTTGTTGGCCCCTACGTCTCCGCGGGACCTTTAAATACATCTATAACGTAATATAACCTAACCTAACCCAACCTAACATCTCGGCGGTAATATTTGAACACATTCCTGGCTTGTTGGCCTCTACGTCTCCGTGGGATCTTTTTACACATCAATAATGTAATATAACCTAACCTAACCCAACCTAACATCTCGGCGGTAATATTTGAAAACATTCATGCCGAGTTGGCCTCTACGTCTCCGTGGTACATTTATATACATCAATAACGTAATATGACGTATCCTAACCCAAAATAACATCTCGGCGGTAATATTTGAAAACATTCCTGGCGAGTTGGCCTCTACGTCACCGTGGGACCTTTATAGACATCCATAACGTAATATAACCTAACCTAACCCAAGCTAACATCTCGGAGGTATTATTTGACAATATTCCCGGCGAGTTGGCCTATACGTCTCCGCGGGACCTTTAAATACATCTATAACGTAATATAACCTAACCTAACCCAACCTAACATATCGGCGTTAATATTTGAACACATTCCTGGCTTGTTGGCCTCTACGTCTCCGTGGGACCTTTATATACATCAATAACGTAATATAACCTAACCTAACCCAACCTAACATCTCGGCGGTAATATTTGATCACATTCCTGGCTTGCTGGCCTCTACGTCTCCGCGGGACCTTTAAATACATCTATAACGTAATATAACCTAACCTAAACCAACCTAACATCTCGGCGGTAATATTTGACCACATTCCTGGCTTGCTGACATCTACGCCTACGTGGAACCTTTATATACATCCATAACGTTATATAACCTAACCTAACCCAACCTAACATCTCGGCGGTAATATTTGACAACATTCCTGGCGAGTTGGCTTCTCCGTCTCCGTGGGATCTTTTTACACATCAATAACGTAATATAACCTAACCTAACCCAACCTAACATCTCGGCGGTAATATTTGACAACATTCCTGGCGAGTTGGCTTCTCCGTCTCCGTGGGATCTTTTTACACATCAATAACGTAATATAACCTAACCTAACCCAACCTAACATCTCGGCGGTAGTATTTGAAAACATACCTGGCGAGTTGGCCTCTACGTCTCCGTGGGATCTTTTTATACATCAGTAACGTAATATAACCTAACCTAACCCAACCTAACATCTCGGCGGTAATATTTGATCACATTCCTGGCTTGTTGGCCTCTACGTCTCCGCGGGACCTTTAAATACATCTATAACGTAATATAACCTAACCTAACCCAACCTAACATCTCGGCGATAATATTTGACAACATTCCTGGCGAGTTGGCCTCTACGTCTCGGTTTGACCTTCATATACATCAATAACGTAATATAACCTGACCTAACCCAACCTAACATCTCGGCGGTAATATTTGACAACATTCCTGGCGAGTTGGCTTCTCCGTCTCCGTGGGATCTTTTTACACATCAATAACGTAATATAACCTAACCTAACCCAACCTAATATCTCGGCGGTAATATTTGAAAACATTCATGCCGAGTTGGCCTCTACGTCTCCGTGGTACATTTATATACATCAATAACGTAATATGACGTATCCTAACCCAAAATAACATCTCGGCGGTAATATTTGAAAACATTCATGGCGAGTTGGCCTCTACGTCTCCGTGGGATCTTTATATACATCTATAACGTAATATAACCTAACCTAACCCAACCTAACATCTCGGCGGTAATATTTGAACACATTCCTGGCTTGTTGGCCTCTACGTCTCCGTGGGACCTTTAAATACATCTATAACGTATTATGACCTATCCTAACCCAAAATAACATCTCGGCGGTAATATTTGAAAACATTCATGGCGAGTTGGCCTCTACGTCTCCGTGGGACCTTTATATACATCTATAACGTGATATAACCTAACCTAACCCAACCTAACATCTCGGCGGTAATATTTAAAAACATTCCTGGCGAGTTAGCCTCTACGTCACCGTGGGACCTTTATAGACATCCATAACGTTATATAACCTAGCCTAACCCAACCTAATATCTCGGCGGTAATATTTGACAACATTCCTGGCGAGTTGGCTTCTCCGTCTCCGTGGGATCTTTTTACACATCAATAACGTAATATAACCTAACCTAACCCAACCTAACATCTCGGCGGTAGTATTTGAAAACATACCTGGCGAGTTGGCCTCTACGTCTCCGTGGGATCTTTTTATACATCAATAAAGTAATATAACCTAACCTAACCGAACCTAACATCTCGGCGGTAATATTTGACAACATTCCTGGCGAGTTGGCTTCTCCGTCTCCGTGGGATCTTTTTACACATCAATAACGTAATATAACCTAACCTAACCCAACCTAACATCTCGGCGGTAGTATTTGAAAACATACCTGGCGAGTTGGCCTCTACGTCTCCGTGGGATCTTTTTATACATCAATAAAGTAATATAACCTAACCTAACCGAACCTAACATCTCGGCGGTAATATTTGAAAACATTCATGGCGAGTTGGCCTCTACGTCTCCGTGGTACATTTATATACATCAATAACGTAATATAACCTAACCTAACCCAACTTAACATCTCGGCGGTAATATTTGATCACATTCCTGTCTTGTTGGCCCCTACGTCTCCGCGGGACCTTTAAATACATCTATAACGTAATATAACCTAACCTAACCCAACCTAACATCTCGGCGGTAATATTTGAAAACATTCATGGCGAGTTGGCCTCTACGTCTCCGTGGTACATTTATATACATCAATAACGTAGTATAACCTAACCTAACCCAACGTAACATCTCGGCGGTAATATTTGAACACATTCCTGGCTTGTTGGCCTCTACGTCTCCGTGGGACCTTTATATACATCTATAACGTAATATAACCTAACCTAACCCAACCTAACATCTCGGCGGTAATATTTGACAACATTCCTGGCGAGTTGGCTTCTCCGTCTCCGTGGGATCTTTTTACACATCAATAACGTAATATAACCTAACCTAACCCAACCTAACATCTCGGCGGTAGTATTTGAAAACATACCTGGCGAGTTGGCCTCTACGTCTCCGTGGGATCTTTTTATACATCAATAACGTAATATAACCTAACCTAACCCAACCTAACATCTCGGCGGTAATATTTGATCACATTCCTGGCTTGTTGGCCTCTACGTCTCCGCGGGACCTTTAAATACATCTATAACGTAATATAACCTAACCTAACCCAACCTAACATCTCGGCGATAATATTTGACAACATTCCTGGCGAGTTGGCCTCTACGTCTCGGTTTGACCTTCATATACATCAATAACGTAATATAACCTGACCTAACCCAACCTAACATCTCGGCGGTAATATTTGAAAACATTCATGGCGAGTTGGCCTCTACGTCTCCGTGGGATCTTTTTATACATCAATAAAGTAATATAACCTAACCTAACCGAACCTAACATCTCGGCGGTAATATTTGAAAACATTCATGGCGAGTTGGCCTCTACGTCTCCGTGGTACATTTATATACATCAATAACGTAATATAACCTAACCTAACCCAACTTAACATCTCGGCGGTAATATTTGATCACATTCCTGGCTTGTTGGCCCCTACGTCTCCGCGGGACCTTTAAATACATCTATAACGTAATATAACCTAACCTAACCCAACCTAACATCTCGGCGGTAATATTTGAACACATTCCTGGCTTGTTGGCCTCTACGTCTCCGTGGGACCTTTATATACATTAATAACGTAATATAACCTAACCTAACCCAACCTAACATCTCGGCGGTAATATTTGACAACATTCCTGGCGAGTTGGCCTCTACGTCTCCGTGGGATCTTCATATACATCTATAACGTAATATAACCTAACCTAACCCAACCTAACATCTCGGCGGTAATATTTGAACACATTCCTGGCTTGTTGGCCTCTACGTCTCTGTGGGACCTTTATATACATCTATAACGTAATATAACCTAACCTAACCCAACCTAACACCTCGGCGGTAATATTTGACAACATTCCTGGCGAGTTGCACTCTACGCCTACGTGGGACCTTTATATACATCCATAACGTTATATAACCTAACCTAACCCAACCTAACATCTCGGCGGTAATATTTGACAACATACCTGGCGTGTTGGCTTCTCCGTCTCCGTGGGATCTTTTTACACATCAATAACGTAATATAACCTAACCTAACCCAACCTAACATCTCGGCGGTAATATTTGAAAACATTCATGCCGAGTTGGCCTCTACGTCTCCGTGGTACATTTATATACATCAATAACGTAATATGACGTATCCTAACCCAAAATAACATCTCGGCGGTAATATTTGAAAACATTCCTGGCGAGTTGGCCTCTACGTCACCGTGGGACCTTTATAGACATCCATAACGTAATATAACCTAACCTAACCCAAGCTAACATCTCGGAGGTATTATTTGACAACATTCCCGGCGAGTTGGCCTATACGTCTCCGCGGGACCTTTAAATACATCTATAACGTAATATAACCTAACCTAACCCAACCTAACATCTCGGCGTTAATATTTGAACACATTCCTGGCTTGTTGGCCTCTACGTCTCCGTGGGACCTTTATATACATCAATAACGTAATATAACCTAACCTAACCCAACCTAACATCTCGGCGGTAATATTTGATCACATTCCTGGCTTGCTGGCCTCTACGTCTCCGCGGGACCTTTAAATACATCTATAACGTAATATAACCTAACCTAAACCAACCTAACATCTCGGCGGTAATATTTGACCACATTCCTGGCTTGCTGACATCTACGACTCCCTGGGACCTTTATATACATCAATAACGTAATATAACCTAACCTAACCCAACCTAACATCTCGGCGGTAATATTTGATCACATTCCTGGCTTGCTGGCCTCTACGTCTCCGCGGGACCTTTAAATACATCCATAACGTAATATAACCTAACCTAACCCAACCTACCATCTCGGCGGTAATATTTGACCACATTCCTGGCTTGCTGGCATCTACGTCTCCGTGGGACCTTTATATACATCAATAACGTAATATAACCTAACCGAACCCAACCTAACATCTCGGCGGTAATATTTGACCACATTCCTGGCTTGTTGGCCTCTACGTCTCCGTGGGACCTTTATATACATCAATAACGTAATATAACCTAACCTAACCCAACCTAACATCTCGGCGGTAATATTTGATCACATTCCTGGCTTGCTGGCCTCTACGTCTCCGCGGGACCTTTATATACATCAATAACGTAATATAACCTAACCTAACCCAACCTAACATCTCGGCGGTAGTATTTGAAAACATACCTGGCGAGTTGGCCTCTACGTCTCCGTGGGATCTTTTTATACATCAGTAACGTAATATAACCTAACCTAACCCAACCTAACATCTCGGCTGTAATATTTGATCACATTCCTGGCTTGTTGGCCTCTACGTCTCCGCGGGACCTTTAAATACATCTATAACGTAATATAACCTAACCTAACCCAACCTAACATCTCGGCGGTAATATTTGACAACATTCCTGGCGAGTTGGCCTCTACGTCTCCGTGGGATAGTTATATACATCTATAACGTAATATAACCTAACCTATCCCAACTTAACATCTCGGCGGTAATATTTGAACACATTCCTGGCTTGTTGGCTTCTACGTCTCTGTGGGACCTTTATATACATCTATAACGTAATATAACCTAACCTAACCCAACCTAACATCTCGGCGGTAATATTTGACAACATTCCTGGCGAGTTGGCCTCTACGTCTCCGTGGGATCTTCATATACATCTATAACGTAATATAACCTAACCTAACCCAACCTAACATCTCGGCGGTAATATTTGAACACATTCCTGGCTTGTTGGCCTCTACGTCTCTGTGGGACCTTTATATACATCTATAACGTAATATAACCTAACCTAACCCAACCTAACACCTCGGCGGTAATATTTGACAACATTCCTGGCGAGTTGCACTCTACGCCTACGTGGGACCTTTATATACATCCATAACGTTATATAACCTAACCTAACCCAACCTAACATCTCGGCGGTAATATTTGACAACATACCTGGCGTGTTGGCTTCTCCGTCTCCGTGGGATCTTTTTACACATCAATAACGTAATATAACCTAACCTAACCCAACCTAACATCTCGGCGGTAATATTTGAAAACATTCATGCCGAGTTGGCCTCTACGTCTCCGTGGTACATTTATATACATCAATAACGTAATATGACGTATCCTAACCCAAAATAACATCTCGGCGGTAATATTTGAAAACATTCCTGGCGAGTTGGCCTCTACGTCACCGTGGGACCTTTATAGACATCCATAACGTAATATAACCTAACCTAACCCAAGCTAACATCTCGGAGGTATTATTTGACAACATTCCCGGCGAGTTGGCCTATACGTCTCCGCGGGACCTTTAAATACATCTATAACGTAATATAACCTAACCTAACCCAACCTAACATCTCGGCGTTAATATTTGAACACATTCCTGGCTTGTTGGCCTCTACGTCTCCGTGGGACCTTTATATACATCAATAACGTAATATAACCTAACCTAACCCAACCTAACATCTCGGCGGTAATATTTGATCACATTCCTGGCTTGCTGGCCTCTACGTCTCCGCGGGACCTTTAAATACATCTATAACGTAATATAACCTAACCTAAACCAACCTAACATCTCGGCGGTAATATTTGACCACATTCCTGGCTTGCTGACATCTACGACTCCCTGGGACCTTTATATACATCAATAACGTAATATAACCTAACCTAACCCAACCTAACATCTCGGCGGTAATATTTGATCACATTCCTGGCTTGCTGGCCTCTACGTCTCCGCGGGACCTTTAAATACATCCATAACGTAATATAACCTAACCTAACCCAACCTACCATCTCGGCGGTAATATTTGACCACATTCCTGGCTTGCTGGCATCTACGTCTCCGTGGGACCTTTATATACATCAATAACGTAATATAACCTAACCGAACCCAACCTAACATCTCGGCGGTAATATTTGACCACATTCCTGGCTTGTTGGCCTCTACGTCTCCGTGGGACCTTTATATACATCAATAACGTAATATAACCTAACCTAACCCAACCTAACATCTCGGCGGTAATATTTGATCACATTCCTGGCTTGCTGGCCTCTACGTCTCCGCGGGACCTTTATATACATCAATAACGTAATATAACCTAACCTAACCCAACCTAACATCTCGGCGGTAGTATTTGAAAACATACCTGGCGAGTTGGCCTCTACGTCTCCGTGGGATCTTTTTATACATCAGTAACGTAATATAACCTAACCTAACCCAACCTAACATCTCGGCTGTAATATTTGATCACATTCCTGGCTTGTTGGCCTCTACGTCTCCGCGGGACCTTTAAATACATCTATAACGTAATATAACCTAACCTAACCCAACCTAACATCTCGGCGGTAATATTTGACAACATTCCTGGCGAGTTGGCCTCTACGTCTCCGTGGGATAGTTATATACATCTATAACGTAATATAACCTAACCTATCCCAACTTAACATCTCGGCGGTAATATTTGAACACATTCCTGGCTTGTTGGCTTCTACGTCTCTGTGGGACCTTTATATACATCTATAACGTAATATAACCTAACTTAACCCAACCTAACACCTCGGCGGTAATATTTGACAACATTCCTGGCGAGTTGGCCTCTACGCCTACGTGGGACCTTTATATACATCCATAACGTTATATAACCTAACCTAACCCAACCTAACATCTCGGCGGTAATATTTGACAACATTCCTGGCGAGTTGGCCTCTACGTCTCGGTTTGACCTTCATATACATCAATAACGTAATATAACCTGACCTAACCCAACCTATCATCTCGGCGCTAATGTTTGACAACATTCCTGGCGAGTTGGCCTCTACGTCTCCGCGGGACCTTTATATACATCAATAACGTAATATAACCTAACCTAACCCAACCTAACATCTCGGCGGTAATATTTGAAAAAATTCATGCCGAGTTGGCCTCTACGTCTCCGTGGTACATTTATATACATCAATAACGTAATATGACCTATCCTAACCCAAAATAACATCTCGGCGGTAATATTTGAAAACATTCATGGCGAGTTGGCCTCTACGTCTCCGTGGGATCTTTTTACACATCAATAACGTAATATAACCTAACCTAACCCAACCTAACATCTCGGCGGTAGTATTTGAAAACATACCTGGCTTGTTGGCCTCTACGTCTCCGTGGGACCTTTATATACATCTATAACGTAATACAACCTAACCTAACCCAACCTAACATCTCGGAGGTAATATTTGAACACATTCCTGGCTTGTTGGCCTCTACGTCTCCGTGGGACCTTTATATACATCTATAACGTAATATAACCTAACCTAACCCAACCTAACATCTCGGCGGTAATATTTGACAACATTCCTGGCGAGGTGGCTTCTCCGTCTCCGTGGGATCTTTTTACACATCAATAACGTAATATAACCTAACCTAACCCAACCTAACATCTCGGCGGTAGTATTTGAAAACATACCTGGCGAGTTGGCCTCTACGTCTCCGTGGGATCTTTTTATACATCAGTAACGTAATATAACCTAACCTAACCCAACCTAACATCTCGGCTGTAATATTTGATCACATTCCTGGCATGTTGGCCTCTACGTCTCCGCGGGACCTTTAAATACATCTATAACGTAATATAACCTAACCTAACCCAACCTAACATCTCGGCGGTAATATTTGACAACATTCCTGGCGAGTTGGCCTCTACGTCTCCGTGGGATAGTTATATACATCTATAACGTAATATAACCTAACCTATCCCAACTTAACATCTCGGCGGTAATATTTGAACACATTCCTGGCTTGTTGGCTTCTACGTCTCGGTCTGACCTTTATATACATCTATAACGTAATATAACCTAACCTAACCCAACCTAACACCTCGGCGGTAATATTTGACAACATTCCTGGCGAGTTGGCCTCTACGCCTACGTGGGACCTTTATATACATCCATAACGTTATATAACCTAACCTAACCCAACCTAACATCTCGGCGGTAATATTTGACAACATTCCTGGCGAGTTGGCTTCTCCGTCTCCGTGGGATCTTTTTACACATCAATAACGTAATATAACCTAACCTAACCCAACCTAACATCTCGGCGGTAATATTTGACAACATTCCTGGCGAGTTGGCTTCTCCGTATCCGTGGGATCTTTTTACACATCAATAACGTCATATAACCTAACCTAACCCAACCTAACATCTCGGCGGTAGTATTTGAAAACATACCTGGCGAGTTGGCCTCTACGTCTCCGTGGGATCTTTTTATACATCAATAAAGTAATATAACCTAACCTAACCGAACCTAACATCTCGGCGGTAATATTTGACAACATTCCTGGCGATTTGGCTTCTCCGTCTCCGTGGGATCTTTTTACACATCAATAACGTAATATAACCTAACCTAACCCAACCTAACATCTCGGCGGTAGTATTTGAAAACATACCTGGCGATTTGGCCTCTACGTCTCCGTGGGATCTTTTTATACATCAGTAACGTAATATAACCTAACCTAACCCAACCTAACATCTCGGCTGTAATATTTGATCACATTCCTGGCTTGTTGGCCTCTACGTCTCCGCGGGACCTTTAAATACATCTATAACGTAATATAACCTAACCTAACCCAACCTAACATCTCGGCGGTAATATTTGACAACATTCCTGGCGAGTTGGCCTCTACGTCTCCGTGGGATAGTTATATACATCTATAACGTAATATAACCTAACCTATCCCAACTTAACATCTCGGCGGTAATATTTGAACACATTCCTGGCTTGTTGGCTTCTACGTCTCTGTGGGACCTTTATATACATCTATAACGTAATATAACCTAACCTAACCCAACCTAACACCTCGGCGGTAATATTTGACAACATTCCTGGCGAGTTGGCCTCTACGCCTACGTGGGACCTTTATATACATCCATAACGTTATATAACCTAACCTAACCCAACCTAACATCTCGGCGGTAATATTTGACAACATTCCTGGCGAGTTGGCTTCTCCGTCTCCGTGGGATCTTTTTACACATCAATAACGTAATATAACCTAACCTAACCCAACCTAACATCTCGGCGGTAATATTTGACAACATTCCTGGCGAGTTGGCTTCTCCGTCTCCGTGGGATCTTTTTACACATCAATAACGTAATATAACCTAACCTAACCCAACCTAACATCTCGGCGGTAGTATTTGAAAACATACCTGGCGAGTTGGCCTCTACGTCTCCGTGGGATCTTTTTATACATCAGTAACGTAATATAACCTAACCTAACCCAACCTAACATCTCGGCGGTAATATTTGATCACATTCCTGGCTTGTTGGCCTCTACGTCTCCGCGGGACCTTTAAATACATCTATAACGTAATATAACCTAACCTAACCCAACCTAACATCTCGGCGATAATATTTGACAACATTCCTGGCGAGTTGGCCTCTACGTCTCCGTGGGATAGTTATATACATCTATAACGTAATATAACCTAACCTATCCCAACTTAACATCTCGGCGGTAATATTTGAACACATTCCTGGCTTGTTGGCTTCTACGTCTCTGTGGGACCTTTATATACATCTATAACGTAATATAACCTAACCTGACCCAACCTAACACCTCGGCGGTAATATTTGACAACATTCCTGGCGAGTTGGCCTCTACGCCTACGTGGGACCTTTATATACATCCATAACGTTATATAACCTAACCTAACCCAACCTAACATCTCGGCGGTAATATTTGACAACATTCCTGGCGAGTTGGCTCCTCCGTCTCCGTGGGATCTTTTTACACATCAATAACGTAATATAACCTAACCTAACCCATCCTAACATCTCGGCGGTAATATTTGACAACATTCCTGGCGAGTTGGCTTCTCCGTCTCCGTGGGATCTTTTTACACATCAATAACGTAATATAACCTAACCTAACCCAACCTAACATCTCGGCGGTAGTATTTGAAAACATACCTGGCGAGTTGGCCTCTACGTCTCCGTGGGATCTTTTTATACATCAATAAAGTAATATAACCTAACCTAACCGAACCTAACATCTCGGCGGTAATATTTGACAACATTCCTGGCGAGTTGGCTTCTCCGTCTCCGTGGGATCTTTTTACACATCAATAACGTAATATAACCTAACCTAACCCAACCTAACATCTCGGCGGTAGTATTTGAAAATATACCTGGCGAGTTGGCCTCTACGTATCCGTGGGATCTTTTTATACATCAGTAACGTAATATAACCTAACCTAACCCAACCTAACATCTCGGCTGTAATATTTGATCACATTCCTGGCTTGTTGGCCTCTACGTCTCCGCGGGACCTTTAAATACATCTATAACGTAATATAACCTAACCTAACCCAACCTAACATCTCGGCGGTAATATTTGACAACATTCCTGGCGAGTTGGCCTCTACGTCTCCGTGGGATAGTTATATACATCTATAACGTAATATAACCTAACCTATCCCAACTTAACATCTCGGCGGTAATATTTGAACACATTCCTGGCTTGTTGGCTTCTACGTCTCTGTGGGACCTTTATATACATCTATAACGTAATATAACCTAACCTAACCCAACCTAACACCTCGGCGGTAATATTTGACAACATTCCTGGCGAGTTGGCCTCTACGCCTACGTGGGACCTTTATATACATCCATAACGTTATATAACCTAACCTAACCCAACCTAACATCTCGGCGGTAATATTTGACAACATTCCTGGCGAGTTGGCTTCTCCGTCTCCGTGGGATCTTTTTACACATCAATAACGTAATATAACCTAACCTAACCCAACCTAACATCTCGGCGGTAATATTTGACAACATTCCTGGCGAGTTGGCCTCTACGCCTACGTGGGACCTTTATATACATCCATAACGTTATATAACCTAACCTAACCCAACCTAACATCTCGGCGGTAATATTTGACAACATTCCTGGCGAGTTGGCTCCTCCGTCTCCGTGGGATCTTTTTACATATCAATAACGTAATATAACCTAACCTAACCCAACCTAACATCTCGGCGGTAATATTTGACAACATTCCTGGCGAGTTGGCTTCTCCGTCTCCGTGGGATCTTTTTACACATCAATAACGTAATATAACCTAACCTAACCCAACCTAACATCTCGGCGGTAGTATTTGAAAACATACCTGGCGAGTTGGCCTCTACGTCTCCGTGGGATCTTTTTATACATCAATAAAGTAATATAACCTAACCTAACCGAACCTAACATCTCGGCGGTAATATTTGACAACATTCCTGGCGAGTTGGCTTCTCCGTCTCCGTGGGATCTTTTTACACATCAATAACGTAATATAACCTAACCTAACCCAACCTAACATCTCGGCGGTAGTATTTGAAAATATACCTGGCGAGTTGGCCTCTACGTATCCGTGGGATCTTTTTATACATCAGTAACGTAATATAACCTAACCTAACCCAACCTAACATCTCGGCTGTAATATTTGATCACATTCCTGGCTTGTTGGCCTCTACGTCTCCGCGGGACCTTTAAATACATCTATAACGTAATATAACCTAACCTAACCCAACCTAACATCTCGGCGGTAATATTTGACAACATTCCTGGCGAGTTGGCCTCTACGTCTCCGTGGGATAGTTATATACATCTATAACGTAATATAACCTAACCTATCCCAACTTAACATCTCGGCGGTAATATTTGAACACATTCCTGGCTTGTTGGCTTCTACGTCTCTGTGGGACCTTTATATACATCTATAACGTAATATAACCTAACCTAACCCAACCTAACACCTCGGCGGTAATATTTGACAACATTCCTGACGAGTTGGCCTCTACGCCTACGTGGGACCTTTATATACATCCATAACGTTATATAACCTAACCTAACCCAACCTAACATCTCGGCGGTAATATTTGACAACATTCCTGGCGAGTTGGCTTCTCCGTCTCCGTGGGATCTTTTTACACATCAATAACGTAATATAACCTAACCTAACCCAACCTAACATCTCGGCGGTAATATTTGACAACATTCCTGGCGAGTTGGCTTCTCCGTCTCCGTGGGATCTTTTTACACATCAATAACGTAATATAACCTAACCTAACCCAACCTAACATCTCGGCGGTAGTATTTGAAAACATACCTGGCGAGTTGGCCTCTACGTCTCCGTGGGATCTTTTTATACATCAGTAACGTAATATAACCTAACCTAACCCAACCTAACATCTCGGCGGTAATATTTGATCACATTCCTGGCTTGTTGGCCTCTACGTCTCCGCGGGACCTTTAAATACATCTATAACGTAATATAACCTAACCTAACCCAACCTGACATCTCGGCGATAATATTTGACAACATTCCTGGCGAGTTGGCCTCTACGTCTCGGTTTGACCTTCATATACGTCAATAACGTAATATAACCTGACCTAACCCAACCTATCATCTCGGCGCTAATGTTTGACAACATTCCTGGCGAGTTGGCCTCTACGTCTCCGCGGGACCTTTATATACATCAATAACGTAATATAACCTAACCTAACCCAACCTAACATCTCGGCGGTAATATTTGAAAAAAATCATGCCGAGTTGGCCTCTACGTCTCCGTGGGATAGTTATATACATCTATAACGTAATATAACCTAACCTATCCCAACTTAACATCTCGGCGGTAATATTTGAACACATTCCTGGCTTGTTGGCTTCTACGTCTCTGTGGGACCTTTATATACATCTATAACGTAATATAACCTAACCTAACCCAACCTAACACCTCGGCGGTAATATTTGACAACATTCCTGGCGAGTTGGCCTCTACGCCTACGTGGGACCTTTATATACATCCATAACGTTATATAACCTAACCTAACCCAACCTAACATCTCGGCGGTAATATTTGACAACATTCCTGGCGAGTTGGCTTCTCCGTCTCCGTGGGATCTTTTTACACATCAATAACGTAATATAACCTAACCTAACCCAACCTAACATCTCGGCGGTAATATTTGACAACATTCCTGGCGAGTTGGCTTCTCCGTCTCCGTGGGATCTTTTTACACATCAATAACGTAATATAACCTAACCTAACCCAACCTAACATCTCGGCGGTAGTATTTGAAAACATACCTGGCGAGTTGGCCTCTACGTCTCCGTGGGATCTTTTTATACATCAGTAACGTAATATAACCTAACCTAACCCAACCTAACATCTCGGCGGTAATATTTGATCACATTCCTGGCTTGTTGGCCTCTACGTCTCCGCGGGACCTTTAAATACATGTATAACGTAATATAACCTAACCTAACCCAACCTAACATCTCGGCGATAATATTTGACAACATTCCTGGCGAGTTGGCCTCTACGTCTCGGTTTGACCTTCATATACATCAATAACGTAATATAACCTGACCTAACCCAACCTATCATCTCGGCGCTAATGTTTGACAACATTCCTGGCGAGTTGGCCTCTACGTCTCCGCGGGACCTTTATATACATCAATAACGTAATATAACCTAACCTAACCCAACCTAACATCTCGGCGGTAATATTTGAAAAAATTCATGCCGAGTTGGCCTCTACGTCTCCGTGGTACATTTATATACATCTATAACGTAATATAACCTAACCTAACCCAACCTTAATATCTCGGCGGTAATATTTGACAACATTCCTGGCGAGTTGGCCTCTACGCCTCCGTGGGACCTTTATATACATCCATAACGTTATATAACCTAACCTAACCCAACCTAATATCTCGGCGGTAATATTTGACAACATTCCTGGCGAGTTGGCTTCTCCGTCTCCGTGGGATCTTTTTACACATCAATAACGTAATATAACCTAACCTAACCCAACCTAACATCTCGTCGGTAGTATTTGAAAACATACCTGGCGAGTTGGCCTCTACGTCTCCGTGGGATCTTTTTATACATCAATAAAGTAATATAACCTAACCTAACCGAACCTAACATCTCGGCGGTAATATTTGACAACATTCCTGGCGAGTTGGCTTCTCCGTCTCCGAGGGATCTTTTTACACATCAATAACGTAATATAACCTAACCTAACCCAACCTAACATCTCGGCGGTAGTATTTGAAAACATACCTGGCGAGTTGGCCTCTACGTCTCCGTGGGATCTTTTTATACATTAGTAACGTAATATAACCTAACCTAACCCAACCTAACATCTCGGCGGTAATATTTGATCACATTCCTGGCTTGTTGGCCCCTACGTCTCCGCGGGACCTTTAAATACATGTATAAGGTAATATAACCTAACCTAACCCAACCTAACATCTCGGCGGTAATATTTGAACACATTCCTGGCTTGTTGGCCTCTACGTCTCCGTGGGACCTTTATATACATCAATAACGTAATATAACCTAACCTAACCCAACCTAACATCTCGGCGGTAATATTTGATCACATTCCTGGCTTGCTGGCCTCTACGTCTCCGCGGGACCTTTATATACATCTATAACGTGATATAATCTAACCTAACCCAACCTATCATCTCGGCGGTAATATTTGACAACATTCCTGGCGAGTTGGCCTATACGTCTCCGTCGAACCTTTATATACAACAATAACATAGTATAAGTTAGGCTAACCCAGTCTATCATCTCGGCGGTAGTATTTGAAAACATACCTGGCGAGTTGGCCTCTACGTCTCCGTGGGATCTTTTTATACATCAGTAACGTAATATAACCTAACCTAACCCAACCTAACATATCGGCGGTAATATTTGATCACATTCCTGGCTTGTTGGCCTCTACGTCTCCGCGGGACCTTTAAATACATCCATAACGTAATATAACCTAACCTAACCCAACCTAACATCTCGGCGATAATATTTGACAACATTCCTGGCGAGTTGGCCTCTACGTCTCGGTTTGACCTTCATATACATCAATAACGTAATATAACCTGACCTAACCCAACCTATCATCTCGGCGCTAATGTTTGACAACATTCCTGGCGAGTTGGCCTCTACGTCTCCGCGGGACCTTTATATACATCAATAACGTAATATAACCTAACCTAACCCAACCTAACATCTCGGCGGTAATATTTGAAAAAATTCATGCCGAGTTGGCCTCTACGTCTCCGTGGTACATTTATATACATCAATAACGTAATATGACCTATCCTAACCCAAAATAACATCTCGGCGGTAATATTTGAAAACATTCATGGCGAGTTGGCCTCTACGTCTCCGTGGGATCTTTATATACATCTATAACGTAATATAACCTAACCTAACCCAACCTAACATCTCGGCGGTAATATTTGATCACATTCCTGGCTTGTTGGCCTCTACGTCTCCGTGGGACCTTTATATACATCTATAACGTAATACAACCTAACCTAACCCAACCTAACATCTCGGAGGTAATATTTGAACACATTCCTGGCTTGTTGGCCTCTACGTCTCCGTGGGACCTTTATATACATCTATAACGTAATATAACCTAACCTAACCCAACCTTAGTATCTCGGCGGTAATATTTGACAACATTCCTGGCGAGTTGGCCTCTACGCCTCCGTGGGACCTTTAAATACATGTATAACGTAATATAACCTAACCTAACCCAACCTAACATCTCGGCGGTAATATTTGAACACATTCCTGGCTTGTTGGCCTCTACGTCTCCGTGGGATCTTTTTACACATCAATAACGTAATATAACCTAACCTAACCCAACCTAACATCTCGGCGGTAGTATTTGAAAACATACCTGGCGAGTTGGCCTCTACGTCTCCGTGGGATCTTTTTATACATCAATAAAGTAATATAACCTAACCTAACCGAACCTAACATCTCGGCGGTAATATTTGATCACATTCCTGGCTTGTTGGCCTCTACGTCTCCGCGGGACCTTTAAATACATCTATAACGTAATATAACCTAACCTAACCCAACCTAACATCTCGGCGATAATATTTGACAACATTCCTGGCGAGTTGGTCTCTACGTCTCGGTTTGACCTTCATATACATCAATAACGTAATATAACCTGACCTAACCCAACCTATCATCTCGGCGCTAATGTTTGACAACATTCCTGGCGAGTTGGCCTCTACGTCTCCGCGGGACCTTTATATACATCAATAACGTAATATAACCTAACCTAACCCAACCTAACATCTCGGCGGTAATATTTGAAAAAAATCATGCCGAGTTGGCCTCTACGTCTCCGTGGGATAGTTATATACATCTATAACGTAATATAACCTAACCTATCCCAACTTAACATCTCGGCGGTAATATTTGAACACATTCCTGGCTTGTTGGCTTCTACGTCTCTGTGGGACCTTTATATACATCTATAACGTAATATAACCTAACCTAACCCAACCTAACACCTCGGCGGTAATATTTGACAACATTCCTGGCGAGTTGGCCTCTACGCCTACGTGGGACCTTTATATACATCCATAACGTTATATAACCTAACCTAACCCAACCTAACATCTCGGCGGTAATATTTGACAACATTCCTGGCGAGTTGGCCTCTACGTCTCTGTGGGATCTTTTTATACATCAGTAACGTAATATAACCGAACCTAACACAACCTAACATCTCGGCGGTAATATTTGAACACATTCCTGGCTTGTTGGCCTCTACGTCTCCGTGGGACCTTTATATACATCAATAACGTAATATAACCTAACCTAACCCAACCTAACATCTCGGCGGTAATATTTGATCACATTCCTGGCTTGCTGGCCTCTACGTCTCCGCGGGACCTTTATATACATCTATAACGTGATATAATCTAACCTAACCCAACCTATCATCTCGGCGGTAATATTTGACAACATTCCTGGCGAGTTGGCCTATACGTCTCCGTGGGATCTTTTTATACATCAGTAACGTAATATAACCTAACCTAACCCAACCTAACATCTCGGCGGTAATATTTGATCACATTCCTGGCTTGTTGGCCTCTACGTCTCCGCGGGACCTTTAAATACATCCATAACGTAATATAACCTAACCTAACCCAACCTAACATCTCGGCGATAATATTTGACAACATTCCTGGCGAGTTGGCCTCTACGTCTCGGTTTGACCTTCATATACATCAATAACGTAATATAACCTGACCTAACCCAACCTATCATCTCGGCGCTAATGTTTGACAACATTCCTGGCGAGTTGGCCTCTACGTCTCCGCGGGACCTTTATATACATCAATAACGTAATATAACCTAACCTAACCCAACCTAACATCTCGGCGGTAATATTTGAAAAAATTCATGCCGAGTTGGCCTCTACGTCTCCGTGGTACATTTATATACATCAATAACGTAATATGACCTATCCTAACCCAAAATAACATCTCGGCGGTAATATTTGAAAACATTCATGGCGAGTTGGCCTCTACGTCTCCGTGGGATCTTTATATACATCTATAACGTAATATAACCTAACCTAACCCAACCTAACATCTCGGCGGTAATATTTGATCACATTCCTGGCTTGTTGGCCTCTACGTCTCCGTGGGACCTTTATATACATCTATAACGTAATACAACCTAACCTAACCCAACCTAACATCTCGGAGGTAATATTTGAACACATTCCTGGCTTGTTGGCCTCTACGTCTCCGTGGGACCTTTATATACATCTATAACGTAATATAACCTAACCTAACCCAACCTTAGTATCTCGGCGGTAATATTTGACAACATTCCTGGCGAGTTGGCCTCTACGCCTCCGTGGGACCTTTAAATACATGTATAACGTAATATAACCTAACCTAACCCAACCTAACATCTCGGCGGTAATATTTGAACACATTCCTGGCTTGTTGGCCTCTACGTCTCCGTGGGATCTTTTTACACATCAATAACGTAATATAACCTAACCTAACCCAACCTAACATCTCGGCGGTAGTATTTGAAAACATACCTGGCGAGTTGGCCTCTACGTCTCCGTGGGATCTTTTTATACATCAATAAAGTAATATAACCTAACCTAACCGAACCTAACATCTCGGCGGTAATATTTGATCACATTCCTGGCTTGTTGGCCTCTACGTCTCCGCGGGACCTTTAAATACATCTATAACGTAATATAACCTAACCTAACCCAACCTAACATCTCGGCGATAATATTTGACAACATTCCTGGCGAGTTGGTCTCTACGTCTCGGTTTGACCTTCATATACATCAATAACGTAATATAACCTGACCTAACCCAACCTATCATCTCGGCGCTAATGTTTGACAACATTCCTGGCGAGTTGGCCTCTACGTCTCCGCGGGACCTTTATATACATCAATAACGTAATATAACCTAACCTAACCCAACCTAACATCTCGGCGGTAATATTTGAAAAAAATCATGCCGAGTTGGCCTCTACGTCTCCGTGGGATAGTTATATACATCTATAACGTAATATAACCTAACCTATCCCAACTTAACATCTCGGCGGTAATATTTGAACACATTCCTGGCTTGTTGGCTTCTACGTCTCTGTGGGACCTTTATATACATCTATAACGTAATATAACCTAACCTAACCCAACCTAACACCTCGGCGGTAATATTTGACAACATTCCTGGCGAGTTGGCCTCTACGCCTACGTGGGACCTTTATATACATCTATAACGTGATATAATCTAACCTAACCCAACCTATCATCTCGGCGGTAATATTTGACAACATTCCTGGCGAGTTGGCCTATACGTCTCCGTGGGATCTTTTTATACATCAGTAACGTAATATAACCTAACCTAACCCAACCTAACATCTCGGCGGTAATATTTGATCACATTCCTGGCTTGTTGGCCTCTACGTCTCCGCGGGACCTTTAAATACATCCATAACGTAATATAACCTAACCTAACCCAACCTAACATCTCGGCGATAATATTTGACAACATTCCTGGCGAGTTGGCCTCTACGTCTCGGTTTGACCTTCATATACATCAATAACGTAATATAACCTGACCTAACCCAACCTATCATCTCGGCGCTAATGTTTGACAACATTCCTGGCGAGTTGGCCTCTACGTCTCCGCGGGACCTTTATATACATCAATAACGTAATATAACCTAACCTAACCCAACCTAACATCTCGGCGGTAATATTTGATCACATTCCTGGCTTGCTGGCCTCTACGTCTCCGCGGGACCTTTATATACATCTATAACGTGATATAATCTAACCTAACCCAACCTATCATCTCGGCGGTAATATTTGACAACATTCCTGGCGAGTTGGCCTATACGTCTCCGTCGGACCTTTATATACAACAATAACATAGTATAAGTTAGGCTAACCCAGTCTATCATCTCGGCGGTAATATTTGACCACATTCCTGGCTTGTTGGCATCTACGTCTCCGTGGGACATTTTTTACATCAATAACGTAATATAACCTAACCTAACCCAACCTAACATCTCGGCGGTAATATTTGACAACATTCCTGGCGAGTTGGCTTCTCCGTCTCCGTGGGATCTTTTTACACATCAATAACGTAATATAACCTAACCTAACCCAACCTAACATCTCGGCGGTAGTATTTGAAAACATACCTGGCGAGTTGGCCTCTACGTCTCTGTGGGATCTTTTTATACATCAGTAACGTAATATAACCGAACCTAACACAACCTAACATCTCGGCGGTAATATTTGATCACATTCCTGGCTTGTTGGCCTCTACGTCTCCGCGGGACCTTTAAATACATCCATAACGTAATATAACCTAACCTAACCCAACCTAACATCTCTGCGGTAATATTTGACAACATTCCTGGCGAGTTGGCCTCTACGTCTCCGTGGGATAGTTATATACATCTATAACGTAATATAACCTAACCTATCCCAACTTAACATCTCGGCGGTAATATTTGAACACATTCCTGGCTTGTTGGCCTCTACGTCTCTGTGGGACCTTTATATACATCTATAACGTAATATAACCTAACCTAACCCAACCTAACACCTCGGCGGTAATATTTGACAACATTCCTGGCCAGTTGGCCTCTACGCCTACGTGGGACCTTTATATACATCCATAACGTTATATAACCTAACCTAACCCAACCTATCATCTCGGCGGTAATATTTGACAACATTCCTGGCGAGTTGGCTTCTCCGTCTCCGTGGGATCTTTTTACACATCAATAACGTAATATAACCTAACCTAACCCAACCTAACATCTCGGCGGTAATATTTGACAACATTCCTGGCGAGTTGGCTTCTCCGTCTCCGTGGGATCTTTTTACACATCAATAACGTAATATAACCTAACCTAACCCAACCTAACATCTCGGCGGTAGTATTTGAAAACATACCTGGCGAGTTGGCCTCTACGTCTCCGTGGGATCTTTTTATACATCAATAAAGTAATATAACCTAACCTAACCGAACCTAACATCTCGGCGGTAATATTTGACAACATTCCTGGCGAGTTGGCTTCTCCGTCTCCGTGGGATCTTTTTACACATCAATAACGTAATATAACCTAACCTAACCCAACCTAACATCTCGGCGGTAGTATTTGAAAACATACCTGGCGAGTTGGCCTCTACGTCTCCGTGGGATCTTTTTATACATCAATAAAGTAATATAACCTAACCTAACCGAACCTAACATCTCGGCGGTAATATTTGAAAACATTCATGGCGAGTTGGCCTCTACGTCTCCGTGGTACATTTATATACATCAATAACGTAATATAACCTAACCTAACCCAACTTAACATCTCGGCGGTAATATTTGATCACATTCCTGGCTTGTTGGCCCCTACGTCTCCGCGGGACCTTTAAATACATCTATAATGTAATATAACCTAACCTAACCCAACCTAACATCTCGGCGGTAATATTTGAACACATGCCTGGCTTGTTGGCCTCTACGTCTCCGTGGGACCTTTATATACATCAATAACGTAATATAACCTAACCTAACCCAACCTAACATCTCGGCGGTAATGTTTGACAACATTCCTGGCGAGGTGGCTTCTCCGTCTCCGTGGGATCTTTTTACACATCAATAACGTAATATAACCTAACCTAACGCAACCTAACATCTCGGCGGTAATATTTGAAAACATTCCTGGCGAGTTGGCCTCTACGTCTCCGTGGTACATTTATATACATCAATAACGTAATATAACCTAACCTAACCCAACCTAACTTCTCGGCGGTAATATTTGATCACATTCCTGGCTTGTTGGCCTCTACGTCTCCGTGGGACCTTTATATACATCAATAACGTAATATAACCTAACCTAACCCAACCTAACATCTCGGCGGTAATATTTGATCACATTCCTGGCTGGCTGGCCTCTACGTCTCCGCGGGACCTTTAAATACATCTATAACGTAATATAACCTAACCTAAACCAACCTAACATCTCGGCGGTAATATTTGACCACATTCCTGGCTTGCTGACATCTACGACTCCCTGGGACCTTTATATACATCAATAACGTAATATAACCTAACCTAACCCAACCTAACATCTCGGCGGTAATATTTGATCACGTTCCTGGCTTGCTGGCCTCTACGTCTCCGCGGGACCTTTAAATACATCCATAACGTAATATAACCTAACCTAACCCAACCTAACATCTCGGCGGTAATATTTGACCACATTCCTGGCTTGCTGGCATCTACGTCTCCGTGGGACCTTTATATACATCAATAACGTAATATAACCTAACCGAACCCAACCTAACATCTCGGCGGTAATATTTGACCACATTCCTGGCTTGTTGGCCTCTACGTCTCCGTGGGACCTTTATATACATCTATAACGTAATACAACCTAACCCAACCCAATCTAACATCTCGGAGGTAATATTTGAACACATTCCTGGCTTGTTGGCCTCTACGTCTCCGTGGGACCTTTATATACATCTATAACGTAATATAACCTAACCTAACCCAACCTTAATATCTCGGCGGTAATATTTGACAACATTCCTGGCGAGTTGGCCTCTACGCCTCCGTGGGACCTTTATATACATCACTAAAGTAATATAACCTAACCTAACCGAACCTAACATCTCGGCGGTAATATTTGACAACATTCCTGGCGAGTTGGCTTCTCCGTCTCCGTGGGATCTTTTTACACATCAATAACGTAATATAACCTAACCTAACCCAACCTAACATCTCGGCGGTAGTATTTGAAAACATACCTGGCGCGTTGGCCCCTACGTCTCCGTGGGATCTTTTTATACATCAATAAAGTAATATAACCTAACCTAACCGAACCTAACATCTCGGCGGTAATATTTGAAAACATTCATGGCGAGTTGGCCTCTACGTCTCCGTGGTACATTTATATACATCAATAACGTAATATAACCTAACCTAACCCAACTTAACATCTCGGCGGTAATATTTGATCACATTCCTGGCTTGTTGGCCCCTACGTCTCCGCGGGACCTTTAAATACATCTATAACGTAATATAACCTAACCTAACCCAACCTAACATCTCGGCGGTAATATTTGAACACATTCCTGGCTTGTTGGCCTCTACGTCTCCGTGGGACCTTTATATACATCAATAACGTAATACAACCTAACTTAACCCAACCTAACATCTCGGAGGTAATATTTGAACACATTCCTGGCTTGTTGGCCTCTACGTCTCCGTGGGACCTTTATATACATCTATAACGTAATATGACCTAACCTAACCCAACCTTAATATCTCGGCGGTAATATTTGAAAAAATTCATGCCGAGTTGGCCTCTACGTCTCCGTGGTACATTTATATACATCAATAACGTAATATGACCTATCCTAACCCAACCTAACATCTCGGCGGTAGTATTTGAAAACATACCTGGCGAGTTGGCCTCTACGTCTCCGTGGGATCTTTTTATACATCAATAACGTAATATAACCTAACCTAACCCAACCTAACATCTCGGCGGTAACATTTGATCACATTCCTGGCTTGTTGGCCTCTACGTCTCCGCGGGACCTTTAAATACATCTATAACGTAATACAACCTAACCTAACCCAACCTAACATCTCGGAGGTAATATTTGAACACATTCCTGGCTTGTTGGCCTCTACGTCTCCGTGGGACCTTTATATACATCTATAACGTAATATAACCTAACCTAACCCAACCTTAATATCTCGGCGGTAATATTTGACAACATTCCTGGCGAGTTGGCCTCTACGCCTCCGTGGGACCTTTATATACATCCATAACGTTATATAACCTAACCTAACCCAACCTAATATCTCGGCGGTAATATTTGACAACATTCCTGGCGAGTTGGCTTCTCCGTCTCCGTGGGATCTTTTTACACATCAATAACGTAATATAACCTAACCTAACCCAACCTGACATCTCGGCGGTAGTATTTGAAAACATACCTGGCGACTTGGCCTCTACGTCTCCGTGGGATCTTTTTATACATCAATAAAGTAATATAACCTAACCTAACCGAACCTAACATCTCGGCGGTAATATTTGACAACATTCCTGGCGAGTTGGCTTCTCCGTCTCCGTGGGATCTTTTTACACATCAATAACGTAATATAACCTAACCTAACCCAACCTAACATCTCGGCGGTAGTATTTGAAAACATACCTGGCGCGTTGGCCTCTACGTCTCCGTGGGATCTTTTTATACATCAATAAAGTAATATAACCTAACCTAACCGAACCTAACATCTCGGCGGTAATATTTGAAAACATTCATAGCGAGTTGGCCTCTACGTCTCCGTGGTACATTTATATACATCAATAACGTAATATAACCTAACCTAAGCCAACTTAACATCTCGGCGGTAATATTTGATCACATTCCTGGCTTGTTGGCCGCTACGTCTCCGCGGGACCTTTAAATACATCTATAACGTAATATAACCTAACCTAACCCAACCTAACATCTCGGCGGTAATATTTGAACACATTCCTGGCTTGTTGGCCTCTACGTCTCCGTGGGACCTTTATATACATCAATAACGTAATACAACCTAACCTAACCCAACCTAACATCTGGGCGGTAATATTTGACAACATTCCTGGCGAGGTGGCTTCTCCGTCTCCGTGGGATCTTTTTACACATCAATAACGTAATATAACCTAACCTAACCCAACCTAACATCTCGGCGGTAGTATTTGAAAACATACCTGGCGAGTTGGCCTCTACGTCTCCGTGGGATCTTTTTATACATCAATAACGTAATATAACCTAACCTAACCGAACCTAACATCTCGGCGGTAATATTTGAGAACATACCTGGCGATTTGGCCTCTACGTATCCGTGGGACGTTTATATACATCAATAACGTAATATAACCTAACCTAACCCAACATAACATCTCGGCGGTAATATTTGATCACATTCCTGGCTTGTTGTCCTCTACGTCTCCGCGGGACCTTTAAATACATCTATCACGTAATATAACCTAACCTAACCCAACCTAACATCTCGGCGGTAATATTTGATCACATTCCTGGCTTGTTGGCCTCTACGTCTCCGCGGGACCTTTAAATACATCTATAACGTAATATAACCTAACCTAACCCAACCTAACATCTCGGCGATAATATTTGACAACATTCCTGGCGAGTTGGCCTCTACGTCTCGGTTTGACCTTCATATACATCAATAACGTAATATAACCTGACCTAACCCAACCTATCATCTCGGCGATAATGTTTGACAACATTCCTGGCGAGTTGGCCTCTACGTCTCCGCGGGACCTTTATATACATCAATAACGTAATATAACCTAACCTAACCCAACCTAACATCTCGGCGGTAATATTTGAAAAAATTCATGCCGAGTTGGCCTCTACGTCTCCGTGGTACATTTATATACATCAATAACGTAATATGACCTATCCTAACCCAAAATAACATCTCGGCGGTAATATTTGAAAACATTCATGGCGAGTTGGCCTCTACGTCTCCGTGGGATCTTTATATACATCTATAACGTAATATAACCTAACCTAACCCAACCTAACATCTCGGCGGTAATATTTGAACACATTCCTGGCTTGTTGGCCTCTACGTCTCCGTGGGACCTTTATATACATCAATAACGTAATACAACCTAACCTAACCCAACCTAACATCTCGGAGGTAATATTTGAACACATTCCTGGCTTGTTGGCCTCTACGTCTCCGTGGGACCTTTATATACATCTATAACGTAATATGACCTAACCTAACCCAACCTTAATATCTCGGCGGTAATATTTGACAACATTCCTGGCGAGTTGGCCTCTACGCCTCCGTGGGACCTTTATATACATCCATAACGTCATATAACCTAACCTAACCCAACCTAATATCTCGGCGGTAATATTTGACAACATTCCTGGCGAGTTGGCTTCTCCGTCTCCGTGGGATCTTTTTACACATCAATAACGTAATATAACCTAACCTAACCCAACCTAACATCTCGGCGGTAGTATTTGAAAACATACCTGGCGAGTTGGCCTCTACGTCTCCGTGGGATCTTTTTATACATCAGTAACGTAATATAACCTAACCTAACCCAACCTAACATCTCGGCGGTAATATTTGATCACATTCCTGGCTTGTTGGCCTCTACGTCTCCGCGGGACCTTTAAATACATCTATAACGTAATATAACCTAACCTAACCCAACCTAACATCTCGGCGATAATATTTGACAACATTCCTGGCGAGGTGGCTTCTCCGTCTCCGTGGGATCTTTTTACACATCAATAACGTAATATAACCTAACCTAACCCAACCTAACATCTCGGCGGTAATATTTGACAACATTCCTGGCGAGGTGGCTTCTCCGTCTCCGTGGGATCTTTTTACACATCAATAACGTAATATAACCTAACCTAACCCAACCTAACATCTCGGCGGTAATATTTGATCACATTCCTGGCTGGCTGGCCTCTACGTCTCCGCGGGACCTTTAAATACATCTATAACGTAATATAACCTAACCTAAACCAACCTAACATCTCGGCGGTAATATTTGACCACATTCCTGGCTTGCTGACATCTACGACTCCCTGGGACCTTTATATACATCAATAACGTAATATAACCTAACCTAACCCAACCTAACATCTCGGCGGTAATATTTGATCACGTTCCTGGCTTGCTGGCATCTACGTCTCCGCGGGACCTTTAAATACATCCATAACGTAATATAACCTAACCTAACCCAACCTAACATCTCGGCGGTAATATTTGATCACATTCCTGGCTTGTTGGCCCCTACGTCTCCGCGGGACCTTTAAATACATCTATAACGTAATATAACCTAACCTAACCCAACCTAACATCTCGGCGGTAATATTTGAACACATTCCTGGCTTGTTGGCCTCTACGTCTCCGCGGGACCTTTAAATACATCTATAACGTAATACAACCTAACCTAACCCAACCTAACATCTCGGAGGTAATATTTGAACACATTCCTGGCTTGTTGGCCTCTACGTCTCCGCGGGACCTTTAAATACATCTATAACGTAATACAACCTAACCTAACCCAACCTAACATCTCGGAGGTAATATTTGAACACATTCCTGACTTGTTGGCCTCTACGTCTCCGTGGGACCTTTATATACATCTATAACGTAATATAACCTAACCTAACCCAACCTTAATATCTCGGCGGTAATATTTGACAACATTCCTGGCGAGTTGGCCTCTACGCCTCCGTGGGACCTTTATATACATCCATAACGTTATATAACCTAACCTAACCCAACCTAACATCTGGGCGGTAATATTTGACAACATTCCTGGCGAGGTGGCTTCTCCGTCTCCGTGGGATCTTTTTACACATCAATAACGTAATATAACCTAACCTAACCCAACCTAACATCTCGGCGGTAGTATTTGAAAACATACCTGGCGAGTTGGCCTCTACGTCTCCGTGGGATCTTTTTATACATCAATAACGTAATATAACCTAACCTAACCGAACCTAACATCTCGGCGGTAATATTTGAAAACATTCATGGCGAGTTGGCCTCTACGTCTCCGTGGTACATTTATATACATCAATAACGTAATATAACCTAACCTAAGCCAACTTAACATCTCGGCGGTAATATTTGATCACATTCCTGGCTTGTTGGCCCCTACGTCTCCGTGGGACCTTTATATACATCTATAACGTAATATGACCTAACCTAACCCAACCTTAATATCTCGGCGGTAATATTTGACAACATTCCTGGCGAGTTGGCCTCTACGCCTCCGTGGGACCTTTATATACATCAATAACGTAATATAACCTAACCTAACCCAACCTAATATCTCGGCGGTAATATTTGACAACATTCCTGGCGAGTTGGCTTCTCCGTCTCCGTGGGATCTTTTTACACATCAATAACGTAATATAACCTAACCTAACCCAACCTAACATCTCGGCGGTAATATTTGATCACATTCCTGGCTTGTTGTCCTCTACGTCTCCGCGGGACCTTTAAATACATCTATCACGTAATATAACCTAACCTAACCCAACCTAACATCTCGGCGGTAATATTTGATCACATTCCTGGCTTGTTGGCCTCTACGTCTCCGCGGGACCTTTAAATACATCTATAACGTAATATAACCTAACCTAACCCAACCTAACATCTCGGCGATAATATTTGACAACATTCCTGGCGAGTTGGCCTCTACGTCTCGGTTTGACCTTCATATACATCAATAACGTAATATAACCTGACCTAACCCAACCTATCATCTCGGCGCTAATGTTTGACAACATTCCTGGCGAGTTGGCCTCTACGTCTCCGCGGGACCTTTATATACATCAATAACGTAATATAACCTAACCTAACCCAACCTAACATCTCGGCGGTAATATTTGAAAAAATTCATGCCTCGTTGGCCTCTACGTCTCCGTGGTACATTTATATACATCAATAACGTAATATGACCTATCCTAACCCAAAATAACATCTCGGCGGTAATATTTGAAAACATTCATGGCGAGTTGGCCTCTACGTCTCCGTGGGATCTTTATATACATCTATAACGTAATATAACCTAACCTAACCCAACCTAACATCTCGGCGGTAATATTTGAACACATTCCTGGCTTGTTGGCCTCTACGTCTCCGTGGGACCTTTATATACATCAATAACGTAATACAACCTAACCTATCCCAACCTAACATCTCGGAGGTAATATTTGAACACATTCCTGGCTTGTTGGCCTCTACGTCTCCGTGGGACCTTTATATACATCTATAACGTAATATGACCTAACCTAACCCAACCTTAATATCTCGGCGGTAATATTTGACAACATTCCTGGCGAGTTGGCCTCTACGCCTCCGTGGGACCTTTATATACATCCATAACGTCATATAACCTAACCTAACCCAACCTAATATCTCGGCGGTAATATTTGACAACATTCCTGGCGAGTTGGCTTCTCCGTCTCCGTGGGATCTTTTTACACATCAATAACGTAATATAACCTAACCTAACCCAACCTAACATCTCGGCGGTAGTATTTGAAAACATACCTGGCGAGTTGGCATCTACGTCTCCGTGGGATCTTTTTATACATCAGTAACGTAATATAACCTAACCTAACCCAACCTAACATCTCGGCGGTAATATTTGATCACATTCCTGGCTTGTTGGCCTCTACGTCTCCGCGGGACCTTTAAATACATCTATAACGTAATATAACCTAACCTAACCCAACCTAATATCTCGGCGGTAATATTTGACAACATTCCTGGCGAGTTGGCCTCTACGCCTCCGTGGGACCTTTATATACATCCATAACGTTATATAACCTAACCTAACCCAACCTAATATCTCGGCGGTAATATTTGACAACATTCCTGGCGAGTTGGCTTCTCCGTCTCCGTGGGATCTTTTTACACATCAATAACGTAATATAACCTAACCTAACCCAACCTGACATCTCGGCGGTAGTATTTGAAAACATACCTGGCGACTTGGCCTCTACGTCTCCGTGGGATCTTTTTATACATCAATAAAGTAATATAACCTAACCTAACCGAACCTAACATATCGGCGGTAATATTTGACAACATTCCTGGCGAGTTGGCTTCTCCGTCTCCGTGGGATCTTTTTACACATCAATAACGTAATATAACCTAACCTAACCCAACCTAACATCTCGGCGGTAGTATTTGAAAACATACCTGGCGCGTTGGCCTCTACGTCTCCGTGGGATCTTTTTATACATCAATAAAGTAATATAACCTAACCTAACCGAACCTAACATCTCGGCGGTAATATTTGAAAACATTCATGGCGAGTTGGCCTCTACGTCTCCGTGGTACATTTATATACATCAATAACGTAATATGACCTATCCTAACCCAAAATAACATCTCGGCGGTAATATTTGAAAACATTCATGGCGAGTTGGCCTCTACGTCTCCGTGGGATCTTTATATACATCTATAACGTAATATAACCTAACCTAACCCAACCTAACATCTCGGCGGTAATATTTGAACACATTCCTGGCTTGTTGGCCTCTACGTCTCCGTGGGACCTTTATATACATCAATAACGTAATACAACCTAACCTAACCCAACCTAACATCTCGGAGGTAATATTTGAACACACTCCTGGCTTGTTGGCCTCTACGTCTCCGTGGGACCTTTATATACATCTATAACGTAATATGACCTAACCTAACCCAACCTTAATATCTCGGCGGTAATATTTGACAACATTCCTGGCGAGTTGGCCTCTACGCCTCCGTGGGACCTTTATATACATCCATAACGTCATATAACCTAACCTAACCCAACCAAATATCTCGGCGGTAATATTTGACAACATTCCTGGCGAGTTGGCCTCTACGCCTCCGTGGGACCTTTATATACATCCATAACGTCATATAACCTAACCTAACCCAACCTAACATCTCGGCGGTAGTATTTGAAAACATACCTGGCGAGTTGGCCTCTACGTCTCCGTGGGATCTTTTTATACATCAGTAACGTAATATAACCTAACCTAACCCAACCTAACATCTCGGCGGTAATATTTGATCACATTCCTGGCTTGTTGGCCTCTACGTCTCCGCGGGACCTTTAAATACATCTATAACGTAATATAACCTAACCTAACCCAACCTAATATCTCGGCGGTAATATTTGACAACATTCCTGGCGAGTTGGCCTCTACGCCTCCGTGGGACCTTTATATACATCCATAACGTTATATAACCTAACCTAACCCAACCTAATATCTCGGCGGTAATGTTTGACAACATTCCTGGCTTGTTGGCCTCTACGTCTCCGTGGGACCTTTATATACATCTATAACGTAATATGACCTAACCTAACCCAACCTTAATATCTCGGCGGTAATATTTGACAACATTCCTGGCGAGTTGGCCTCTACGCCTCCGTGGGACCTTTATATACATCCATAACGTCATATAACCTAACCTAACCCAACCTAATATCTCGGCGGTAATATTTGACAACATTCCTGGCGAGTTGGCTTCTCCGTCTCCGTGGGATCTTTTTACACATCAAGAACGTAATATAACCTAACCTAACCCAACCTAACATCTCGGCGGTAGTATTTGAAAACATACCTGGCGAGTTGGCCTCTACGTCTCCGTGGGATCTTTTTATACATCAGTAACGTAATATAACCTAACCTAACCCAACCTAACATCTCGGCGGTAATATTTGATCACATTCCTGGCTTGTTGGCCTCTACGTCTCCGCGGGACCTTTATATACATCAATAACGTAATATAACCTAACCTAACGAAACCTATCATCTCGGCGGTAATATTTGAAAAAATTCATGCCGAGTTGGCCTCTACGTCCCCGTTGTACATTTATATACATCAATAACGTAATATGACCTATCCTAACCCAAAATAACATCTCGGCGGTAATATTTGAAAACATTCATGGCGAGTTGGCCTCTACGTCTCCGTGGGATCTTTATATACATCTATAACGTAATATAACCTAACCTCACCCAACCTAACATCTCGGCGGTAATATTTGAACACATTCCTAGCTTGTTGGCCTCTACGTCTCCGTGGGACCTTTATATACATCTATAACGTAATACAATCTAACCTAACCCAACCTAACATCTCGGAGGTAATATTTGAACACATTCCTGGCTTGTTGGCCTCTACGTCTCCGTGGGACCTTTATATACATCTATAACGTAATATAACCTAACCTAACCCAACCTTAATATCTCGGCGGTAATATTTGACAACATTCCTGGCGAGTTGGCCTCTACGCCTCCGTGGGACCTTTATATACATCCATAACGTTATATAACCTAACCTAACCCACCTAATATCTCGGCGGTAATATTTGACAACATTCCTGGCGAGTTGGCTTCTCCGTCTCCGTGGGATCTTTTTACACATCAATAACGTAATATAACCTAACCTAACCCAACCTAACATCTCGGCGGTAGTATTTGAAAACATACCTGGCGAGTTGGCTTCTACGTCTCCGTGGGATCTTTTTATACATCAATAAAGTAAGATAACCTAACCTAACCGAACCTAACATCTCGGCGGTAATATTTGACAACATTCCTGGCGAGTTGGCTTCTCCGTCTCCGTGGGATCTTTTTACACATCAATAACGTAATATAACCTAACCTAACCCAACCTAACATCTCGGCGGTAGTATTTGAAAACATACCTGGCGCGTTGGCCTCTACGTCTCCGTGGGATCTTTTTATACATCAATAAAGTAATATAACCTAACCTAACCGAACCTAACATCTCGGCGGTAATATTTGAAAACATTCATGGCGAGTTGGCCTCTACGTCTCCGTGGTACATTTATATACATCAATAACGTAATATAACCTAACCTAACCCAACTTAACATCTCGGCGGTAATATTTGATCACATTCCTGGCTTGTTGGCCCCTACGTCTCCGCGGGACCTTTAAATACATCTATAACGTAATATAACCTAACCTAACCCAACCTAACATCTCGGCGGTAATATTTGAACACATTCCTGGCTTGTTGGCCTCTACGTCTCCGATGGACCTTTATATACATCAATAACGTAATACAACCTAACCTAACCCAACCTAACATCTGGGCGGTAATATTTGACAACATTCCTGGCGAGGTGGCTTCTCCGTCTCCGTGGGATCTTTTTACACATCAATAACGTAATATAACCTAACCTAACCCAACCTAACTTCTCGGCGGTAATATTTGATCGCATTCCTGGCTAGTTGGCCTCTACGTCTCCGCGGGACCTTTAAATACATCTATAACGTAATATAACCTAACCTAACCCAACCTAACATCTCGGCGGTAATATTTGACAACATTCCTGGCGAGTTGGCCTCTACGTCTCCGTGGGATCTTTATATACATCTATAACGTAATATAACCTAACCTAACCCAACCTAACATCTCGGCGGTAATATTTGAACACATTCCTGGCTTGTTGGCCTCTACGTCTCTGTGGGACCTTTATATACATCTAAAACGTAATATAACCTAACCTAACCCAACCTAACACCTCTGCGGTAATATTTGAACACATTCCTGGCTTGTTGGCCTCTACGTCTCCGTGGGACCTTTATATACATCAATAACGTAATACAACCTAACCTAACCCAACCTAACATCTGGGCGGTAATATTTGACAACATTCCTGGCGAGGTGGCTTCTCCGTCTCCGTGGGATCTTTTTACACATCAATAACGTAATATAACCTAACCTAACCCAACCTAACTTCTCGGCGGTAATATTTGATCGCATTCCTGGCTAGTTGGCCTCTACGTCTCCGCGGGACCTTTAAATACATCTATAACGTAATATAACCTAACCTAACCCAACCTAACATCTCGGCGGTAATATTTGACAACATTCCTGGCGAGTTGGCCTCTACGTCTCCGTGGGATCTTTTCACACATCAATAACGTAATATAACCTAACCTAACCCAACCTAACTTCTCGGCGGTAATATTTGATCGCATTCCTGGCTAGTTGGCCTCTACGTCTCCGCGGGACCTTTAAATACATCTATAACGTAATATAACCTAACCTAACCCAACCTAACATCTCGGCGGTAATATTTGACAACATTCCTGGCGAGTTGGCCTCTACGTCTCCGTGGGATCTTTATATACATCTATAACGTAATATAACCTAACCTAACCCAACCTAACATCTCGGCGGTAATATTTGAACACATTCCTGGCTTGTTGGCCTCTACGTCTCTGTGGGACCTTTATATACATCTATAACGTAATATAACCTAACCTAACCCAACCTAACACCTCGGCGGTAATATTTGACAACATTCCTGGCGAGTTGCACTCTACGCCTACGTGGGACCTTTATATACATCCATAACGTTATATAACCTAACCTAACCCAACCTAACATCTCGGCGGTAATATTTGACAACATTCCTGGCGTGTTGGCTTCTCCGTCTCCGTGGGATCTTTTTACACATCAATAACGTAATATAACCTAACCTAACCCAACCTAACATCTCGGCAGTAATATTTGAAAACATTCATGCCGAGTTGGCCTCTACGTCTCCGTGGTACATTTATATACATCAATAACGTAATATGACGTATCCTAACCCAAAATAACATCTCGGCGGTAATATTTGAAAACATTCATGGCGAGTTGGCCTCTACGTCTCCGTAGGATCTTTATATACATCTATAACGTAATATAACCTAACCTAACCCAACCTAACATCTCGGCGGTAATATTTGAACACATTCCTGGCTTGTTGGCCTCTACGTCTCCGTGGGACCTTTATATACATCTATAACGTTATATAATCTAACCTAACCCAACCTAACATCTCGGCGGTAATATTTGATCACATTCCTGGCTTGTTGGCCTCTACGTCTCCGCGGGACCTTTATATACATCTATAACGTGATATAACCTAACCTAACCCAACCTAACATCTCGGCGGTAATATTTGAAAACATTCCTGGCGAGTTGGCCTCTACGTCACCGTGGGACCTTTATAGACATCCATAACGTAATATAACCTAACCTAACCCAAGCTAACATCTCGGCGGTATTATTTGACAACATTCCCGGCGAGTTGGCCTATACGTCTCCGCGGGACCTTTATATACATCAATAACGTAATATAACCTAACCTATACCAACCTAACATCTCGGCGGTAATATTTGATCACATTCCTGGGTTGCTGGCCTCTACGTCTCCGCGGGACCTTTATATACATCTATAACGTGATATAACCTAACCTAACCCAACCTAACATCTCGGCGGTAATATTTGAAAACATTCCTGGCGAGTTGGCCTCTACGTCACCGTGGGACCTTTATAGACATCCATAACGTAATATAACCTAACCTAACCCAAGCTAACATCTCGGCGGTAATATTTGACAACATTCCCGGCGAGTTGGCCTATACGTCTCCGTGGGACCTTTATATACATCAATAACGTAATATAACCTAACCTAACCCAACCTAACATCTCGGCGGTAATATTTGAAAACATTCCTGGCGAGTTGGCCTCTACGTCACCGTGGGACCTTTATAGACATCCATAACGTAATATAACCTAACCTAACCCAAGCTAACATCTCGGCGGTAATATTTGACCACATTCCTGGCTTGCTGACATCTACGTCTCCGTGGGACCTTTATATACATCAATAACGTAATATAACCTAACCTAACCCAACCTAACATCTCGGCGGTAATATTTGATCACATTCCTGGCTTGCTGGCCTCTACGTCTCCGCGGGACCTTTAAATACATCTATAACGTAATATAACCTAACCTAAACCAACCTAACATCTCGGCGGTAATATTTGACCACATTCCTGGCTTGCTGACATCTACGACTCCGTGGGACCTTTATATACATCAATAACGTAATATAACCTAACCTAACCCAACCTAACATTTCGGCGGTAATATTTGATCACATTCCTGGCTTGCTGGCCTCTACGTCTCCGCGGGACCTTTAAATCCATCCATAACGTAATATAACCTAACCTAACCCAACCTAACATCTCGGCGGTAATATTTGACAACATTCCTGGCGAGGTGGCTTCTCCGTCTCCGTGGGATCTTTTTACACATCAATAACGTAATATAACCTAACCTAACCCAACCTAACATCTCGGCGGTAGTATTTGAAAACATACCTGGCGAGTTGGCCTCTACGTCTCCGTGGGATCTTTTTATACATCAATAACGTAATATAACCTAACCTAACCGAACCTAACATCTCGGCGGTAATATTTGAGAACATACCTGGCGAGTTGGCCTCTACGTATCCGTGGGACGTTTATATACATCAATAACGTAATATAACCTAACCTAACCCAACCTAACATCTCGGCGGTAATATTTGATCACATTCCTGGCTTGTTGTCCTCTACGTCTCCGCGGGACCTTTAAATACATCTATCACGTAATATAACCTAACCTAACCCAACCTAACATCTCGGCGGTAATATTTGAAAACATTCCTGGCGAGTTGGCCTCTACGTCTCCGTGGTACATTTATATAGATCAATAACGTAATATAACCTAACCTAACCCAACCTAACTTCTCGGCGGTAATGTTTGATCACATTCCTGGCTTGTTGGCCTCTACGTCTCCGCGGGACCTTTAAATACATCTATAACGTAATATAACCTAACCTAACCCAACCTAACTTCTCGGCGGTAATATTTGACAACATTCCTGGCGAGTTGGCCTCTACGTCTCCGTGGGATCTTTATATACATCTATAACGTAATATAACCTAACCTAACCCAACCTAACATCTCGGCGGTAATATTTGAACACATTCCTGGCTTGTTGGCCTCTACGTCTCTGTGGGACCTTTATATACATCTATAACGTAATATAACCTAACCTAACCCAACCTAACACCTCGGCGGTAATATTTGACAACATTCCTGGCGAGTTGCACTCTACGCCTACGTGGGACCTTTATATACATCCATAACGTTATATAACCTAACCTAACCCAACCTAACATCTCGGCGGTAATATTTGACAACATTCCTGGCGAGTTGGCTTCTCCGTCTCCGTGGGATCTTTTTACACATCAATAACGTAATATAACCTAACCTAACCCAACCTAACATCTCGGCGGTAATATTTGAAAACATTCATGCCGAGTTGGCCTCTACGTCTCCGTGGTACATTTATATACATCAATAACGTAATATGACGTATCCTAACCCAAAATAACATCTCGGCGGTAATATTTGAAAACATTCATGGCGAGTTGGCCTCTACGTCACCGTGGGATCTTTATATACATCTATAACGTAATATAACCTAACCTAACCCAACCTAACATCTCGGCGGTAATATTTGAACACATTCCTGGCTTGTTGGCCTCTACGTCTCCGTGGGACCTTTATATACATCTATAACGTTATATAATCTAACCTAACCCAACCTAACATCTCGGCGGTAATATTTGATCACATTCCTGGCTTGTTGGCCTCTACGTCTCCGCGGGACCTTTATATACATCTATAACGTGATATAACCTAACCTAACCCAACCTAACATCTCGGCGGTAATATTTGAAAGCATTCCTGGCGAGTTGGCCTCTACGTCACCGTGGGACCTTTATAGACATCCATAACGTAATATAACCTAACCTAATCCAAGCTAACATCTCGGCGGTATTATTTGACAACATTCCCGGCGAGTTGGCCTATACGTCTCCGCGGGACCTTTAAATACATCTATAACGTAATATAACCTAACCTAACCCAACCTAACATCTCGGCGTTAATATTTGAACACATTCCTGGCTTGTTGGCATCTACGTCTCCGTGGGACCTTTATATACATCTATAACGTAATATAACCTAACCTAACCCAACCTAACATCTCGGCGGTAATATTTGAAAACATTCCTGGCGAGTTGGCCTCTACGTCTCCGTGGGATCTTTATATACATGTATAACGTAATATAACCTAACCTAACCCAACCTAACATCTCGGCGGTAATATTTGAACACATTCCTGGCTTGTTGGCCTCTACGTCTCCGTGGGACCTTTATATACATCTATAACGTTATATAATCTAACCTAACCCAACCTAACATCTCGGCGGTAATATTTGATCACATTCCTGGCTTGTTGGCCTCTACGTCTCCGCGGGACCTTTATATACATCTATAACGTGATATAACCTAACCTAACCCAACCTAACATCTCGGCGGTAATATTTGAAAACATTCCTGGCGAGTTGGCCTCTACGTCACCGTGGGACCTTTATAGACATCCATAACGTAATATAACCTAACCAAACCCAAGCTAACATCTCGGCGGTATTATTTGACAACATTCCCGGCGAGTTGGCCTATACGTCTCCGCGGGACCTTTAAATACATCTATAACGTAATATAACCTAACCTAACCCAACCTAACATCTCGGCGTTAATATTTGAACACATTCCTGGCTTGTTGGCCTCTACGTCTCCGTGGGACCTTTATATACATCAATAACGTAATATAACCTAACCTATCCCAACCTAACATCTCGGCGGTAATATTTGACCACATTCCTGGCTTGTTGGCCTCTACGTCTCCGCGGGACCTTTATATACATCTATAACGTGATATAACCTTACCTAACCCAACCTAACATCTCGGCGGTAATATTTGAAAACATTCATGCCGAGTTGGCCTCTACGTCTCCGTGGTACATTTATATACATCAATAACGTAATATGACGTATCCTAACCCAAAGTAACATCTCGGCGGTAATATTTGAAAACATTCATGGCGAGGTGGCCTCTACGTCTCCGTGGGATCTTTATATACATCTATAACGTAATATAACCTAACCTAACCCAACCTAACATCTCGGCGGTAATATTTGAACACATTCCTGGCTTGTTGGCCTCTACGTGTCCGTGGGACCTTTATATACATCTATAACGTTATATAATCTAACCTAACCCAACCTAACATCTCGGCGGTAATATTTGATCACATTCCTGGCTTGTTGGCCTCTACGTCTCCGCGGGACCTTTATATACATCTATAACGTGATATAACCTAACCTAATCCAACCTAACATCTCGGCGGTAATATTTGAAAACATTCCTGGCGAGTTGGCCTCTACGTCACCGTGGGACCTTTATAGACATCCATAACGTAATATAACCTAACCTAACCCAAGCTAACATCTCGGCGGTATTATTTGACAACATTCCCGGCGAGTTGGCCTATACGTCTCCGTGGGACCTTTATATACATCTATAACGTAATATAACCTAACCTAACCCAACCTAATACCTCGGCGGTAATATTTGACAACATTCCTGGCGAGTTGGCCTCTACGCCTACGTGGGACCTTTATATACATCCATAACGTTATATAACCTAACCTAACCCAACCTAACATCTCGGCGGTAATATTTGACAACATTCCTGGCGAGTTGGCTTCTCCGTGTCCGTGGGATCTTTTTACACATCAATAACGTAATATAACCTAACCTAACCCAACCTAACATCTCGGAGGTAGTATTTGAAAACATACCTGGCGAGTTGGCCTCTACGTCTCCGTGGGATCTTTTTATACATCAATAACATAATATAACCTAACCTAACCGAACCTAACATCTCGGCGGTAATAGTTGATCACATTCCTGGCTTGCTGGCCTCTACGTCTCCGCGGGACCTTTATATACATCTATAACGTGATATAACCTAACCTAACCCAACCTAACATCTCGGCGGTAATATTTGAAAACATTCCTGGCGAGTTGGCCTCTACGTCTCCGTGGGACCTTCATATACATCAATAACGTAATATAACCTAACCTAACCCAACATATCATCTCGGCGGTAATATTTGACAACATTCCTGGCTTGCTGGCCTGTACGTCTCCGCGGGACCTTTATATACATCTATAACGTGATATAACCTAACCTAACCCAACCCAACATCTCGGCGGTAATATTTGAAAACATTCCTGGCGAGTTGGCCTCTACGTCACCGTGGGACCTTTATAGACATCCATAACGTTATATAACCTAACCTAACCCAAGCTAACATCTCGGCGGTAATATTTGACAACATTCCCGGCGAGTTGGCCTATACGTCTCCGTGGGACCTTTATATACATCAATAACGTAATATAACCTAACCTAACCCAACCTAACATCTCGGCGGTAATATTTGACAACATTCCTGGCGAGTTGGCATATACGTCTCCGTCGGACCTTTGTATACAACAATAACATAGCATAAGCTAGGCTAACCCAATCTAACATCTCGGCGGTAATATTTGAAAACATACCTGGCTAGTTGGCCTCTACGTCTCCGTGGGACCTTTATATACATCAATAACGCAATATAACCTAACCTAACCCAAACTAACATCTCGGCGGTAATATTTGATCAAATTCCTGGCTTGTTGGCCTCTACCTCTCCGCGGGACCTTTAAATACATCTATAACGTAATATAACCTAACCTAACCCAACCTAACATCTCGGCGGTAATATTTGAAAACATTCCTGGCGAGTTGGCCTCTACGTCTCCGTGGGACCTTTATATACATCAATAACGTAATATAACCTAACCTAACCCAACCTAACATCTCGGCGGTAATATTTGACAACATTCCTGGCGAGTTGGCCTCTACGTCTCGGTTTGACCTTCATATACATCAATAACGTAATATAACCTAACCTAACCCAACCTATCATCTCGGCGGTAATATTTGACAACATTCCTGGCGAGTTGGCCTATACGTCTCCGTCGGACCTTTATATACAACAATAATATAGTATAAGCTAGGCTAACCCAGTCTATCATCTCGGCGGTAATATTTGACCACATTCCTGGCTTGTTGGCATCTACGTCTCCGTGGGACCTTTATATACATCAATAACGTAATATAACCTAACCTGACCCAACCTATCATCTCGGCGGTAATATTTGACAACATTCCTGGCGAGTTGGCCTCTACGTCTCCATGGGATCTTTATATACATCTATAACGTAATATAACCTAACCTAACCCAACCTAACATCTCGGCGGTAATATTTGAACACATTCCTGGCTTGTTGGCCTCTACGTCTCTGTGGGACCTTTATATACATCTATAACGTAATATAACCTAACCTAACCCAACCTAACATCTCGGCGGTAATATTTGATCACATTCCTGGCTTGTTGGCCTCTACATCTCCGCGGGACCTTTATATACATCTATAACGTGATATAACCTAACCTAACCCAACCCAACATCTCGGCGGTAATATTTGAAAACATTCCTGGCGAGTTGGCCTCTACGTCACCGTGGGACCTTTA
Organism: Xylocopa violacea; assembly: GCA_963969225.1. Lineage (NCBI taxonomy): Eukaryota > Metazoa > Arthropoda > Insecta > Hymenoptera > Apidae > Xylocopa > Xylocopa violacea. The sequence goes on from CAXAJV010000040.1 coordinate 146,491, forward strand.
TAGACATCCATAACGTAATATAACCTAACCTAACCCAAGCTAACATCTCGGCGGTAATATTTGACAACATTCCCGGCGAGTAGGCCTATACGTCTCCGTCGGACCTTTATATACAACAATAACATAGTATAAGCTAGGCTAACCCAACCTAACATCTCGGCGGTAATATTTGACAACATTCCTGGCGAGTTGGCCTATACGTCTCCGTCGGACCTTTATATACAACAATAACATAGTATAAGCTAGGCTAACCCAATCTAACATCTCGGCGGTAATATTTGAAAACATACCTGGCTAGTTGGCCTCTACGTCTCCGTGGGACCATTATATACATCAATAACGCAATATAACCTAACCTAACCCAAACTAACATCTCGGCGGTAATATTTGATCAAATTCCTGGCTTGTTGGCCTCTACCTCTCCGCGGGACCTTTAAATACATCTATAACGTAATATAACCTAACCTAACCCAACCTAACATCTCGGCGGTAATATTTGAAAACATTCCTGGCGAGTTGGCCTCTACGTCTCCGTGGGACCTTTATATACATCAATAACGTAATATAACCTAACCTAACCCAAGCTAACATCTCGGCGGTATTATTTGACAACATTCCCGGCGAGTTGGCCTATACGTCTCCGCGGGACCTTTAAATACATCTATAACGTAATATAACCTAACCTAACCCAACCTAACATCTCGGCGTTAATATTTGAACACATTCCTGGCTTGTTTGCCTCTACGTCTCCGTGGGACCTTTATATACATCAATAACGTAATATAACCTAACCTAACCCAACCTAACACCTCGGCGGTAATATTTGACAACATTCCTGGCGAGTTGCACTCTACGCCTACGTGGGACCTTTATATACATCCATAACGTTATATAACCTAACCTAACCCAACCTAACATCTCGGCGGTAATATTTGACAACATTCCTGGCGAGTTGGCTTCTCCGTCTCCGTGGGATCTTTTTACACATCAATAACGTAATATAACCTTACCTAACCCAACCTAACATCTCGGCGGTAATATTTGAAAACATTCATGCCGAGTTGGCCTCTACGTCTCCGTGGTACATTTATATACATCAATAACGTAATATGACGTATCCTAACCCAAAGTAACATCTCGGCGGTAATATTTGAAAACATTCATGGCGAGGTGGCCTCTACGTCTCCGTGGGATCTTTATATACATCTATAACGTAATATAACCTAACCTAACCCAACCTAACATCTCGGCGGTAATATTTGAACACATTCCTGGCTTGTTGGCCTCTACGTCTCCGTGGGACCTTTATATACATCTATAACGTTATATAATCTAACCTAACCCAACCTAACATCTCGGCGGTAATATTTGATCACATTCCTGGCTTGTTGGCCTCTACGTCTCCGCGGGACCTTTATATACATCTATAACGTGATATAACCTAACCTAACCCAACCTAACATCTCGGCGGTAATATTTGAAAACATTCCTGGCGAGTTGGCCTCTACGTCACCGTGGGACCTTTATAGACATCCATAACGTAATATAACCTAACCTAACCCAAGCTAACATCTCGGCGGTATTATTTGACAACATTCCCGGCGTGTTGGCCTATACGTCTCCGTGGGACCTTTATATACATCTATAACGTAATATAACCTAACCTAACCCAACCTAACATCTCGGCGGTAATATTTGAAAACATTCATGGCGAGTTGGCCTCTACGTCTCCGTGGTACATTTATATACATCAATAACGTAATATAACCTAACCTAACCCAACCTAACATCTCGGCGGTAATATTTGATCACATTCCTGGCTTGTTGGCCTCTACGTCTCCGTGGGACCTTCATATACATCAATAACGTAATATAACCTAACATAACCCAACATATCATCTCGGCGGTAGTATTTGACAACATTCCTGGCTTGCTGGCCTGTACGTCTCCGCGGGACCTTTATATACATCTATAACGTGATATAACCTAACCTAACCCAACCCAACATCTCGGCGGTAATATTTGAAAACATTCCTGGCGAGTTGGCCTCTACGTCACCGTGGGACCTTTATAGACATCCATAACGTAATATAACCTAACCTAACCCAAGCTAACATCTCGGCGGTAATATTTGACAACATTCCCGGCGAGTTGGCCTATACGTCTCCGTGGGACCTTTATATACATCAATAACGTAATATAACCTAACCTAACCCAACCTAACATCTCGGCGGTAATATTTGACAACATTCCTGGCGAGTTGGCCTATACGTCTCCGTCGGACCTTTATATACAACAATAACATAGCATAAGCTAGGCTAACCCAATCTAACATCTCGGCGGTAATATTTGAAAACATACCTGGCTAGTTGGCCTCTACGTCTCCGTGGGACCTTTATATACATCAATAACGCAATATAACCTAACCTAACCCAAACTAACATCTCGGCGGTAATATTTGATCAAATTCCTGGCTTGTTGGCCTCTACCTCTCCGCGGGACCTTTAAATACATCTATAACGTAATATAACCTAACCTAACCCAACCTAACATCTCGGCGGTAATATTTGAAAACATTCCTGGCGAGTTGGCCTCTACGTCTCCGTGGGACCTTTATATACATCAATAACGTAATATAACCTAACCTAACCCAACCTAACATCTCGGCGGTAATATTTGACAACATTCCTGGCGAGTTGGCCTCTACGTCTCGGTTTGACCTTCATATACATCAATAACGTAATATAACCTAACCTAACCCAACCTATCATCTCGGCGGTAATATTTGACAACATTCCTGGCGAGTTGGCCTATACGTCTCCGTCGGACCTTTATATACAACAATAATATAGTATAAGCTAGGCTAACCCAGTCTATCATCTCGGCGGTAATATTTGACCACATTCCTGGCTTGTTGGCATCTACGTCTCCGTGGGACCTTTATATACATCAATAACGTAATATAACCTAACCTGACCCAACCTATCATCTCGGCGGTAATATTTGACAACATTCCTGGCGAGTTGGCCTCTACGTCTCCGTGGGATCTTTATATACATCTATAACGTAATATAACCTAACCTAACCCAACCTAACATCTCGGCGGTAATATTTGAAAACATTCCTGGCGAGTTGGCCTCTACGTCTCCGTGGGACCTTTATATACATCAATAACGTAATATAACCTAACCTAACCCAAGCTAACATCTCGGCGGTATTATTTGACAACATTCCCGGCGAGTTGGCCTATACGTCTCCGCGGGACCTTTAAATACATCTATAACGTAATATAACCTAACCTAACCCAACCTAACATCTCGGCGTTAATATTTGAACACATTCCTGGCTTGTTGGCCTCTACGTCTCCGTGGGACCTTCATATACATCAATAACGTAATATAACCTAACATAACCCAACATATCATCTCGGCGGTAGTATTTGACAACATTCCTGGCTTGCTGGCCTGTACGTCTCCGCGGGACCTTTATATACATCTATAACGTGATATAACCTAACCTAACCCAACCCAACATCTCGGCGGTAATATTTGAAAACATTCCTGGCGAGTTGGCCTCTACGTCACCGTGGGACCCTTATAGACATCCATAACGTAATATAACCTAACCTAACCCAAGCTAACATCTCGGCGGTAATATTTGACAACATTCCCGGCGAGTTGGCCTATACGTCTCCGTGGGACCTTTATATACATCAATAACGTAATATAACCTAACCTAACCCAACCTAACATCTCGGCGGTAATATTTGACAACATTCCTGGCGAGTTGGCCTATACGTCTCCGTCGGACCTTTATATACAACAATAACATAGCATAAGCTAGGCTAACCCAATCTAACATCTCGGCGGTAATATTTGAAAACATACCTGGCTAGTTGGCCTCTACGTCTCCGTGGGACCTTTATATACATCAATAACGCAATATAACCTAACCTAACCCAAACTAACATCTCGGCGGTAATATTTGATCAAATTCCTGGCTTGTTGGCCTCTACCTCTCCGCGGGACCTTTAAATACATCTATAACGTAATATAACCTAACCTAACCCAACCTAACATCTCGGCGGTAATATTTGAAAACATTCCTGGCGAGTTGGCCTCTACGTCTCCGTGGGACCTTTATATACATCAATAACGTAATATAACCTAACCTAACCCAACCTAACATCTCGGCGGTAATATTTGACAACATTCCTGGCGAGTTGGCCTCTACGTCTCGGTTTGACCTTCATATACATCAATAACGTAATATAACCTAACCTAACCCAACCTATCATCTCGGCGGTAATATTTGACAACATTCCTGGCGAGTTGGCCTATACGTCTCCGTCGGACCTTTATATACAACAATAATATAGTATAAGCTAGGCTAACCCAGTCTATCATCTCGGCGGTAATATTTGACCACATTCCTGGCTTGTTGGCATCTACGTCTCCGTGGGACCTTTATATACATCAATAACGTAATATAACCTAACCTGACCCAACCTATCATCTCGGCGGTAATATTTGACAACATTCCTGGCGAGTTGGCCTCTACGTCTCCGTGGGATCTTTATATACATCTATAACGTAATATAACCTAACCTAACCCAACCTAACATCTCGGCGGTAATATTTGAAAACATTCCTGGCGAGTTGGCCTCTACGTCTCCGTGGGACCTTTATATACATCAATAACGTAATATAACCTAACCTAACCCAAGCTAACATCTCGGCGGTATTATTTGACAACATTCCCGGCGAGTTGGCCTATACGTCTCCGCGGGACCTTTAAATACATCTATAACGTGATATAACCTAACCTAACCCAACCTAACATCTCGGCGGTAATATTTGAAAACATTCCTGGCGAGTTGGCCTCTACGTCTCCGTGGGACCTTTATATACATCAATAACGTAATATAACCTAACCTAACCCAACCTAACATCTCGGCGGTAATATTTGACAACATTCCTGGCGAGTTGGCCTCTACGTCACCGTGGGTCCTTTATAGACATCCATAACGTGATATAACCTAACCTAACCCAAAATAACATCTCGGCGGTAATATTTGATCACATTCCTGGCTTGCTGGCCTCTACGTCTCCGCGGGACCTTTATATACATCAATAACGTAATATAACCTGACCTAACCCAACCTAACATCTCGGTGATAATATTTGATCACATTCCTGGCTTGTTGGCCTCTACGTCTCGGTTTGACCTTCATTTACATCAGTAACGTAATATAACATAACCGAAACCAACCTATCACCTCGGCGGTAATATTTGACCACATTCCTGGCTTGTTGGCATCTACGTCTCCGTGGGACCTTCATATACATCAATAACGTAATATAACCTGACCTAACCCAACCTAACATCTCGGTGATAATATTTGACAACATTCCTGGCGAGTTGGCCTCTACGTCACCGTGGGATCTTTATATACATCTATAACGTAATATAACCTAACCTAACCCAACCTAACATCTCGGCGGTAATATTTGAAAACATTCCTGGCGAGTTGGCCTCTACGTCACCGTGGGACCTTTATAGACATCCATAACGTAATATAACCTAACCTAACCCAAGCTAACATCTCGGCGGTAATATTTGACCACATTCCTGGCTTGCTGACATCTACGTCTCCGTGGGACCTTTATATACATCAATAACGTAATATAACCTAACCTATCCCAACCTAACATCTCGGCGGTAATATTTGATCACATTCCTGGGTTGCTGGCCTCTACGTCTCCGCGGGACCTTTATATACATCTATAACGTGATATAACCTAACCTAACCCAACCTAACATCTCGGCGGTAATATTTGAAAACATTCCTGGCGAGTTGGCCTCTACGTCACCGTGGTACATTTATATACATCAATAACGTAATATAACCTAACCTAACCCAACCTAACATCTCGGCGTTAATATTTGAACACATTCCTGGCTTGTTGGCCTCTACGTCTCCGTGGGACCTTTATATACATCAATAACGTAATATAACCTAACCTATCCCAACCTAACATCTCGGCGGTAATATTTGATCACATTCCTGGGTTGCTGGCCTCTACGTCTCCGCGGGTCCTTTATATACATCTATAACGTGATATAACCTAACCTAACCCAACCTAACATCTCGGCGGTAATATTTGACAACATTCCTGGCGAGTTGGCTTCTCCGTCTCCGTGGGATCTTTTTACACATCAATAACGTAATATAACCTAACCTAACCCAACCTAACATCTCGGCGGTAATATTTGAAAACATTCATGCCGAGTTGGCCTTTACGTCTCCGTGGTACATTTATATACATCAATAACGTAATATGACGCATCCTAACCCAAAATAACATCTCGGCGGTAATATTTGATCACATTCCTGGCTTGTTGGCCTCTACGTCTCCGCGGGACCTTTATATACATCTATAACGTGATATAACCTAACCTAACCCAACCTAACATCTCGGCGGTAATATTTGAAAACATTCCTGGCGAGTTGGCCTCTACGTCACCGTGGGACCTTTATAGACATCCATAACGTAATATAACCTAACCTAACCCAAGCTATCATCTCGGCGGTATTATTTGACAACATTCCCGGCGAGTTGGCCTATACGTCTCCGCGGGACCTTTAAATACATCTATAACGTAATATAACCTAACCTAACCCAACCTAACATCTCGGCGTTAATATTTGAACACATTCCTGGCTTGTTGGCCTCTACGTCTCCGTGGGACCTTTATATACATCAATAACGTAATATAACCTAACCTATCCCAACCTAACATCTCGGCGGTAATATTTGATCACATTCCTGGGTTGCTGGCCTCTACGTCTCCGCGGGACCTTTATATACATCTATAACGTGATATAACCTAACCTAACCCAACCTAACATCTCGGCGGTAATATTTGAAAACATTCCTGGCGAGTTGGCCTCTACGTCACCGTGGGACCTTTATAGACATCCATAACGTAATATAACCTAACCTAACCCAAGCTAACATCTCGGCGGTAATATTTGACAACATTCCCGGCGAGTTGGCCTATACGTCTCCGTGGGACCTTTATATACATCAATAACGTAATATAACCTAACCTAACCCAACCTAACATCTCGGCGGTAATATTTGACCACATTCCTGGCTTGCTGACATCTACGACTCCGTGGGACCTTTATATACATCAATAACGTAATATAACCTAACCTAACCCAACCTAACATTTCGGCGGTAATATTTGATCACATTCCTGGCTTGCTGGCCTCTACGTCTCCGCGGGACCTTTAAATCCATCCATAACGTAATATAACCTAACCTAACCCAACCTAACATCTCGGCGGTAATATTTGACAACATTCCTGGCGAGGTGGCTTCTCCGTCTCCGTGGGATCTTTTTACACATCAATAACGTAATATAACCTAACCTAACCCAACCTAACATCTCGGCGGTAGTATTTGAAAACATACCTGGCGAGTTGGCCTCTACGTCTCCGTGGGATCTTTTTATACATCAATAACGTAATATAACCTAACCTAACCGAACCTAACATCTCGGCGGTAATATTTGAGAACATACCTGGCGAGTTGGCCTCTACGTAGTCGTGGGACGTTTATATACATCAATAACGTAATATAACCTAACCTAACCCAACCTAACATCTCGGCGGTAATATTTGATCACATTCCTGGCTTGTTGTCCTCTACGTCTCCGCGGGACCTTTAAATACATCTATCACGTAATATAACCTAACCTAACCCAACCTAACATCTCGGCGGTAATATTTGAAAACATTCCTGGCGAGTTGGCCTCTACGTCTCCGTGGTACATTTATATAGATCAATAACGTAATATAACCTAACCTAACCCAACCTAACTTCTCGGCGGTAATGTTTGATCACATTCCTGGCTTGTTGGCCTCTACGTCTCCGCGGGACCTTTAAATACATCTATAACGTAATATAACCTAACCTAACCCAACCTAACTTCTCGGCGGTAATATTTGACAACATTCCTGGCGAGTTGGCCTCTACGTCTCCGTGGGATCTTTATATACATCTATAACGTAATATAACCTAACCTAACCCAACCTAACATCTCGGCGGTAATATTTGAACACATTCCTGGCTTGTTGGCCTCTACGTCTCTGTGGGACCTTTATATACATCTATAACGTAATATAACCTAACCTAACCCAACCTAACACCTCGGCGGTAATATTTGACAACATTCCTGGCGAGTTGCACTCTACGCCTACGTGGGACCTTTATATACATCCATAACGTTATATAACCTAACCTAACCCAACCTAACATCTCGGCGGTAATATTTGACAACATTCCTGGCGAGTTGGCTTCTCCGTCTCCGTGGGATCTTTTTACACATCAATAACGTAATATAACCTAACCTAACCCAACCTAACATCTCGGCGGTAATATTTGAAAACATTCATGCCGAGTTGGCCTCTACGTCTCCGTGGTACATTTATATACATCAATAACGTAATATGACGTATCCTAACCCAAAATAACATCTCGGCGGTAATATTTGAAAACATTCATGGCGAGTTGGCCTCTACGTCACCGTGGGATCTTTATATACATCTATAACGTAATATAACCTAACCTAACCCAACCTAACATCTCGGCGGTAATATTTGAACACATTCCTGGCTTGTTGGCCTCTACGTCTCCGTGGGACCTTTATATACATCTATAACGTTATATAATCTAACCTAACCCAACCTAACATCTCGGCGGTAATATTTGATCACATTCCTGGCTTGTTGGCCTCTACGTCTCCGCGGGACCTTTATATACATCTATAACGTGATATAACCTAACCTAACCCAACCTAACATCTCGGCGGTAATATTTGAAAACATTCCTGGCGAGTTGGCCTCTACGTCACCGTGGGACCTTTATAGACATCCATAACGTAATATAACCTAACCTAACCCAAGCTAACATCTCGGCGGTATTATTTGACAACATTCCCGGCGAGTTGGCCTATACGTCTCCGCGGGACCTTTAAATACATCTATAACGTAATATAACCTAACCTAACCCAACCTAACATCTCGGCGTTAATATTTGAACACATTCCTGGCTTGTTGGCCTCTACGTCTCCGTGGGACCTTTATATACATCAATAACGTAATATAACCTAACCTATCCCAACCTAACATCTCGGCGGTAATATTTGACCACATTCCTGGCTTGTTGGCCTCTACGTCTCCGCGGGACCTTTATATACATCTATAACGTGATATAACCTTACCTAACCCAACCTAACATCTCGGCGGTAATATTTGAAAACATTCATGCCGAGTTGGCCTCTACGTCTCCGTGGTACATTTATATACATCAATAACGTAATATGACGTATCCTAACCCAAAGTAACATCTCGGCGGTAATATTTGAAAACATTCATGGCGAGGTGGCCTCTACGTCTCCGTGGGATCTTTATATACATCTATAACGTAATATAACCTAACCTAACCCAACCTAACATCTCGGCGGTAATATTTGAACACATTCCTGGCTTGTTGGCCTCTACGTCTCCGTGGGACCTTTATATACATCTATAACGTTATATAATCTAACCTAACCCAACCTAACATCTCGGCGGTAATATTTGATCACATTCCTGGCGAGTTGGCTTCTCCGTCTCCGTGGGATCTTTTTACACATCAATAACGTAATATAACCTAACCTAACCCAACCTAACATCTCGGCGGTAATATTTGAAAACATTCATGCCGAGTTGGCCTCTACGTCTCCGTGGTACATTTATATACATCAATAACGTAATATGACGTATCCTAACCCAAAATAACATCTCGGCGGTAATATTTGAAAACATTCATGGCGAGTTGGCCTCTACGTCACCGTGGGATCTTTATATACATCTATAACGTAATATAACCTAACCTAACCCAACCTAACATCTCGGCGGTAATATTTGAACACATTCCTGGCTTGTTGGCCTCTACGTCTCCGTGGGACCTTTATATACATCTATAACGTTATATAATCTAACCTAACCCAACCTAACATCTCGGCGGTAATATTTGATCACATTCCTGGCTTGTTGGCCTCTACGTCTCCGCGGGACCTTTATATACATCTATAACGTGATATAACCTAACCTAACCCAACCTAACATCTCGGCGGTAATATTTGAAAACATTCATGCCGAGTTGGCCTCTACGTCTCCGTGGTACATTTATATACATCAATAACGTAATATGACGTATCCTAACCCAAAATAACATCTCGGCGGTAATATTTGAAAACATTCATGGCGAGTTGGCCTCTACGTCACCGTGGGATCTTTATATACATCTATAACGTAATATAACCTAACCTAACCCAACCTAACATCTCGGCGGTAATATTTGAACACATTCCTGGCTTGTTGGCCTCTACGTCTCCGTGGGACCTTTATATACATCTATAACGTTATATAATCTAACCTAACCCAACCTAACATCTCGGCGGTAATATTTGATCACATTCCTGGCTTGTTGGCCTCTACGTCTCCGCGGGACCTTTATATACATCTATAACGTGATATAACCTAACCTAACCCAACCTAACATCTCGGCGGTAATATTTGAAAGCATTCCTGGCGAGTTGGCCTCTACGTCACCGTGGGACCTTTATAGACATCCATAACGTAATATAACCTAACCTAATCCAAGCTAACATCTCGGCGGTATTATTTGACAACATTCCCGGCGAGTTGGCCTATACGTCTCCGCGGGACCTTTAAATACATCTATAACGTAATATAACCTAACCTAACCCAACCTAACATCTCGGCGTTAATATTTGAACACATTCCTGGCTTGTTGGCATCTACGTCTCCGTGGGACCTTTATATACATCTATAACGTAATATAACCTAACCTAACCCAACCTAACATCTCGGCGGTAATATTTGAAAACATTCCTGGCGAGTTGGCCTCTACGTCTCCGTGGGATCTTTATATACATGTATAACGTAATATAACCTAACCTAACCCAACCTAACATCTCGGCGGTAATATTTGAACACATTCCTGGCTTGTTGGCCTCTACGTCTCCGTGGGACCTTTATATACATCTATAACGTTATATAATCTAACCTAACCCAACCTAACATCTCGGCGGTAATATTTGATCACATTCCTGGCTTGTTGGCCTCTACGTCTCCGCGGGACCTTTATATACATCTATAACGTGATATAACCTAACCTAACCCAACCTAACATCTCGGCGGTAATATTTGAAAACATTCCTGGCGAGTTGGCCTCTACGTCACCGTGGGACCTTTATAGACATCCATAACGTAATATAACCTAACCTAACCCAAGCTAACATCTCGGCGGTATTATTTGACAACATTCCCGGCGAGTTGGCCTATACGTCTCCGCGGGACCTTTAAATACATCTATAACGTAATATAACCTAACCTAACCCAACCTAACATCTCGGCGTTAATATTTGAACACATTCCTGGCTTGTTGGCCTCTACGTCTCCGTGGGACCTTTATATACATCAATAACGTAATATAACCTAACCTATCCCAACCTAACATCTCGGCGGTAATATTTGACCACATTCCTGGCTTGTTGGCCTCTACGTCTCCGCGGGACCTTTATATACATCTATAACGTGATATAACCTTACCTAACCCAACCTAACATCTCGGCGGTAATATTTGAAAACATTCATGCCGAGTTGGCCTCTACGTCTCCGTGGTACATTTATATACATCAATAACGTAATATGACGTATCCTAACCCAAAGTAACATCTCGGCGGTAATATTTGAAAACATTCATGGCGAGGTGGCCTCTACGTCTCCGTGGGATCTTTATATACATCTATAACGTAATATAACCTAACCTAACCCAACCTAACATCTCGGCGGTAATATTTGAACACATTCCTGGCTTGTTGGCCTCTACGTCTCCGTGGGACCTTTATATACATCTATAACGTTATATAATCTAACCTAACCCAACTTAACATCTCGGCGGTAATATTTGATCACATTCCTGGCTTGTTGGCCTCTACGTCTCCGCGGGACCTTTATATACATCTATAACGTGATATAACCTAACCTAATCCAACCTAACATCTCGGCGGTAATATTTGAAAACATTCCTGGCGAGTTGGCCTCTACGTCACCGTGGGACCTTTATAGACATCCATAACGTAATATAACCTAACCTAACCCAAGCTAACATCTCGGCGGTATTATTTGACAACATTCCCGGCGAGTTGGCCTATACGTCTCCGTGGGACCTTTATATACATCTATAACGTAATATAACCTAACCTAACCCAACCTAATACCTCGGCGGTAATATTTGACAACATTCCTGGCGAGTTGGCCTCTACGCCTACGTGGGAGCTTTATATACATCCATAACGTTATATAACCTAACCTAACCCAACCTAACATCTCGGCGGTAATATTTGACAACATTCCTGGCGAGTTGGCTTCTCCGTGTCCGTGGGATCTTTTTACACATCAATAACGTAATATAACCTAACCTAACCCAACCTAACATCTCGGAGGTAGTATTTGAAAACATACCTGGCGAGTTGGCCTCTACGTCTCCGTGGGATCTTTTTATACATCAATAACATAATATAACCTAACCTAACCGAACCTAACATCTCGGCGGTAATAGTTGATCACATTCCTGGCTTGCTGGCCTCTACGTCTCCGCGGGACCTTTATATACATCTATAACGTGATATAACCTAACCTAACCCAACCTAACATCTCGGCGGTAATATTTGAAAACATTCCTGGCGAGTTGGCCTCTACGTCTCCGTGGGACCTTCATATACATCAATAACGTAATATAACCTAACCTAACCCAACATATCATCTCGGCGGTAATATTTGACAACATTCCTGGCTTGCTGGCCTGTACGTCTCCGCGGGACCTTTATATACATCTATAACGTGATATAACCTAACCTAACCCAACCCAACATCTCGGCGGTAATATTTGAAAACATTCCTGGCGAGTTGGCCTCTACGTCACCGTGGGACCTTTATAGACATCCATAACGTAATATAACCTAACCTAACCCAAGCTAACATCTCGGCGGTAATATTTGACAACATTCCCGGCGAGTTGGCCTATACGTCTCCGTGGGACCTTTATATACATCAATAACGTAATATAACCTAACCTAACCCAACCTAACATCTCGGCGGTAATATTTGACAACATTCCTGGCGAGTTGGCCTCTACGTCTCGGTTTGACCTTCATATACATCAATAACGTAATATAACCTAACCTAACCCAACCTATCATCTCGGCGGTAATATTTGACAACATTCCTGGCGAGTTGGCCTATACGTCTCCGTCGGACCTTTATATACAACAATAATATAGTATAAGCTAGGCTAACCCAGTCTATCATCTCGGCGGTAATATTTGACCACATTCCTGGCTTGTTGGCATCTACGTCTCCGTGGGACCTTTATATACATCAATAACGTAATATAACCTAACCTGACCCAACCTATCATCTCGGCGGTAATATTTGACAACATTCCTGGCGAGTTGGCCTCTACGTCTCCGTGGGATCTTTATATACATCTATAACGTAATATAACCTAACCTAACCCAACCTAACATCTCGGCGGTAATATTTGAACACATTCCTGGCTAGTTGGCCTCTACGTCTCTGTGGGACCTTTATATACATCTATAACGTAATATAACCTAACCTAACCCAACCTAACATCTCGGCGGTAATATTTGATCACATTCCTGGCTTGTTGGCCTCTACATCTCCGCGGGACCTTTATATACATCTATAACGTGATATAACCTAACCTAACCCAACCCAACATCTCGGCGGTAATATTTGAAAACATTCCTGGCGAGTTGGCCTCTACGTCACCGTGGGACCTTTATAGACATCCATAACGTAATATAACCTAACCTAACCCAAGCTAACATCTCGGCGGTAATATTTGACAACATTCCCGGCGAGTAGGCCTATACGTCTCCGTCGGACCTTTATATACAACAATAACATAGTATAAGCTAGGCTAACCCAACCTAACATCTCGGCGGTAATATTTGACAACATTCCTGGCGAGTTGGCCTATACGTCTCCGTCGGACCTTTATATACAACAATAACATAGTATAAGCTAGGCTAACCCAATCTAACATCTCGGCGGTAATATTTGAAAACATACCTGGCTAGTTGGCCTCTACGTCTCCGTGGGACCTTTATATACATCAATAACGCAATATAACCTAACCTAACCCAAACTAACATCTCGGCGGTAATATTTGATCAAATTCCTGGCTTGTTGGCCTCTACCTCTCCGCGGGACCTTTAAATACATCTATAACGTAATATAACCTAACCTAACCCAACCTAACATCTCGGCGGTAATATTTGAAAACATTCCTGGCGAGTTGGCCTCTACGTCTCCGTGGGACCTTTATATACATCAATAACGTAATATAACCTAACCTAACCCAAGCTAACATCTCGGCGGTATTATTTGACAACATTCCCGGCGAGTTGGCCTATACGTCTCCGCGGGACCTTTAAATACATCTATAACGTAATATAACCTAACCTAACCCAACCTAACATCTCGGCGTTAATATTTGAACACATTCCTGGCTTGTTTGCCTCTACGTCTCCGTGGGACCTTTATATACATCAATAACGTAATATAACCTAACCTAACCCAACCTAACACCTCGGCGGTAATATTTGACAACATTCCTGGCGAGTTGCACTCTACGCCTACGTGGGACCTTTATATACATCCATAACGTTATATAACCTAACCTAACCCAACCTAACATCTCGGCGGTAATATTTGACAACATTCCTGGCGAGTTGGCTTCTCCGTCTCCGTGGGATCTTTTTACACATCAATAACGTAATATAACCTTACCTAACCCAACCTAACATCTCGGCGGTAATATTTGAAAACATTCATGCCGAGTTGGCCTCTACGTCTCCGTGGTACATTTATATACATCAATAACGTAATATGACGTATCCTAACCCAAAGTAACATCTCGGCGGTAATATTTGAAAACATTCATGGCGAGGTGGCCTCTACGTCTCCGTGGGATCTTTATATACATCTATAACGTAATATAACCTAACCTAACCCAACCTAACATCTCGGCGGTAATATTTGAACACATTCCTGGCTTGTTGGCCTCTACGTCTCCGTGGGACCTTTATATACATCTATAACGTTATATAATCTAACCTAACCCAACCTAACATCTCGGCGGTAATATTTGATCACATTCCTGGCTTGTTGGCCTCTACGTCTCCGCGGGACCTTTATATACATCTATAACGTGATATAACCTAACCTAACCCAACCTAACATCTCGGCGGTAATATTTGAAAACATTCCTGGCGAGTTGGCCTCTACGTCACCGTGGGACCTTTATAGACATCCATAACGTAATATAACCTAACCTAACCCAAGCTAACATCTCGGCGGTATTATTTGACAACATTCCCGGCGTGTTGGCCTATACGTCTCCGTGGGACCTTTATATACATCTATAACGTAATATAACCTAACCTAACCCAACCTAACATCTCGGCGGTAATATTTGACAACATTCCTGGCGAGTTGGCTTCTCCGTGTCCGTGGGATCTTTTTACACATCAATAACGTAATATAACCTAACCTAACCCAACCTAACATCTCGGAGGTAGTATTTGAAAACATACCTGGCGAGTTGGCCTCTACGTCTCCGTGGGATCTTTTTATACATCAATAACATAATATAACCTAACCTAACCGAACCTAACATCTCGGCGGTAATATTTGAAAACATTCATGGCGAGTTGGCCTCTACGTCTCCGTGGTACATTTATATACATCAATAACGTAATATAACCTAACCTAACCCAACCTAACATCTCGGCGGTAATATTTGATCACATTCCTGGCTTGTTGGCCTCTACGTCTCCGTGGGACCTTCATATACATCAATAACGTAATATAACCTAACATAACCCAACATATCATCTCGGCGGTAGTATTTGACAACATTCCTGGCTTGCTGGCCTGTACGTCTCCGCGGGACCTTTATATACATCTATAACGTGATATAACCTAACCTAACCCAACCCAACATCTCGGCGGTAATATTTGAAAACATTCCTGGCGAGTTGGCCTCTACGTCACCGTGGGACCTTTATAGACATCCATAACGTAATATAACCTAACCTAACCCAAGCTAACATCTCGGCGGTAATATTTGACAACATTCCCGGCGAGTTGGCCTATACGTCTCCGTGGGACCTTTATATACATCAATAACGTAATATAACCTAACCTAACCCAACCTAACATCTCGGCGGTAATATTTGACAACATTCCTGGCGAGTTGGCCTATACGTCTCCGTCGGACCTTTATATACAACAATAACATAGCATAAGCTAGGCTAACCCAATCTAACATCTCGGCGGTAATATTTGAAAACATACCTGGCTAGTTGGCCTCTACGTCTCCGTGGGACCTTTATATACATCAATAACGCAATATAACCTAACCTAACCCAAACTAACATCTCGGCGGTAATATTTGATCAAATTCCTGGCTTGTTGGCCTCTACCTCTCCGCGGGACCTTTAAATACATCTATAACGTAATATAACCTAACCTAACCCAACCTAACATCTCGGCGGTAATATTTGAAAACATTCCTGGCGAGTTGGCCTCTACGTCTCCGTGGGACCTTTATATACATCAATAACGTAATATAACCTAACCTAACCCAACCTAACATCTCGGCGGTAATATTTGACAACATTCCTGGCGAGTTGCACTCTACGCCTACGTGGGACCTTTATATACATCCATAACGTTATATAACCTAACCTAACCCAACCTAACATCTCGGCGGTAATATTTGACAACATTCCTGGCGAGTTGGCTTCTCCGTCTCCGTGGGATCTTTTTACACATCAATAACGTAATATAACCTTACCTAACCCAACCTAACATCTCGGCGGTAATATTTGAAAACATTCATGCCGAGTTGGCCTCTACGTCTCCGTGGTACATTTATATACATCAATAACGTAATATGACGTATCCTAACCCAAAGTAACATCTCGGCGGTAATATTTGAAAACATTCATGGCGAGGTGGCCTCTACGTCTCCGTGGGATCTTTATATACATCTATAACGTAATATAACCTAACCTAACCCAACCTAACATCTCGGCGGTAATATTTGAACACATTCCTGGCTTGTTGGCCTCTACGTCTCCGTGGGACCTTTATATACATCTATAACGTTATATAATCTAACCTAACCCAACCTAACATCTCGGCGGTAATATTTGATCACATTCCTGGCTTGTTGGCCTCTACGTCTCCGCGGGACCTTTATATACATCTATAACGTGATATAACCTAACCTAACCCAACCTAACATCTCGGCGGTAATATTTGAAAACATTCCTGGCGAGTTGGCCTCTACGTCACCGTGGGACCTTTATAGACATCCATAACGTAATATAACCTAACCTAACCCAAGCTAACATCTCGGCGGTATTATTTGACAACATTCCCGGCGTGTTGGCCTATACGTCTCCGTGGGACCTTTATATACATCTATAACGTAATATAACCTAACCTAACCCAACCTAACATCTCGGCGGTAATATTTGACAACATTCCTGGCGAGTTGGCTTCTCCGTGTCCGTGGGATCTTTTTACACATCAATAACGTAATATAACCTAACCTAACCCAACCTAACATCTCGGAGGTAGTATTTGAAAACATACCTGGCGAGTTGGCCTCTACGTCTCCGTGGGATCTTTTTATACATCAATAACATAATATAACCTAACCTAACCGAACCTAACATCTCGGCGGTAATATTTGAAAACATTCATGGCGAGTTGGCCTCTACGTCTCCGTGGTACATTTATATACATCAATAACGTAATATAACCTAACCTAACCCAACCTAACATCTCGGCGGTAATATTTGATCACATTCCTGGCTTGTTGGCCTCTACGTCTCCGTGGGACCTTCATATACATCAATAACGTAATATAACCTAACATAACCCAACATATCATCTCGGCGGTAGTATTTGACAACATTCCTGGCTTGCTGGCCTGTACGTCTCCGCGGGACCTTTATATACATCTATAACGTGATATAACCTAACCTAACCCAACCCAACATCTCGGCGGTAATATTTGAAAACATTCCTGGCGAGTTGGCCTCTACGTCACCGTGGGACCTTTATAGACATCCATAACGTAATATAACCTAACCTAACCCAAGCTAACATCTCGGCGGTAATATTTGACAACATTCCCGGCGAGTTGGCCTATACGTCTCCGTGGGACCTTTATATACATCAATAACGTAATATAACCTAACCTAACCCAACCTAACATCTCGGCGGTAATATTTGACAACATTCCTGGCGAGTTGGCCTATACGTCTCCGTCGGACCTTTATATACAACAATAACATAGCATAAGCTAGGCTAACCCAATCTAACATCTCGGCGGTAATATTTGAAAACATACCTGGCTAGTTGGCCTCTACGTCTCCGTGGGACCTTTATATACATCAATAACGCAATATAACCTAACCTAACCCAAACTAACATCTCGGCGGTAATATTTGATCAAATTCCTGGCTTGTTGGCCTCTACCTCTCCGCGGGACCTTTAAATACATCTATAACGTAATATAACCTAACCTAACCCAACCTAACATCTCGGCGGTAATATTTGAAAACATTCCTGGCGAGTTGGCCTCTACGTCTCCGTGGGACCTTTATATACATCAATAACGTAATATAACCTAACCTAACCCAACCTAACATCTCGGCGGTAATATTTGACAACATTCCTGGCGAGTTGGCCTCTACGTCTCGGTTTGACCTTCATATACATCAATAACGTAATATAACCTAACCTAACCCAACCTATCATCTCGGCGGTAATATTTGACAACATTCCTGGCGAGTTGGCCTATACGTCTCCGTCGGACCTTTATATACAACAATAATATAGTATAAGCTAGGCTAACCCAGTCTATCATCTCGGCGGTAATATTTGACCACATTCCTGGCTTGTTGGCATCTACGTCTCCGTGGGACCTTTATATACATCAATAACGTAATATAACCTAACCTGACCCAACCTATCATCTCGGCGGTAATATTTGACAACATTCCTGGCGAGTTGGCCTCTACGTCTCCGTGGGATCTTTATATACATCTATAACGTAATATAACCTAACCTAACCCAACCTAACATCTCGGCGGTAATATTTGAAAACATTCCTGGCGAGTTGGCCTCTACGTCTCCGTGGGACCTTTATATACATCAATAACGTAATATAACCTAACCTAACCCAAGCTAACATCTCGGCGGTATTATTTGACAACATTCCCGGCGAGTTGGCCTATACGTCTCCGCGGGACCTTTAAATACATCTATAACGTAATATAACCTAACCTAACCCAACCTAACATCTCGGCGGTAATATTTGAAAACATTCCTGGCGAGTTGGCCTCTACGTCACCGTGGGACCTTTATAGACATCCATAACGTAATATAACCTAACCTAACCCAAGCTAACATCTCGGCGGTATTATTTGACTACATTCCCGGCGTGTTGGCCTATACGTCTCCGTGGGACCTTTATATACATCTATAACGTAATATAACCTAACCTAACCCAACCTAACATCTCGGCGGTAATATTTGACAACATTCCTGGCGAGTTGGCTTCTCCGTGTCCGTGGGATCTTTTTACACATCAATAACGTAATATAACCTAACCTAACCCAACCTAACATCTCGGAGGTAGTATTTGAAAACATACCTGGCGAGTTGGCCTCTACGTCTCCGTGGGATCTTTTTATACATCAATAACATAATATAACCTAACCTAACCGAACCTAACATCTCGGCGGTAATATTTGAAAACATTCATGGCGAGTTGGCCTCTACGTCTCCGTGGTACATTTATATACATCAATAACGTAATATAACCTAACCTAACCCAACCTAACATCTCGGCGGTAATATTTGATCACATTCCTGGCTTGTTGGCCTCTACGTCTCCGTGGGACCTTCATATACATCAATAACGTAATATAACCTAACATAACCCAACATATCATCTCGGCGGTAGTATTTGACAACATTCCTGGCTTGCTGGCCTGTACGTCTCCGCGGGACCTTTATATACATCTATAACGTGATATAACCTAACCTAACCCAACCCAACATCTCGGCGGTAATATTTGAAAACATTCCTGGCGAGTTGGCCTCTACGTCACCGTGGGACCTTTATAGACATCCATAACGTAATATAACCTAACCTAACCCAAGCTAACATCTCGGCGGTAATATTTGACAACATTCCCGGCGAGTTGGCCTATACGTCTCCGTGGGACCTTTATATACATCAATAACGTAATATAACCTAACCTAACCCAACCTAACATCTCGGCGGTAATATTTGACAACATTCCTGGCGAGTTGGCCTATACGTCTCCGTCGGACCTTTATATACAACAATAACATAGCATAAGCTAGGCTAACCCAATCTAACATCTCGGCGGTAATATTTGAAAACATACCTGGCTAGTTGGCCTCTACGTCTCCGTGGGACCTTTATATACATCAATAACGCAATATAACCTAACCTAACCCAAACTAACATCTCGGCGGTAATATTTGATCAAATTCCTGGCTTGTTGGCCTCTACCTCTCCGCGGGACCTTTAAATACATCTATAACGTAATATAACCTAACCTAACCCAACCTAACATCTCGGCGGTAATATTTGAAAACATTCCTGGCGAGTTGGCCTCTACGTCTCCGTGGGACCTTTATATACATCAATAACGTAATATAACCTAACCTAACCCAACCTAACATCTCGGCGGTAATATTTGACAACATTCCTGGCGAGTTGGCCTCTACGTCTCGGTTTGACCTTCATATACATCAATAACGTAATATAACCTAACCTAACCCAACCTATCATCTCGGCGGTAATATTTGACAACATTCCTGGCGAGTTGGCCTATACGTCTCCGTCGGACCTTTATATACAACAATAATATAGTATAAGCTAGGCTAACCCAGTCTATCATCTCGGCGGTAATATTTGACCACATTCCTGGCTTGTTGGCATCTACGACTCCGTGGGACCTTTATATACATCAATAACGTAATATAACCTAACCTGACCCAACCTATCATCTCGGCGGTAATATTTGACAACATTCCTGGCGAGTTGGCCTCTACGTCTCCGTGGGATCTTTATATACATCTATAACGTAATATAACCTAACCTAACCCAACCTAACATCTCGGCGGTAATATTTGAAAACATTCCTGGCGAGTTGGCCTCTACGTCTCCGTGGGACCTTTATATACATCAATAACGTAATATAACCTAACCTAACCCAAGCTAACATCTCGGCGGTATTATTTGACAACATTCCCGGCGAGTTGGCCTATACGTCTCCGCGGGACCTTTAAATACATCTATAACGTAATATAACCTAACCTAACCCAACCTAACATCTCGGCGTTAATATTTGAACACATTCCTGGCTTGTTGGCCTCTACGTCTCCGTGGGACCTTTATATACATCAATAACGTAATATAACCTAACCTAACCCAATCTAACACCTCGGCGGTAATATTTGACAACATTCCTGGCGAGTTGCACTCTACGCCTACGTGGGACCTTTATATACATCCATAACGTTATATAACCTAACCTAACCCAACCTAACATCTCGGCGGTAATATTTGACAACATTCCTGGCGAGTTGGCTTCTCCGTCTCCGTGGGATCTTTTTACACATCAATAACGTAATATAACCTTACCTAACCCAACCTAACATCTCGGCGGTAATATTTGAAAACATTCATGCCGAGTTGGCCTCTACGTCTCCGTGGTACATTTATATACATCAATAACGTAATATGACGTATCCTAACCCAAAGTAACATCTCGGCGGTAATATTTGAAAACATTCATGGCGAGGTGGCCTCTACGTCTCCGTGGGATCTTTATATACATCTATAACGTAATATAACCTAACCTAACCCAACCTAACATCTCGGCGGTAATATTTGAACACATTCCTGGCTTGTTGGCCTCTACGTCTCCGTGGGACCTTTATATACATCTATAACGTTATATAATCTAACCTAACCCAACCTAACATCTCGGCGGTAATATTTGATCACATTCCTGGCTTGTTGGCCTCTACGTCTCCGCGGGACCTTTATATACATCTATAACGTGATATAACCTAACCTAACCCAACCTAACATCTCGGCGGTAATATTTGACAACATTCCTGGCGAGTTGGCCTATACGTCTCCGTCGGACCTTTATATACAACAATAACATAGCATAAGCTAGGCTAACCCAATCTAACATCTCGGCGGTAATATTTGAAAACATACCTGGCTAGTTGGCCTCTACGTCTCCGTGGGACCTTTATATACATCAATAACGCAATATAACCTAACCTAACCCAAACTAACATCTCGGCGGTAATATTTGATCAAATTCCTGGCTTGTTGGCCTCTACCTCTCCGCGGGACCTTTAAATACATCTATAACGTAATATAACCTAACCTAACCCAACCTAACATCTCGGCGGTAATATTTGAAAACATTCCTGGCGAGTTGGCCTCTACGTCTCCGTGGGACCTTTATATACATCAATAACGTAATATAACCTAACCTAACCCAACCTAACATCTCGGCGGTAATATTTGACAACATTCCTGGCGAGTTGGCCTCTACGTCTCGGTTTGACCTTCATATACATCAATAACGTAATATAACCTAACCTAACCCAACCTATCATCTCGGCGGTAATATTTGACAACATTCCTGGCGAGTTGGCCTATACGTCTCCGTCGGACCTTTATATACAACAATAATATAGTATAAGCTAGGCTAACCCAGTCTATCATCTGGGCGGTAATATTTGACCACATTCCTGGCTTGTTGGCATCTACGTCTCCGTGGGACCTTTATATACATCAATAACGTAATATAACCTAACCTGACCCAACCTATCATCTCGGCGGTAATATTTGACAACATTCCTGGCGAGTTGGCCTCTACGTCTCCGTGGGATCTTTATATACATCTATAACGTAATATAACCTAACCTAACCCAACCTAACATCTCGGCGGTAATATTTGAAAACATTCCTGGCGAGTTGGCCTCTACGTCTCCGTGGGACCTTTATATACATCAATAACGTAATATAACCTAACCTAACCCAAGCTAACATCTCGGCGGTATTATTTGACAACATTCCCGGCGAGTTGGCCTATACGTCTCCGCGGGACCTTTAAATACATCTATAACGTAATATAACCTAACCTAACCCAACCTAACATCTCGGCGTTAATATTTGAACACATTTCTGGCTTGTTGGCCTCTACGTCTCCGTGGGACCTTTATATACATCAATAACGTAATATAACCTAACCTAACCCAATCTAACACCTCGGCGGTAATATTTGACAACATTCCTGGCGAGTTGCACTCTACGCCTACGTGGGACCTTTATATACATCCATAACGTTATATAACCTAACCTAACCCAACCTAACATCTCGGCGGTAATATTTGACAACATTCCTGGCGAGTTGGCTTCTCCGTCTCCGTGGGATCTTTTTACACATCAATAACGTAATATAACCTTACCTAACCCAACCTAACATCTCGGCGGTAATATTTGAAAACATTCATGCCGAGTTGGCCTCTACGTCTCCGTGGTACATTTATATACATCAATAACGTAATATGACGTATCCTAACCCAAAGTAACATCTCGGCGGTAATATTTGAAAACATTCATGGCGAGGTGGCCTCTACGTCTCCGTGGGATCTTTATATACATCTATAACGTAATATAACCTAACCTAACCCAACCTAACATCTCGGCGGTAATATTTGAACACATTCCTGGCTTGTTGGCCTCTACGTCTCCGTGGGACCTTTATATACATCTATAACGTTATATAATCTAACCTAACCCAACCTAACATCTCGGCGGTAATATTTGATCACATTCCTGGCTTGTTGGCCTCTACGTCTCCGCGGGACCTTTATATACATCTATAACGTGATATAACCTAACCTAACCCAACCTAACATCTCGGCGGTAATATTTGAAAACATTCCTGGCGAGTTGGCCTCTACGTCACCGTGGGACCTTTATAGACATCCATAACGTAATATAACCTAACCTAACCCAAGCTAACATCTCGGCGGTATTATTTGACAACATTCCCGGCGAGTTGGCCTATACGTCTCCGTGGGACCTTTATATACATCTATAACGTAATATAACCTAACCTAACCCAACCTAACACCTCGGCGGTAATATTTGACAACATTCATGGCTTGTTGGCATCTACGTCTCCGTGGGACCTTTATATACATCTATAACGTAATATAACCTAACCTAACCCAACCTAACACCTCGGCGGTAATATTTGACAACATTCCTGGCGAGTTGGCCTCTACGCCTACGTGGGACCTTTATATACATCAATAACGTTATATAACCTAACCTAACCCAACCTAACATCTTTGCGGTAATATTTGACAACATTCCTGGCGAGTTGGCTTCTCCGTGTCCGTGGGATCTTTTTACACATCAATAACGTAATATAACCTAACCTAACCCAACCTAACATTTCGGAGGTAGTATTTGAAAACATACCTGGCGAGTTGGCCTCTACGTCTCCATGGGATCTTTTTATACATCAATAACATAATATAACCTAACCTAACCGAACCTAACATCTCGGCGGTAATATTTGAAAACATTCATGGCGAGTTGGCCTCTACGTCTCCGTGGTACATTTATATACATCAATAACGTAATATAACCTAACCTAACCCAACCTAACATCTCGGCGGTAATATTTGATCACATTCCTGGCTTGTTGGCCTCTACGTCTCCGTGGGACCTTCATATACATCAATAACGTAATATAACCTAACATAACCCAACATATCATCTCGGCGGTAGTATTTGACAACATTCCTGGCTTGCTGGCCTGTACGTCTCCGCGGGACCTTTATATACATCTATAACGTGATATAACCTAACCTAACCCAACCCAACATCCCGGCGGTAATATTTGAAAACATTCCCGGCGAGTTGGCCTCTACGTCACCGTGGGACCTTTATAGACATCCATAACGTAATATAACCTAACCTAACCCAAGCTAACATCTCGGCGGTAATATTTGACAACATTCCCGGCGAGTTGGCCTATACGTCTCCGTCGGACCTTTATATACAACAATAACATAGTATAAGCTAGGCTAACCCAACCTAACATCTCGGCGGTAATATTTGACAACATTCCTGGCGAGTTGGCCTATACGTCTCCGTCGGACCTTTATATACAACACTAACATAGTATAAGCTATGCTAACCCAATCTAACATCTCGGCGGTAATATTTGAAAACATACCTGGCTAGTTGGCCTCTACGTCTCCGTGGGACCTTTATATACATCAATAACGCAATATAACCTAACCTAACCCAAACTAACATCTCGGCGGTAATATTTGATCAAATTCCTGGCTTGTTGGCCTCTACCTCTCCGCGGGACCTTTAAATACATCTATAACGTAATATAACCTAACCTAACCCAACCTAACATCTCGGCGATAATATTTGAAAACATTCCTGGCGAGTTGGCCTCTACGTCTCCGTGGGACCTTTATATACATCAATAACGTAATATAACCTAACCTAACCCAAGCTAACATCTCGGCGGTATTATTTGACAACATTCCCGGCGAGTTGGCCTATACGTCTCCGCGGGACCTTTAAATACATCTATAACGTAATATAACCTAACCTAACCCAACCTAACATCTCGGCGTTAATATTTGAACACATTCCTGGCTTGTTGGCCTCTACGTCTCCGTGGGACCTTTATATACATCAATAACGTAATATAACCTAACCTAACCCAACCTAACACCTCGGCGGTAATATTTGACAACATTCCTGGCGAGTTGCACTCTACGCCTACGTGGGACCTTTATATACATCCATAACGTTATATAACCTAACCTAACCCAACCTAACATCTCGGCGGTAATATTTAACAACATTCCTGGCGAGTTGGCTTCTCCGTGTCCGTGGGATCTTTTTACACATCAATAACGTAATATAATCTAACCTAACCCAACCTAACATCTCGGAGGTAGTATTTGAAAACATACCTGGCGAGTTGGCCTCTACGTCTCCGTGGGATCTTTTTATACATCAATAACATAATATAACCTAACCTAACCGAACCTAACATCTCGGCGGTAATATTTGAAAACATTCATGGCGAGTTGGCCTCTACGTCTCCGTGGTACATTTATATACATCAATAACGTAATATAACCTAACCTAACCCAACCTAACATCTCGGCGGTAATATTTGATCACATTCCTGGCTTGTTGGCCTCTACGTCTCCGTGGGATCTTCATATACATCAATAACGTAATATAACCTAACATAACCCAACATATCATCTCGGCGGTAGTATTTGACAACATTCCTGGCTTGCTGGCCTGTACGTCTCCGCGGGACCTTTATATACATCTATAACGTGATATAACCTAACCTAACCCAACCCAACATCTCGGCGGTAATATTTGAAAACATTCCTGGCGCGTTGGCCTCTACGTCACCGTGGGACCTTTATAGACATCCATAACGTAATATAACCTAACCTAACCCAAGCTAACATCTCGGCGGTAATATTTGACAACATTCCCGGCGAGTTGGCCTATACGTCTCCGTCGGACCTTTATATACAACAATAACATAGTATAAGCTAGGCTAACCCAACCTAACATCTCGGCGGTAATATTTGACAACATTCCTGGCGAGTTGGCCTATACGTCTCCGTCGGACCTTTATATACAACACTAACATAGTATAAGCTAGGCTAACCCAATCTAACATCTCGGCGGTAATATTTGAAAACATACCTGGCTAGTTGGCCTCTACGTCTCCGTGGGACCTTTATATACATCAATAACGCAATATAACCTAACCTAACCCAAACTAACATCTCGGCGGTAATATTTGATCAAATTCCTGGCTTGTTGGCCTCTACCTCTCCGCGGGACCTTTAAATACATCTATAACGTAATATAACCTAACCTAACCCAACCTAACATCTCGGCGGTATTACTTGACAACATTCCCGGCGAGTTGGCCTATACGTCTCCGCGGGACCTTTAAATACATCTATAACGTAATATAACCTAACCTAACCCAACCTAACATCTCGGCGTTAATATTTGAACACATTCCTGGCTTGTTGGCCTCTACGTCTCCGTGGGACCTTTATATACATCAATAACGTAATATAACCTAACCTAACCCAACCTAACACCTCGGCGGTAATATTTGACAACATTCCTGGCGAGTTGCACTCTACGCCTACGTGGGACCTTTATATACATCCATAACGTTATATAACCTAACCTAACCCAACCTAACATCTCGGCGGTAATATTTGACAACATTCCTGGCGAGTTGGCTTCTCCGTCTCCGTGGGATCTTTTTACACATCAATAACGTAATATAACCTTACCTAACCCAACCTAACATCTCGGCGGTAATATTTGAAAACATTCATGCCGAGTTGGCCTCTACGTCTCCGTGGTACATTTATATACATCAATAACGTAATATGACGTATCCTAACCCAAAGTAACATCTCGGCGGTAATATTTGAAAACATTCATGGCGAGGTGGCCTCTACGTCTCCGTGGGATCTTTATATACATCTATAACGTAATATAACCTAACCTAACCCAACCTAACATCTCGGCGGTAATATTTGAACACATTCCTGGCTTGTTGGCCTCTACGTCTCCGTGGGACCTTTATATACATCTATAACGTTATATAATCTAACCTAACCCAACCTAACATCTCGGCGGTAATATTTGATCACATTCCTGGCTTGTTGGCCTCTACGTCTCCGCGGGACCTTTATATACATCTATAACGTGATATAACCTAACCTAACCCAACCTAACATCTCGGCGGTAATATTTGAAAACATTCCTGGCGAGTTGGCCTCTACGTCACCGTGGGACCTTTATAGACATCCATAACGTAATATAACCTAACCTAACCCAAGCTAACATCTCGGCGGTATTATTTGACAACATTCCCGGCGAGTTGGCCTATACGTCTCCGTGGGACCTTTATATACATCTATAACGTAATATAACCTAACCTAACCCAACCTAACACCTCGGCGGTAATATTTGACAACATTCATGGCTTGTTGGCATCTACGTCTCCGTGGGACCTTTATATACATCTATAACGTAATATAACCTAACCTAACCCAACCTAACACCTCGGCGGTAATATTTGACAACATTCCTGGCGAGTTGGCCTCTACGCCTACGTGGGACCTTTATATACATCAATAACGTTATATAACCTAACCTAACCCAACCTAACATCTTTGCGGTAATATTTGACAACATTCCTGGCGAGTTGGCTTCTCCGTGTCCGTGGGATCTTTTTACACATCAATAACGTAATATAACCTAACCTAACCCAACCTAACATTTCGGAGGTAGTATTTGAAAACATACCTGGCGAGTTGGCCTCTACGTCTCCATGGGATCTTTTTATACATCAATAACATAATATAACCTAACCTAACCGAACCTAACATCTCGGCGGTAATATTTGAAAACATTCATGGCGAGTTGGCTTCTCCGTCTCCGTGGGATCTTTTTACACATCAATAACGTAATATAACCTAACCTAACCCAACCTAACATCTCGGCGGTAATATTTGATCACATTCCTGGCTTGTTGGCCTCTACGTCTCCGTGGGACCTTCATATACATCAATAACGTAATATAACCTAACATAACCCAACATATCATCTCGGCGGTAGTATTTGACAACATTCCTGGCTTGCTGGCCTGTACGTCTCCGCGGGACCTTTATATACATCTATAACGTGATATAACCTAACCTAACCCAACCCAACATCCCGGCGGTAATATTTGAAAACATTCCCGGCGAGTTGGCCTCTACGTCACCGTGGGACCTTTATAGACATCCATAACGTAATATAACCTAACCTAACCCAAGCTAACATCTCGGCGGTAATATTTGACAACATTCCCGGCGAGTTGGCCTATACGTCTCCGTCGGACCTTTATATACAACAATAACATAGTATAAGCTAGGCTAACCCAACCTAACATCTCGGCGGTAATATTTGACAACATTCCTGGCGAGTTGGCCTATACGTCTCCGTCGGACCTTTATATACAACACTAACATAGTATAAGCTATGCTAACCCAATCTAACATCTCGGCGGTAATATTTGAAAACATACCTGGCTAGTTGGCCTCTACGTCTCCGTGGGACCTTTAAATACATCTATAACGTAATATAACCTAACCTAACCCAACCTAACATCTCGGCGATAATATTTGAAAACATTCCTGGCGAGTTGGCCTCTACGTCTCCGTGGGACCTTTATATACATCAATAACGTAATATGACGTATCCTAACCCAAAGTAACATCTCGGCGGTAATATTTGAAAACATTCCCGGCGAGTTGGCCTATACGTCTCCGCGGGACCTTTAAATACATCTATAACGTAATATAACCTAACCTAACCCAACCTAACATCTCGGCGTTAATATTTGAACACATTCCTGGCTTGTTGGCCTCTACGTCTCCGTGGGACCTTTATATACATCAATAACGTAATATAACCTAACCTAACCCAACCTAACACCTCGGCGGTAATATTTGACAACATTCCTGGCGAGTTGCACTCTACGCCTACGTGGGACCTTTATATACATCCATAACGTTATATAACCTAACCTAACCCAACCTAACATCTCGGCGGTAATATTTGAAAACATTCCTGGCGAGTTGGCCTCTACGTCACCGTGGGACCTTTATAGACATCCATAACGTAATATAACCTAACCCAACCCAAGCTAACATCTCGGCGGTATTATTTGACAACATTCCCGGCGAGTTGGCCTATACGTCTCCGTGGGACCTTTATATACATCTATAACGTAATATAACCTAACCTAACCCAACCTAACACCTCGGCGGTAATATTTGACAACATTCATGGCTTGTTGGCATCTACGTCTCCGTGGGACCTTTATATACATCTATAACGTAATATAACCTAACCTAACCCAACCTAACACCTCGGCGGTAATATTTGACAACATTCCTGGCGAGTTGGCCTCTACGCCTACGTGGGACCTTTATATACATCCATAACGTTATATAACCTAACCTAACCCAACCTAACATCTCGGCGGTAATATTTGACAACATTCCTGGCGAGTTGGCTTCTCCGTGTCCGTGGGATCTTTTTACACATCAATAACGTAATATAACCTAACCTAACCCAACCTAACATCTCGGAGGTAGTATTTGAAAACATACCTGGCGAGTTGGCCTCTACGTCTCCGTGGGATCTTTTTATACATCAATAACATAAAATAACCTAACCTAACCGAACCTAACATCTCGGCGGTAATATTTGACAACATTCCTGGCGAGTTGGCCTATACGTCTCCGTCGGACCTTTATATACAACAATAACATAGTATAAGCTAGGCTAACCCAACCTAACATCTCGGCGGTAATATTTGACAACATTCCTGGCGAGTTGGCCTATACGTCTCCGTCGGACCTTTATATACAACAATAACATAGTATAAGCTAGGCTAACCCAATCTAACATCTCGGCGGTAATATTTGACAACATTCCCGGCGAGTTGGCCTCTACGTCTCCGTGGGACTTTATATACATCAATAACGTAATATAACCTAACCTAACCCAAGCTAACATCTCGGCGGTATTATTTGACAACATTCCCGGCGAGTTGGCCTATACGTCTCCGCGGGACCTTTAAATACATCTATAACGTAATATAACCTAACCTAACCCAACCTAACATCTCGGCGTTAATATTTGAACACATTCCTGGCTTGTTGGCCTCTACGTCTCCGTGGGACCTTTATATACATCAATAACGTAATATAACCTAACCTAACCCAACCTAACACCTCGGCGGTAATATTTGACAACATTCCTGGCGAGTTGCACTCTACGCCTACGTGGGACCTTTATATACATCCATAACGTTATATAACCTAACCTAACCCAACCTAACATCTCGGCGGTAATATTTGACAACATTCCTGGCGAGTTGGCTCCTCCGTCTCCGTGGGATCTTTTTACACATCAATAACGTAATATAACCTTACCTAACCCAACCTAACATCTCGGCGGTAATATTTGAAAACATTCATGCCGAGTTGGCCTCTACGTCTCCGTGGGACCTTTAAATACATCTATAACGTAATATAACCTAACCTAACCCAACCTAACATCTCGGCCGTAATATTTGACCACATTCCTGGCTTGCTGGCATCTACGTCTCCGTGGGACCTTTATATACATCAATAACGTAATATAACCTAACCTAACCCAACCTAACATCTCGGCGTTAATATTTGAACACATTCCTGGCTTGTTGGCCTCTACGTCTCCGTGGGACCTTTATATACATCAATAACGTAATATAACCTAACCTAACCCAACCTAACACCTCGGCGGTAATATTTGACAACATTCCTGGCGAGTTGCACTCTACGCCTACGTGGGACCTTTATATACATCCATAACGTTATATAACCTAACCTAACCCAACCTAACATCTCGGCGGTAATATTTGACAACATTCCTGGCGAGTTGGCTTCTCCGTCTCCGTGGGATCTTTTTACACATCAATAACGTAATATAACCTTACCTAACCCAACCTAACATCTCGGCGGTAATATTTGAAAACATTCATGCCGAGTTGGCCTCTACGTCTCCGTGGTACATTTATATACATCAATAACGTAATATGACGTATCCTAACCCAAAGTAACATCTCGGCGGTAATATTTGAAAACATTCATGGCGAGGTGGCCTCTACGTCTCCGTGGGATCTTTATATACATCTATAACGTAATATAACCTAACCTAACCCAACCTAACATCTCGGCGGTAATATTTGAACACATTCCTGGCTTGTTGGCCTCTACGTCTCCGTGGGACCTTTATATACATCTATAACGTTATATAATCTAACCTAACCCAACCTAACATCTCGGCGGTAATATTTGATCACATTCCTGGCTTGTTGGCCTCTACGTCTCCGCAGGACCTTTATATACATCTATAACGTGATATAACCTAACCTAACCCAACCTAACATCTCGGCGGTAATATTTGAAAACATTCCTGGCGAGTTGGCCTCTACGTCACCGTGGGACCTTTATAGACATCCATAACGTAATATAACCTAACCCAACCCAAGCTAACATCTCGGCGGTATTATTTGACAACATTCCCGGCGAGTTGGCCTATACGTCTCCGTGGGACCTTTATATACATCTATAACGTAATATAACCTAACCTAACCCAACCTAACACCTCGGCGGTAATATTTGACAACATTCATGGCTTGTTGGCATCTACGTCTCCGTGGGACCTTTATATACATCTATAACGTAATATAACCTAACCTAACCCAACCTAACACCTCGGCGGTAATATTTGACAACATTCCTGGCGAGTTGGCCTCTACGCCTACGTGGGACCTTTATATACATCCATAACGTTATATAACCTAACCTAACCCAACCTAACATCTCGGCGGTAATATTTGACAACATTCCTGGCGAGTTGGCTTCTCCGTGTCCGTGGGATCTTTTTACACATCAATAACGTAATATAACCTAACCTAACCCAACCTAACATCTCGGAGGTAGTATTTGAAAACATACCTGGCGAGTTGGCCTCTACGTCTCCGTGGGATCTTTTTATACATCAATAACATAAAATAACCTAACCTAACCGAACCTAACATCTCGGCGGTAATATTTGACAACATTCCTGGCGAGTTGGCCTATACGTCTCCGTCGGACCTTTATATACAACAATAACATAGTATAAGCTAGGCTAACCCAACCTAACATCTCGGCGGTAATATTTGACAACATTCCTGGCGAGTTGGCCTATACGTCTCCGTCGGACCTTTATATACAACAATAACATAGTATAAGCTAGGCTAACCCAATCTAACATCTCGGCGCTAATATTTGACAACATTCCCGGCGAGTTGGCCTCTACGTCTCCGTGGGACCTTTATATACATCAATAACGTAATATAACCTAACCTAACCCAAGCTAACATCTCGGCGGTATTATTTGACAACATTCCCGGCGAGTTGGCCTATACGTCTCCGCGGGACCTTTAAATACATCTATAACGTAATATAACCTAACCTAACCCAACCTAACATCTCGGCGTTAATATTTGAACACATTCCTGGCTTGTTGGCCTCTACGTCTCCGTGGGACCTTTATATACATCAATAACGTAATATAACCTAACCTAACCCAACCTAACACCTCGGCGGTAATATTTGACAACATTCCTGGCGAGTTGCACTCTACGCCTACGTGGGACCTTTATATACATCCATAACGTTATATAACCTAACCTAACCCAACCTAACATCTCGGCGGTAATATTTGACAACATTCCTGGCGAGTTGGCTCCTCCGTCTCCGTGGGATCTTTTTACACATCAATAACGTAATATAACCTTACCTAACCCAACCTAACATCTCGGCGGTAATATTTGAAAACATTCATGCCGAGTTGGCCTCTACGTCTCCGTGGTACATTTATATACATCAATAACGTAATATGACGTATCCTAACCCAAAGTAACATCTCGGCGGTAATATTTGAAAACATTCATGGCGAGGTGGCCTCTACGTCTCCGTGGGATCTTTATATACATCTATAACGTAATATAACCTAACCTAACCCAACCTAACATCTCGGCGGTAATATTTGAACACATTCCTGGCTTGTTGGCCTCTACGTCTCCGTGGGACCTTTATATACATCTATAACGTTATATAATCTAACCTAACCCAACCTAACATCTCGGCGGTAATATTTGATCACATTCTTGGCTTGTTGGCCTCTACGTCTCCGCGGGACCTTTATATACATCTATAACGTGATATAACCTAACCTAACCCAACCTAACATCTCGGCGGTAATATTTGAAAACATTCCTGGCGAGTTGGCCTCTACGTCACCGTGGGACCTTTATAGACATCCATAACGTAATATAACCTAACCTAACCCAACCTAACATCTCGGCGGTAATATTTGACAACATTCCTGGCGAGTTGGCCTATACGTCTCCGTCGGACCTTTATATACAACAATAACATAGTATAAGCTAGGCTAACCCAATCTAACATCTCGGCGGTAATATTTGAAAACATACCTGGCTAGTTGGCCTCTACGTCTCCGTGGGACCTTTATATACATCAATAACGCAATATAACCTAACCTAACCCAAACTAACATCTCGGCGGTAATATTTGATCAAATTCCTGGCTTGTTGGCCTCTACCTCTCCGCGGGACCTTTAAATACATCTATAACGCAATATAACCTAACCTAACCCAACCTAACATCTCGGCGGTAATATTTGAAAACATTCCTGGCGAGTTGGCCTCTACGTCTCCGTCGGACCTTTATATACAACAATAACATAGTATAAGCTAGGCTAACCCAATCTAACATCTCGGCGGTAATATTTGAAAACATACCTGGCTAGTTGGCCTCTACGTCTCCGTGGGACCTTTATATACATCAATAACGCAATATAACCTAACCTAACCCAAACTAACATCTCGGCGGTAATATTTGATCAAATTCCTGGCTTGTTGGCCTCTACCTCTCCGCGGGACCTTTAAATACATCTATAACGCAATATAACCTAACCTAACCCAACCTAACATCTCGGCGGTAATATTTGAAAACATTCCTGGCGAGTTGGCCTCTACGTCTCCGTGGGACCTTTATATACATCAATAACGTAATATAACCTAACCTAACCCAACCTAACATCTCGGCGGTAATATTTGATCACATTCCTGGCTTGCTGGCCTCTACGTCTCCGCGGGACCTTTAAATACATCTATAACGTAATATATCCTAACCTAACCCAACCTAACATCTCGGCGGTAATATGTGACCACATTCCTGGCTTGCTGGCATCTACGTATCCGTGGGACCTTTATATACATCAATAACGTAATATAACCTAACCTAACCCAACCTAACATCTCGGCGGTAATATTTGATCACATTCCTGGCTTGCTGGCATCTACGTCTCCGTGGGACCTTTATATACATCAATAACGTAATATAACCTAACCTAACCCAACCTAACATCTCGGCGGTAATATTTGATCACATTCCTGTCTTGCTGGCCTCTACGTCTCCGCGGGACCTTTAAATACATCTATAACGTAATATAACCTAACCTAACCCAACCTAACATCTCGGCCGTAATATTTGACCACATTCCTGGCTTGCTGGCATCTACGTCTCCGTGGGACCTTTATATACATCAATAACGTAATATAACCTAACCTAACCCAACCTAACATCTCGGCGGTAATATTTGACAACATTCCTGGCGAGTTGGCCTCTACGCCTACGTGGGACCTTTATATACATCCATAACGTTATATAACCTAACCTAACCCAACCTAACATCTCGGCGGTAATATTTGACAACATTCCTGGCGAGTTGGCTTCTCCGTCTCCGTGGGATCTTTTTACACATCAATAACGTAATATAACCTAACCTAACCCAACCTATCATCTCGGCGGTAATATTTGATCACATTCCTGGCTTGTTGGCCTCTACGTCTCCGCGGGACCTTTAAATACATCTATAACGTAATATAACCTAACCTAACCCAACCTAACATCTCGGCGTTAATATTTGAACACATTCCTGGCTTGTTGGCCTCTACGTCTGCGTGGGACCTTTATATACATCAATAACGTAATATAACCTAACCTAACCCAACCTAACATCTCGGCGGTAATATTTGATCACATTCCTGGCTTGCTGGCCTCTACGTCTCCGCGGGACCTTTAAATACATCTATAACGTAATATAACCTAACCTAACCCAACCTAACATCTCGGCGGTAATATTTGATCACATTCCTGGCTTGCTGGCCTCTACGTCTCCGCGGGACCTTTAAATACATCTATAACGTAATATAACCTAACCTAACCCAACCTAACATCTCGGCGGTAATATTTGACCACATTCCTGGCTTGCTGGCATCTACGTCTCCGTGGGACCTTTATATACATCAATAACGTAATATAACCTAACCTAACCCAACCTAACATCTCGGCGGTAATATTTGACAACATTCCTGGCGAGTTGGCCTCTACGTCTCGGTTTGACCTTCATATACATCAATAACGTAATATAACCTAACCTAACCCAACCTATCATCTCGGCGGTAATATTTGACAACATTCCTGGCGAGTTGGCCTATACGTCTCCGTCGGACTTTTATATACAACAATAACATAGTATAAGCTAGGCTAACCCAGTCTATCATCTCGGCGGTAATATTTGACCACATTCCTGGCTTGTTGGCATCTACGTCTCCGTGGGACCTTTATATACATCTATAACGTTATATAATCTAACCTAACCCAACCTAACATCTCGGCGGTAATATTTGATCACATTCCTGGCTTGTTGGCCTCTACGTCTCCGCAGGACCTTTATATACATCTATAACGTGATATAACCTAACCTAACCCAACCTAACATCTCGGCGGTAATATTTGAAAACATTCCTGGCGAGTTGGCCTCTACGTCACCGTGGGACCTTTATAGACATCCATAACGTAATATAACCTAACCCAACCCAAGCTAACATCTCGGCGGTATTATTTGACAACATTCCCGGCGAGTTGGCCTATACGTCTCCGTGGGACCTTTATATACATCTATAACGTAATATAACCTAACCTAACCCAACCTAACACCTCGGCGGTAATATTTGACAACATTCATGGCTTGTTGGCATCTACGTCTCCGTGGGACCTTTATATACATCTATAACGTAATATAACCTAACCTAACCCAACCTAACACCTCGGCGGTAATATTTGACAACATTCCTGGCGAGTTGGCCTCTACGCCTACGTGGGACCTTTATATACATCCATAACGTTATATAACCTAACCTAACCCAACCTAACATCTCGGCGGTAATATTTGACAACATTCCTGGCGAGTTGGCTTCTCCGTGTCCGTGGGATCTTTTTACACATCAATAACGTAATATAACCTAACCTAACCCAACCTAACATCTCGGAGGTAGTATTTGAAAACATACCTGGCGAGTTGGCCTCTACGTCTCCGTGGGATCTTTTTATACATCAATAACATAAAATAACCTAACCTAACCGAACCTAACATCTCGGCGGTAATATTTGACAACATTCCTGGCGAGTTGCACTCTACGCCTACGTGGGACCTTTATATACATCCATAACGTTATATAACCTAACCTAACCCAACCTAACATCTCGGCGGTAATATTTGACAACATTCCTGGCGAGTTGGCTCCTCCGTCTCCGTGGGATCTTTTTACACATCAATAACGTAATATAACCTTACCTAACCCAACCTAACATCTCGGCGGTAATATTTGAAAACATTCATGCCGAGTTGGCCTCTACGTCTCCGTGGGACCTTTAAATACATCTATAACGTAATATAACCTAACCTAACCCAACCTAACATCTCGGCGGTAATATTTGACCACATTCCTGGCTTGCTGGCATCTACGTCTCCGTGGGACCTTTATATACATCAATAACGTAATATAACCTAACCTAACCCAACCTAACATCTCGGCGGTAATATTTGACAACATTCCTGGCGAGTTGGCCTCTACGTCTCGGTTTGACCTTCATATACATCAATAACGTAATATAACCTAACCTAACCCAACCTATCATCTCGGCGGTAATATTTGACAACATTCCTGGCGAGTTGGCCTATACGTCTCCGTCGGACTTTTGTATACAACAATAACATAGTATAAGCTAGGCTAACCCAGTCTATCATCTCGGCGGTAATATTTGACCACATTCCTGGCGAGTTGGCCTATACGTCTCCGTCGGACCTTTATATACAACAATAACATAGTATAAGCTAGGCTAACCCAATCTAACATCTCGGCGGTAATATTTGACAACATTCCCGGCGAGTTGGCCTCTACGTCTCCGTGGGACCTTTATATACATCAATAACGTAATATAACCTAACCTAACCCAAGCTAACATCTCGGCGGTATTATTTGACAACATTCCCGGCGAGTTGGCCTATACGTCTCCGCGGGACCTTTAAATACATCTATAACGTAATATAACCTAACCTAACCCAACCTAACATCTCGGCGTTAATATTTGAACACATTCCTGGCTTGTTGGCCTCTACGTCTCCGTGGGACCTTTATATACATCAATAACGTAATATAACCTAACCTAACCCAACCTAACACCTCGGCGGTAATATTTGACAACATTCCTGGCGAGTTGCACTCTACGCCTACGTGGGACCTTTATATACATCCATAACGTTATATAACCTAACCTAACCCAACCTAACATCTCGGCGGTAATATTTGACAACATTCCTGGCGAGTTGGCTCCTCCGTCTCCGTGGGATCTTTTTACACATCAATAACGTAATATAACCTTACCTAACCCAACCTAACATCTCGGCGGTAATATTTGAAAACATTCATGCCGAGTTGGCCTCTACGTCTCCGTGGGACCTTTAAATACATCTATAACGTAATATAACCTAACCTAACCCAACCTAACATCTCGGCGGTAATATTTGACCACATTCCTGGCTTGCTGGCATCTACGTCTCCGTGGGACCTTTATATACATCAATAACGTAATATAACCTAACCTAACCCAACCTAACATCTCGGCGGTAATATTTGACAACATTCCTGGCGAGTTGGCCTCTACGTCTCGGTTTGACCTTCATATACATCAATAACGTAATATAACCTAACCTAACCCAACCTATCATCTCGGCGGTAATATTTGACAACATTCCTGGCGAGTTGGCCTATACGTCTCCGTCGGACTTTTGTATACAACAATAACATAGTATAAGCTAGGCTAACCCAGTCTATCATCTCGGCGGTAATATTTGACCACATTCCTGGCTTGTTGGCCTCTACGTCTCCGCGGGACCTTTAAATACATCTATAACGTAATATATCCTAACCTAACCCAACCTAACATCTCGGCGGTAATATGTGACCACATTCCTGGCTTGCTGGCATCTACGTATCCGTGGGACCTTTATATACATCAATAACGTAATATAACCTAACCTAACCCAACCTAACATCTCGGCGGTAATATTTGATCACATTCCTGGCTTGCTGGCATCTACGTCTCCGTGGGACCTTTATATACATCAATAACGTAATATAACCTAACCTAACCCAACCTAACATCTCGGCGGTAATATTTGATCACATTCCTGTCTTGCTGGCCTCTACGTCTCCGCGGGACCTTTAAATACATCTATAACGTAATATAACCTAACCTAACCCAACCTAACATCTCGGCCGTAATATTTGACCACATTCCTGGCTTGCTGGCATCTACGTCTCCGTGGGACCTTTATATACATCTATAACGTTATATAATCTAACCTAACCCAACCTAACATCTCGGCGGTAATATTTGATCACATTCCTGGCTTGTTGGCCTCTACGTCTCCGCGGGACCTTTATATACATCTATAACGTGATATAACCTAACCTAACCCAACCTAACATCTCGGCGGTAATATTTGAAAACATTCCTGGCGAGTTGGCCTCTACGTCACCGTGGGACCTTTATAGACATCCATAACGTAATATAACCTAACCTAACCCAACCTAACATCTCGGCGGTAATATTTGACAACATTCCTGGCGAGTTGGCCTATACGTCTCCGTCGGACCTTTATATACAACAATAACATAGTATAAGCTAGGCTAACCCAATCTAACATCTCGGCGGTAATATTTGAAAACATACCTGGCTAGTTGGCCTCTACGTCTCCGTGGGACCTTTATATACATCAATAACGCAATATAACCTAACCTAACCCAAACTAACATCTCGGCGGTAATATTTGATCAAATTCCTGGCTTGTTGGCCTCTACCTCTCCGCGGGACCTTTAAATACATCTATAACGCAATATAACCTAACCTAACCCAACCTAACATCTCGGCGGTAATATTTGAAAACATTCCTGGCGAGTTGGCCTCTACGTCTCCGTGGGACCTTTATATACATCAATAACGTAATATAACCTAACCTAACCCAACCTAACATCTCGGCGGTAATATTTGATCACATTCCTGGCTTGCTGGCCTCTACGTCTCCGCGGGACCTTTAAATACATCTATAACGTAATATATCCTAACCTAACCCAACCTAACATCTCGGCGGTAATATGTGACCACATTCCTGGCTTGCTGGCATCTACGTATCCGTGGGACCTTTATATACATCAATAACGTAATATAACCTAACCTAACCCAACCTAACATCTCGGCGGTAATATTTGATCACATTCCTGGCTTGCTGGCATCTACGTCTCCGTGGGACCTTTATATACATCAATAACGTAATATAACCTAACCTAACCCAACCTAACATCTCGGCGGTAATATTTGATCACATTCCTGTCTTGCTGGCCTCTACGTCTCCGCGGGACCTTTAAATACATCTATAACGTAATATAACCTAACCTAACCCAACCTAACATCTCGGCCGTAATATTTGACCACATTCCTGGCTTGCTGGCATCTACGTCTCCGTGGGACCTTTATATACATCAATAACGTAATATAACCTAACCTAACCCAACCTAACATCTCGGCGGTAATATTTGACAACATTCCTGGCGAGTTGGCCTCTACGCCTACGTGGGACCTTTATATACATCCATAATGTTATATAACCTAACCTAACCCAACCTAACATCTCGGCGGTAATATTTGACAACATTCCTGGCGAGTTGGCTTCTCCGTCTCCGTGGGATCTTTTTACACATCAATAACGTAATATAACCTAACCTAACCCAACCTATCATCTCGGCGGTAATATTTGATCACATTCCTGGCTTGTTGGCCTCTACGTCTCCGCGGGACCTTTAAATACATCTATAACGTAATATAACCTAACCTAACCCAACCTAACATCTCGGCGTTAATATTTGAACACATTCCTGGCTTGTTGGCCTCTACGTCTCCGTGGGACCTTTATA
The DNA here is from genome assembly GCA_963969225.1 of Xylocopa violacea. NCBI lineage: Eukaryota > Metazoa > Arthropoda > Insecta > Hymenoptera > Apidae > Xylocopa > Xylocopa violacea. The sequence continues at coordinate 187,912 of CAXAJV010000040.1, forward strand.
TACATCAATAACGTAATATAACCTAACCTAACCCAACCTAACATCTCGGCGGTAATATTTGATCACATTCCTGGCTTGCTGGCCTCTACGTCTCCGCGGGACCTTTAAATACATCTATAACGTAATATAACCTAACCTAACCCAACCTAACATCTCGGCGGTAATATTTGATCACATTCCTGGCTTGCTGGCCTCTACGTCTCCGCGGGACCTTTAAATACATCTATAACGTAATATAACCTAACCTAACCCAACCTAACATCTCGGCGGTAATATTTGACCACATTCCTGGCTTGCTGGCATCTACGTCTCCGTGGGACCTTTATATACATCAATAACGTAATATAACCTAACCTAACCCAACCTAACATCTCGGCGGTAATATTTGACAACATTCCTGGCGAGTTGGCCTCTACGTCTCGGTTTGACCTTCATATACATCAATAACGTAATATAACCTAACCTAACCCAACCTATCATCTCGGCGGTAATATTTGACAACATTCCTGGCGAGTTGGCCTATACGTCTCCGTCGGACTTTTATATACAACAATAACATAGTATAAGCTAGGCTAACCCAGTCTATCATCTCGGCGGTAATATTTGACCACATTCCTGGCTTGTTGGCATCTACGTCTCCGTGGGACCTTTATATACATCTATAACGTAATATAACCTAACCTAACCCAACCTAACACCTCGGCGGTAATATTTGACAACATTCCTGGCTTGTTGGCATCTACGTCTCCGTGGGACCTTTATATACATCAATAACGTAATATAACCTGACCTAACCCAACCTAACATCTCGGTGATAATATTTGACAACATTCCTGGCGAGTTGGCCTCTACGTCTCCGTGGGATCTTTCTATACACCAATAACGTAATATAACCTAACCTAACCCAATCTAACATCTCGGCGGTAATATTTGAACACATTCCTGGCTTGTTGGCCTCTATGTCTCCGTGGGACCTTTATATACATCAATAACGTAATATAACCTAATCTAACCCAACCTAACATCTCGGCGGTAATATTTGACAACATTCCTGGCGAGTTGGCGCCTCCGTCTCCGTGGGACCTTCATATACATCAATAACGTAATATAACCTAACCTAACCCAACCTATCATGTCGGCGGTAATATTTGATCACATTCTTGGCTTGTTGGCCTCTACGTCTCCGCGGGACCTTTAAATACATCTATAACGTAATATAACCTAACCTAACCCAACCTAACATCTCGGCGGTAATATTTGAAAACATTCATGGCGAGTTGGCCTCTACGCCTCCGTGGTACATTTATATACATCAATAACGTAATATAACCTATACTAACCCAAAATAACATCTCGGCGGTAATATTTGACCACATTCCTGGCTTGTTGGCATCTACGTCTCCGTGGGACCTTTATATACATCAATAACGTAATATAACCTGACCTAACCCAACCTAACATCTCGGTGATAATATTTGACAACATTCCTAGCGAGTTGGCCTCTACGTCTCCGTGGGATCTTTCTATACACCAATAACGTAATATAACCTAACCTAACCCAATCTAACATCTCGGCGATAATATTTGAACACATTCCTGGCTTGTTGGCCTCTATGTCTCCGTGGGACCTTTATATACATCAATAACGTAATATAACCTAATCTAACCCAACCTAACATCTCGGCGGTAATATTTGAAAACATACCTGGCTAGTTGGCCTCTACGTCTCCTTGGGACCTTTATATACATCAATAACGCAATATAACCTAACCTAACCCAAACTAACATCTCGGCGGTAATATTTGATCAAATTCCTGGCTTGTTGGCCTCTACATCTCCGCGGGACCTTTAAATACATCTATAACGTAATATAACCTAACCTAACCCAACCTAACATCTCGGCGGTAATATTTGAAAACATTCCTGGCGAGTTGGCCTCTACGTCGCCGTGGGACCTTTATATACATCTATAACGTAATATAACCTAACCTAACCCAACCTAACATCTCGGCGGTAATATTTGACAACATTCCTGGCGAGTTGGCGTCTCCGTCTCCGTGGGACCTTTATATACATCAATAACGTAATATAACCTAACCTAACCCAACCTAACATCTCGGCGGTAATATTTGACAACATTCCTGGCTAGTTGGCCTCTAGGTCTCGGTTTGACCTTCATATACATCAATAACGTAATATAACCTAACCTAACCCAACCTATCATGTCGGCGGTAATATTTGATCACATTCCTGTCTTGTTGGCCTCTACGTCTCCGCGGGACCTTTAAATACATCTATAACGTAATATAACCTAACCTAACCCAACCTAACATCTCGGCGGTAATATTTGAAAACATTCATGGCGAGTAGGCCTCTACGCCTCCGTGGTACATTTATATACATCAATAACGTAATATAACCTATCCTAACCCAAAATAACATCTCGGCGGTAATATTTGACCACATTACTGGCTTGTTGGCATCTACGTCTCGGTGGGACCTTTATATACATCAATAACGTAATATAACCTGACCTAACCCAACCTAACATCTCGGCGGTAATATTTGAAAACATTCCTGGCGAGTTGGCCTCTACGTCTCCGTGGGACCTTTATATACATCTATAACGTAATATAACCTAACCTAACCCAACCTAACATCTCGGCGGTAATATTTGATCACATTCTTGGCTTGTTGGCCTCTACGTCTCCGCGGGAGCTTTAAATACATCTATAACGTAATATAACCTAACCTAACCCAACCTAACATCTCGGCGGTAATATTTGACAACATTCCTGGCGAGTTGGCCTCTACGTCTCGGTTTGACCTTCATATACATCAATAACGTAATATAACCTAACCTAACCCAACCTATCATGTCGGCGGTAATATTTGATAACATTCCTGTCTTGTTGGCCTCTACGTCTCCGCGGGACCTTTAAATACATCTATAACGTAATATAACCTAACCTAACCCAACCTAACATCTCGGCGGTAATATTTGAAAACATTCATGGCGAGTTGGCCTCTACGCCTCCGTGGTACATTTATATACATCAATAACGTAATATAACCTATACTAACCCAAAATAACATCTCGGCGGTAATATTTGACCACATTCCTGGCTTGTTGGCATCTACGTCTCCGTGGGACCTTTATATACATCAATAACGTAATATAACCTGACCTAACCCAACCTAACATCTCGGTGATAATATTTGACAACATTCCTAGCGAGTTGGCCTCTACGTCTCCGTGGGATCTTTCTATACACCAATAACGTAATATAACCTAACCTAACCCAATCTAACATCTCGGCGGTAATATTTGAACACATTCCTGGCTTGTTGGCCTCTATGTCTCCGTGGGACCTTTATATACATCAATAACGTAATATAACCTAATCTAACCCAACCTAACATCTCGGCGGTAATATTTGAAAACATACCTGGCTAGTTGGCCTCTACGTCTCCGTGGGACCTTTATATACATCAATAACGCAATATAACCTAACCTAACCCAAACTAACATCTCGGCGGTAATATTTGATCAAATTCCTGGCTTGTTGGCCTCTACATCTCCGCGGGACCTTTAAATACATCTATAACGTAATATAACCTAACCTAACCCAACCTAACATCTCGGCGGTAATATTTGAAAACATTCCTGGCGAGTTGGCCTCTACGTCGCCGTGGGACCTTTATATACATCTATAACGTAATATAACCTAACCTAACCCAACCTAACATCTCGGCGGTAATATTTGACAACATTCCTGGCGAGTTGGCGTCTCCGTCTCCGTGGGACCTTTATATACATCAATAACGTAATATAACCTAACCTAACCCAACCTAACATCTCGGCGGTAATATTTGACAACATTCCTGGCGAGTTGGCCTCTAGGTCTCGGTTTGACCTTCATATACATCAATAACGTAATATAACCTAACCTAACCCAACCTATCATGTCGGCGGTAATATTTGATCACATTCCTGTCTTGTTGGCCTCTACGTCTCCGCGGGACCTTTAAATACATCTATAACGTAATATAACCTAACCTAACCCAACCTAACATCTCGGCGGTAATATTTGAAAACATTCATGGCGAGTTGGCCTCTACGCCTCCGTGGTACATTTATATACATCAATAACGTAATATAACCTATCCTAACCCAAAATAACATCTCGGCGGTAATATTTGACCACATTACTGGCTTGTTGGCATCTACGTCTCGGTGGGACCTTTATATACATCAATAACGTAATATAACCTGACCTAACCCAACCTAACATCTCGGCGGTAATATTTGAAAACATTCCTGGCGAGTTGGCCTCTACGTCTCCGTGGGACCTTTATATACATCTATAACGTAATATAACCTAACCTAACCCAACCTAACATCTCGGCGGTAATATTTGATCACATTCTTGGCTTGTTGGCCTCTACGTCTCCGCGGGAGCTTTAAATACATCTATAACGTAATATAACCTAACCTAACCCAACCTAACATCTCGGCGGTAATATTTGAAAACATTCATGGCGAGTTGGCCTCTACGCCTCCGTGGTACATTTATATACATCAATAACGTAATATAACCTATCCTAACCCAAAATAACATCTCGGCGGTAATATTTGACCACATTACTGGCTTGTTGGCATCTACGTCTCGGTGGGACCTTTATATACATCAATAACGTAATATAACCTGACCTAACCCAACCTAACATCTCGGCGGTAATATTTGACAACATTCCTGGCGAGTTGGCGCCTCCGTCTCCGTGGGACCTTCATATACATCAATAACGTAATATAACCTAACCTAACCCAACCTATCATGTCGGCGGTAATATTTGATCACATTCTTGGCTTGTTGGCCTCTACGTCTCCGCGGGACCTTTAAATACATCTATAACGTAATATAACCTAACCTAACCCAACCTAACATCTCGGCGGTAATATTTGAAAACATTCATGGCGAGTTGGCCTCTACGTCTCCGTGGGACCTTTATATACATCAATAACGCAATATAACCTAACCTAACCCAAAGTAACATCTCGGCGGTAATATTTGACCACATTACTGGCTTGTTGGCATCTACGTCTCGGTGGGACCTTTATATACATCAATAACGTAATATAACCTGACCTAACCCAACCTAACATCTCGGCGGTAATATTTGAAAACATTCCTGGCGAGTTGGCCTCTACGTCTCCGTGGGACCTTTATATACATCTATAACGTAATATAACCTAACCTAACCCAACCTAACATCTCGGCGGTAATATTTGACAACATTCCTGGCGAGTTGGCGTCTCCGTCTCCGTGGGACCTTTATATACATCAATAACGTAATATAACCTAACCTAACCCAACCTAACATCTCGGCGGTAATATTTGACAACATTCCTGGCGAGTTGGCCTCTACGTCTCGGTTTGACCTTCATATACATCAATAACGTAATATAACCTAACCTAACCCAACCTATCATGTCGGCGGTAATATTTGATCACATTCTTGGCTTGTTGGCCTCTACGTCTCCGCGGGACCTTTAAATACATCTATAACGTAATATAACCTAACCTAACCCAACCTAACATCTCGGCGGTAATATTTGAAAACATTCATGGCTAGTTGGCGTCTACGCCTCCGTGGTACATTTATATACATCAATAACGTAATATAACCTATACTAACCCAAAATAACATCTCGGCGGTAATATTTGACCACATTCCTGGCTTGTTGGCATCTACGTCTCCGTGGGACCTTTATATACATCAATAACGTAATATAACCTGACCTAACCCAACCTAACATCTCGGTGATAATATTTGACAACATTCCTAGCGAGTTGGCCTCTACGTCTCCGTGGGATCTTTCTATACACCAATAACGTAATATAACCTAACCTAACCCAATCTAACATCTCGGCGGTAATATTTGAACACATTCCTGGCTTGTTGGCCTCTATGTCTCCGTGGGACCTTTATATACATCAATAACGTAATATAACCTAATCTAACCCAACCTAACATCTCGGCGGTAATATTTGACAACATTCCTGGCGAGTTGGCGCCTCCGTCTCCGTGGGACCTTCATATACATCAATAACGTAATATAACCTAACCTAACCCAACCTATCATGTCGGCGGTAATATTTGATCACATTCTTGGCTTGTTGGCCTCTACGTCTCCGCGGGACCTTCAAATACATCTATAACGTAATATAACCTAACCTAACCCAACCTAACATCTCGGCGGTAATATTTGAAAACATTCATGGCGAGTTGGCCTCTACGCCTCCGTGGTACATTTATATACATCAATAACGTAATATAACCTATACTAACCCAAAATAACATCTCGGCGGTAATATTTGACCACATTCCTGGCTTGTTGGCATCTACGTCTCCGTGGGACCTTTATATACATCAATAACGTAATATAACCTGACCTAACCCAACCTAACATCTCGGCGGTAATATTTGAACACATTCCTGGCTTGTTGGCCTCTATGTCTCCGTGGGACCTTTATATACATCAATAACGTAATATAACCTAATCTAACCCAACCTAACATCTCGGCGGTAATATTTGAAAACATACCTGGCTAGTTGGCCTCTACGTCTCCGTGGGACCTTTATATACATCAATAACGCAATATAACCTAACCTAACCCAAACTAACATCTCGGCGGTAATATTTGATCAAATTCCTGGCTTGTTGGCCTCTACATCTCCGCGGGACCTTTAAATACATCTATAACGTAATATAACCTAACCTAACCCAACCTAACATCTCGGCGGTAATATTTGAAAACATTCCTGGCGAGTTGGCCTCTACGTCGCCGTGGGACCTTTATATACATCTATAACGTAATATAACCTAACCTAACCCAACCTAACATCTCGGCGGTAATATTTGACAACATTCCTGGCGAGTTGGCGTCTCCGTCTCCGTGGGACCTTTATATACATCAATAACGTAATATAACCTAACCTAACACAACCTAACATCTCGGCGGTAATATTTGACAACATTCCTGGCGAGTTGGCCTCTAGGTCTCGGTTTGACCTTCATATACATCAATAACGTAATATAACCTAACCTAACCCAACCTATCATGTCGGCGGTAATATTTGATCACATTCCTGTCTTGTTGGCCTCTACGTCTCCGCGGGACCTTTAAATACATCTATAACGTAATATAACCTAACCTAACCCAACCTAACATCTCGGCGGTAATATTTGAAAACATTCATGGCGAGTTGGCCTCTACGCCTCCGTGGTACATTTATATACATCAATAACGTAATATAACCTATCCTAACCCAAAATAACATCTCGGCGGTAATATTTGACCACATTACTGGCTTGTTGGCATCTACGTCTCGGTGGGACCTTTATATACATCAATAACGTAATATAACCTGACCTAACCCAACCTAACATCTCGGCGGTAATATTTGAAAACATTCCTGGCGAGTTGGCCTCTACGTCTCCGTGGGACCTTTATATATATCTATAACGTAATATAACCTAACCTAACCCAACCTAACATCTCGGCGGTAATATTTGATCACATTCTTGGCTTGTTGGCCTCTACGTCTCCGCGGGAGCTTTAAATACATCTATAACGTAATATAACCTAACCTAACCCAACCTAACATCTCGGCGGTAATATTTGAAAACATTCATGGCGAGTTGGCCTCTACGCCTCCGTGGTACATTTATATACATCAATAACGTAATATAACCTATCCTAACCCAAAATAACATCTCGGCGGTAATATTTGACCACATTACTGGCTTGTTGGCATCTACGTCTCGGTGGGACCTTTATATACATCAATAACGTAATATAACCTGACCTAACCCAACCTAACATCTCGGCGGTAATATTTGAAAACATTCCTGGCGAGTTGGCCTCTACGTCTCCGTGGGACCTTTATATACATCTATAACGTAATATAACCTAACCTAACCCAACCTAACATCTCGGCGGTAATATTTGACAACATTCCTGGCGAGTTGGCGTCTCCGTCTCCGTGGGACCTTTATATACATCAATAACGTAATATAACCTAACCTAACCCAACCTAACATCTCGGCGGTAATATTTGACAATATTCCTGGCGAGTTGGCCTCTACGTCTCGGTTTGACCTTCATATACATCAATAACGTAATATAACCTAACCTAACCCAACCTATCATGTCGGCGGTAATATTTGATCACATTCTTGGCTTGTTGGCCTCTACGTCTCCGCGGGACCTTTAAATACATCTATAACGTAATATAACCTAACCTAACCCAACCTAACATCTCGGCGGTAATATTTGAAAACATTCATGGCGAGTTGGCGTCTACGCCTCCGTGGTACATTTATATACATCAATAACGTAATATAACCTATACTAACCCAAAATAACATCTCGGCGGTAATATTTGACCACATTCCTGGCTTGTTGGCATCTACGTCTCCGTGGGACCTTTATATACATCAATAACGTAATATAACCTGACCTAACCCAACCTAACATCTCGGTGATAATATTTGACAACATTCCTGGCGAGTTGGCCTCTACGTCTCCGTGGGATCTTTCTATACACCAATAACGTAATATAACCTAACCTAACCCAATCTAACATCTCGGCGGTAATATTTGAACACATTCCTGGCTTGTTGGCCTCTATGTCTCCGTGGGACCTTTATATACATCAATAACGCAATATAACCTAACCTAACCCAACCTAACATCTCGGCGGTAATATTTGACAACATTCCTGGCGAGTTGGCGCCTCCGTCTCCGTGGGACCTTCATATACATCAATAACGTAATATAACCTAACCTAACCCAACCTATCATGTCGGCGGTAATATTTGATCACATTCTTGGCTTGTTGGCCTCTACGTCTCCGCGGGACCTTTAAATACATCTATAACGTAATATAACCTAACCTAACCCAACCTAACATCTCGGCGGTAATATTTGAAAACATTCATGGCGAGTTGGCCTCTACGCCTCCGTGGTACATTTATATACATCAATAACGTAATATAACCTATACTAACCCAAAATAACATCTCGGCGGTAATATTTGACCACATTCCTGGCTTGTTGGCATCTACGTCTCCGTGGGACCTTTATATACATCAATAACGTAATATAACCTGACCTAACCCAACCTAACATCTCGGTGATAATATTTGACTACATTCCTGGCGAGTTGGCCTCTACGTCTCCGTGGGATCTTTCTATACACCAATAACGTAATATAACCTAACCTAACCCAATCTAACATCTCGGCGGTAATATTTGAACACATTCCTGGCTTGTTGGCCTCTATGTCTCCGTGGGACCTTTATATACATCAATAACGTAATATAACCTAATCTAACCCAACCTAACATCTCGGCGGTAATATTTGAAAACATACCTGGCTAGTTGGCCTCTACGTCTCCGTGGGACCTTTATATACATCAATAACGCAATATAACCTAACCTAACCCAAACTAACATCTCGGCGGTAATATTTGATCAAATTCCTGGCTTGTTGGCCTCTACATCTCCGCGGGACCTTTAAATACATCTATAACGTAATATAACCTAACCTAACCCAACCTAACATCTCGGCGGTAACATTTGAAAACATTCCTGGCGAGTTGGCCTCTACGTCTCCGTGGGACCTTTATATACATCTATAACGTAATATAACCTAACCTAACCCAACCTAACATCTCGGCGGTAACATTTGAAAACATTCCTGGCGAGTTGGCCTCTACGTCTCCGTGGGACCTTTATATACATCTATAACGTAATATAACCTAACCTAACCCAACCTAACATCTCGGCGGTAATATTTGACAACATTCCTGGCGAGTTGGCGTCTCCGTCTCCGTGGGACCTTTATATACATCAATAACGTAATATAACCTAACCTAACCCAACCTAACATCTCGGCGGTAATATTTGACAACATTCCTGGCGAGTTGGCCTCTAGGTCTCGGTTTGACCTTCATATACATCAATAACGTAATATAACCTAACCTAACCCAACCTATCATGTCGGCGGTAATATTTGATAACATTCCTGTCTTGTTGGCCTCTACGTCTCCGCGGGACCTTTAAATACATCTATAACGTAATATAACCTAACCTAACCCAACCTAACATCTCGGCGGTAATATTTGAAAACATTAATGGCGAGTTGGCCTCTACGCCTCCGTGGTACATTTATATACATCAATAACGTAATATAGCCTATCCTAACCCAAAATAACATCTCGGCGGTAATATTTGACCACATTACTGGCTTGTTGGCATCTACGTCTCGGTGGGACCTTTATATACATCAATAACGTAATATAACCTGACCTAACCCAACCTAACATCTCGGCGGTAATATTTGAAAACATTCCTGGCGAGTTGGCCTCTACGTCTCCGTGGGACCTTTATATACATCTATAACGTAATATAACCTAACCTAACCCAACCTAACATCTCGGCGGTAATATTTGATCACATTCTTGGCTTGTTGGCCTCTACGTCTCCGCGGGAGCTTTAAATACATCTATAACGTAATATAACCTAACCTAACCCAACCTAACATCTCGGCGGTAATATTTGAAAACATTCATGGCGAGTTGGCCTCTACGCCTCCGTGGTACATTTATATACATCAATAACGTAATATAACCTATCCTAACCCAAAATAACATCTCGGCGGTAATATTTGACCACATTACTGGCTTGTTGGCATCTACGTCTCGGTGGGACCTTTATATACATCAATAACGTAATATAACCTGACCTAACCCAACCTAACATCTCGGCGGTAATATTTGAAAACATTCCTGGCGAGTTGGCCTCTACGTCTCCGTGGGACCTTTATATACATCTATAACGTAATATAACCTAACCTAACCCAACCTAACATCTCGGCGGTAATATTTGACAACATTCCTGGCGAGTTGGCGTCTCCGTCTCCGTGGGACCTTTATATACATCAATAACGTAATATAACCTAACCTAACCCAACCTAACATCTCGGCGGTAATATTTGACAACATTCCTGGCGAGTTGGCCTCTACGTCTCGGTTTGACCTTCATATACATCAATAACGTAATATAACCTAACCTAACCCAACCTATCATGTCGGCGGTAATATTTGATCACATTCTTGGCTTGTTGGCCTCTACGTCTCTGCGGGACCTATAAATACATCTATAACGTAATATAACCTAACCTAACCCAACCTAACATCTCGGCGGTAATATTTGAAAACATTCATGGCGAGTTGGCGTCTACGCCTCCGTGGTACATTTATATACATCAATAACGTAATATAACCTATACTAACCCAAAATAACATCTCGGCGGTAATATTTGACCACATTCCTGGCTTGATGGCATCTACGTCTCCGTGGGACCTTTATATACATCAATAACGTAATATAACCTGACCTAACCCAACCTAACATCTCGGTGATAATATTTGACAACATTCCTGGCGAGTTGGCCTCTACGTCTCCGTGGGATCTTTCTATACACCAATAACGTAATATAACCTAACCTAACCCAATCTAACATCTCGGCGGTAATATTCGAACACATTCCTGGCTTGTTGGCCTCTATGTCTCCGTGGGACCTTTATATACATCAATAACGTAATATAACCTAACCTAACCCAACCTAACATCTCGGCGGTAATATTTGAAAACATACCTGGCTAGTTGGCCTCTACGTCTCCGTGGGACCTTTATATACATCAATAACGCAATATAACCTAACCTAACCCAAACTAACATCTCGGCGGTAATATTTGATCAAATTCCTGGCTTGTTGACCTCTACCTCTCCGCGGGACCTTTAAATACATCTATAACGTATTATAACCTAACCTAACCCAACCTAACATCTCGGCGGTAATATTTGAAAACATTCCTGGCGAGTTGGCCTCTACGTCTCCGTGGGACCTTTATATACATCTATAACGTAATATAACCTAACCTAACCCAACCTAACATCTCGGCGGTAATATTTGACAACATTCCTGGCGAGTTGGCGTCTCCGTCTCCGTGGGACCTTTATATACATCAATAACGTAATATAACCTGACCTAACCCAACCTAACATCTCGGTGATAATATTTGACAACATTCCTGGCGAGTTGGCCTCTACGTCTCCGTGGGATCTTTCTATACACCAATAACGTAATATAACCTAACCTAACCCAATCTAACATCTCGGCGGTAATATTTGAACACATTCCTGGCTTGTTGGCCTCTATGTCTCCGTGGGACCTTTATATACATCAATAACGTAATATAACCTAACCTAACCCAACCTAACATCTCGGCGGTAATATTTGACAACATTCCTGGCGAGTTGGCGCCTCCGTCTCCGTGGGACCTTCATATACATCAATAACGTAATATAACCTAACCTAACCCAACCTATCATGTCGGCGGTAATATTTGATCACATTCTTGGCTTGTTGGCCTCTACGTCTCCGCGGGACCTTTAAATACATCTATAACGTAATATAACCTAACCTAACCCAACCTAACATCTCGGCGGTAATATTTGAAAACATTCATGGCGAGTTGGCCTCTACGCCTCCGTGGTACATTTATATACATCAATAACGTAATATAACCTATACTAACCCAAAATAACATCTCGGCGGTAATATTTGACCACATTCCTGGCTTGTTGGCATCTACGTCTCCGTGGGACCTTTATATACATCAATAACGTAATATAACCTGACCTAACCCAACCTAACATCTCGGTGATAATATTTGACTACATTCCTGGCGAGTTGGCCTCTACGTCTCCGTGGGATCTTTCTATACACCAATAACGTAATATAACCTAACCTAACCCAATCTAACATCTCGGCGGTAATATTTGAACACATTCCTGGCTTGTTGGCCTCTATGTCTCCGTGGGACCTTTATATACATCAATAACGTAATATAACCTAATCTAACCCAACCTAACATCTCGGCGGTAATATTTGAAAACATACCTGGCTAGTTGGCCTCTACGTCTCCGTGGGACCTTTATATACATCAATAACGCAATATAACCTAACCTAACCCAAACTAACATCTCGGCGGTAATATTTGATCAAATTCCTGGCTTGTTGGCCTCTACATCTCCGCGGGACCTTTAAATACATCTATAACGTAATATAACCTAACCTAACCCAACCTAACATCTCGGCGGTAACATTTGAAAACATTCCTGGCGAGTTGGCCTCTACGTCTCCGTGGGACCTTTATATACATCTATAACGTAATATAACCTAACCTAACCCAACCTAACATCTCGGCGGTAATATTTGACAACATTCCTGGCGAGTTGGCGTCTCCGTCTCCGTGGGACCTTTATATACATCAATAACGTAATATAACCTAACCTAACCCAACCTAACATCTCGGCGGTAATATTTGACAACATTCCTGGCGAGTTGGCCTCTAGGTCTCGGTTTGACCTTCATATACATCAATAACGTAATATAACCTAACCTAACCCAACCTATCATGTCGGCGGTAATATTTGATAACATTCCTGTCTTGTTGGCCTCTACGTCTCCGCGGGACCTTTAAATACATCTATAACGTAATATAACCTAACCTAACCCAACCTAACATCTCGGCGGTAATATTTGAAAACATTAATGGCGAGTTGGCCTCTACGCCTCCGTGGTACATTTATATACATCAATAACGTAATATAGCCTATCCTAACCCAAAATAACATCTCGGCGGTAATATTTGACCACATTACTGGCTTGTTGGCATCTACGTCTCGGTGGGACCTTTATATACATCAATAACGTAATATAACCTGACCTAACCCAACCTAACATCTCGGCGGTAATATTTGAAAACATTCCTGGCGAGTTGGCCTCTACGTCTCCGTGGGACCTTTATATACATCTATAACGTAATATAACCTAACCTAACCCAACCTAACATCTCGGCGGTAATATTTGATCACATTCTTGGCTTGTTGGCCTCTACGTCTCCGCGGGAGCTTTAAATACATCTATAACGTAATATAACCTAACCTAACCCAACCTAACATCTCGGCGGTAATATTTGAAAACATTCATGGCGAGTTGGCCTCTACGCCTCCGTGGTACATTTATATACATCAATAACGTAATATAACCTATCCTAACCCAAAATAACATCTCGGCGGTAATATTTGACCACATTACTGGCTTGTTGGCATCTACGTCTCGGTGGGACCTTTATATACATCAATAACGTAATATAACCTGACCTAACCCAACCTAACATCTCGGCGGTAATATTTGAAAACATTCCTGGCGAGTTGGCCTCTACGTCTCCGTGGGACCTTTATATACATCTATAACGCAATATAACCTAACCTAACCCAAACTAACATCTCGGCGGTAATATTTGATCAAATTCCTGGCTTGTTGGCCTCTACCTCTCCGCGGGACCTTTAAATACATCTATAACGTAATATAACCTAACCTAACCCAACTTAACATCTCGGCGGTAATATTTGAAAACATTCCTGGCGAGTTGGCCTCTACGTCTCCGTGGGACCTTTATATACATCTATAACGTAATATAACCTAACCTAACCCAACCTAACATCTCGGCGGTAATATTTGACAACATTCCTGGCGAGTTGGCGTCTCCGTCTCCGTGGGACCTTTATATACATCAATAACGTAATATAACCTAACCTAACCCAACCTAACATCTCGGCGGTAATATTTGACAACATTCCTGGCGAGTTGGCCTCTAGGTCTCGGTTTGACCTTCATATACATCAATAACGTAATATAACCTAACCTAACCCAACCTATCATGTCGGCGGTAATATTTGATCACATTCCTGGCTTGTTGGCCTCTACGTCTCCGCGGGACCTTTAAATACATCTATAACGTAATATAACCTAACCTAACCCAACCTAACATCTCGGCGGTAATATTTGACCACATTACTGGCTTGTTGGCATCTACGTCTCGGTGGGATCTTTATATACATCAATAACGTAATATAACCTGACCTAACCCAAAATAACATCTCGGCGGTAATATTTGACCACATTACTGGCTTGTTGGCATCTACGTCTCGGTGGGACCTTTATATACATCAATAACGTAATATAACCTGACCTAACCCAACCTAACATCTCGGCGGTAATATTTGAAAACATTCCTGGCGAGTTGGCCTCTACGTCTCCGTGGGACCTTTATATACATCAATAACGCAATATAACCTAACCTAACCCAAACTAACATCTCGGCGGTAATATTTGATCAAATTCCTGGCTTGTTGGCCTCTACCTCTCCGCGGGACCTTTAAATACATCTATAACGTAATATAACCTAACCTAACCCAACCTAACATCTCGGCGGGAATATTTGACAACATTCCTGGCGAGTTGGCGTCTCCGTCTCCGTGGGACCTTTATATACATCAATAACGTAATATAACCTAACCTAACCCAACCTAACATCTCGGCGGTAATATTTGACAACATTCCTGGCGAGTTGGCCTCTAGGTCTCGGTTTGACCTTCATATACATCAATAACGTAATATAACCTAACCTAACCCAACCTATCATGTCGGCGGTAATATTTGATCACATTCCTGGCTTGTTGGCCTCTACGTCTCCGTGGTACATTTATATACATCAATAACGTAATATAACCTATACTAACCCAAAATAACATCTCGGCGGTAATATTTGACCACATTCCTGGCTTGTTGGCATCTACGTCTCCGTGGGACCTTTATATACATCAATAACGTAATATAACCTGACCTAACCCAACCTAACATCTCGGTGATAATATTTGACAACATTCCTGGCGAGTTGGCCTCTACGTCTCCGTGGGATCTTTCTATACACCAATACCGTAATATAACCTAACCTAACCCAATCTAACATCTCGGCGGTAATATTCGAACACATTCCTGGCTTGTTGGCCTCTATGTCTCCGTGGGACCTTTATATACATCAATAACGTAATATAACCTAACCTAACCCAACCTAACATCTCGGCGGTAATATTTGAAAACATACCTGGCTAGTTGGCCTCTACGTCTCTGTGGGACCTTTATATACATCAATAACGCAATATAACCTAACCTAACCCAAACTAACATCTCGGCGGTAATATTTGATCAAATTCCTGGCTTGTTGGCCTCTACATCTCCGCGGGACCTTTAAATACATCTATAACGTAATATAACCTAACCTAACCCAACCTAACATCTCGGCGGTAATATTTGAAAACATTCCTGGTGAGTTGGCCTCTACGTCTCCGTGGGACCTTTATATACATCTATAACGTAATATAACCTAACCTAACCCAACCTAACATCTCGGCGGTAATATTTGACAACATTCCTGGCGAGTTGGCGTCTCCGTCTCCGTGGGACCTTTATATACATCAATAACGTAATATAACCTAACCTAACCCAACCTAACATCTCGGCGGTAATATTTGACAACATTCCTGGCGAGTTGGCCTCTAGGTCTCGATTTGACCTTCATATACATCAATAACGTAATATAACCTAACCTAACCCAACCTATCATGTCGGCGGTAATATTTGATCACATTCCTGGCTTGTTGGCCTCTACGTCTCCGCGGGACCTTTAAATACATCTATAACGTAATATAACTTAACCTAACCCAACCTAACATCTCGGCGGTAATATTTGAAAACATTCATGGCGAGTTGGCCTCTACGCCTCCGTGGTACATTTATATACATCAATAACGTAATATAACCTATCCTAACCCAAAATAACATCTCGGCGGTAATATTTGACCACATTACTGGCTTGCTGGCATCTACGTCTCGGTGGGACCTTTATATACATCAATAACGTAATATAACCTGACCTAACCCAACCTAACATCTCGGCGGTAATATTTGAAAACATTCCTGGCGAGTTGGCCTCTACGTCTCCGTGGGACCTTTATATACATCTATAACGTAATATAACCTAACCTAACCCAACCTAACATCTCGGCGGTAATATTTGATCACATTCTTGGCTTGTTGGCCTCTACGTCTCCGCGGGAGCTTTAAATACATCTATAACGTAATATAACCTAACCTAACCCAACCTAACATCTCGGCGGTAATATTTGAAAACATTCATGGCGAGTTGGCCTCTACGCCTCCGTGGTACATTTATATACATCAATAACGTAATATAACCTATCCTAACCCAAAATAACATCTCGGCGGTAATATTTGACCACATTACTGGCTTGTTGGCATCTACGTCTCGGTGGGACCTTTATATACATCAATAACGTAATATAACCTGACCTAACCCAACCTAACATCTCGGCGGTAATATTTGAAAACATTCCTGGCGAGTTGGCCTCTACGTCTCCGTGGGACCTTTATATACATATATAACGTAATATAACCTAACCTAACCCAACCTAACATCTCGGCGGTAATATTTGACAACATTCCTGGCGAGTTGGCGTCTCCGTCTCCGTGGGACCTTTATATACATCAATAACGTAATATAACCTAACCTAACCCAACCTAACATCTCGGCGGTAATATTTGACAACATTCCTGGCGAGTTGGCCTCTACGTCTCGGTTTGACCTTCATATACATCAATAACGTAATATAACCTAACCTAACCCAACCTATCATGTCGGCGGTAATATTTGATCACATTCTTGGCTTGTTGGCCTCTACGTCTCCGCGGGACCTATAAATACATCTATAACGTAATATAACCTAACCTAACCCAACCTAACATCTCGGCGGTAATATTTGAAAACATTCATGGCGAGTTGGCGTCTACGCCTCCGTGGTACATTTATATACATCAATAACGTAATATAACCTATACTAACCCAAAATAACATCTCGGCGGTAATATTTGACCACATTCCTGGCTTGTTGGCATCTACGTCTCCGTGGGACCTTTATATATATCAATAACGTAATATAACCTGACCTAACCCAACCTAACATCTCGGTGATAATATTTGACAACATTCCTGGCGAGTTGGCCTCTACGTCTCCGTGGGATCTTTCTATACACCAATAACGTAATATAACCTAACCTAACCCAATCTAACATCTCGGCGGTAATATTCGAACACATTCCTGGCTTGTTGGCCTCTATGTCTCCGTGGGACCTTTATATACATCAATAACGTAATATAACCTAACCTAACCCAACCTAACATCTCGGCGGTAATATTTGAAAACATACCTGGCTAGTTGGCCTCTACGTCTCCGTGGGACCTTTATATACATCAATAACGCAATATAACCTAACCTAACCCAAACTAACATCTCGGCGGTAATATTTGATCAAATTCCTGGCTTGTTGGCCTCTACCTCTCCGCGGGACCTTTAAATACATCTATAACGTATTATAACCTAACCTAACCCAACCTAACATCTCGGCGGTAATATTTGACAACATTCCTGGCGAGTTGGCGTCTCCGTCTCCGTGGGACCTTTATATACATCAATAACGTAATATAACCTAACCTAACCCAACCTATCATGTCGGCGGTAATATTTGATCACATTCTTGGCTTGTTGGCCTCTACGTCTCCGCGGGACCTTTAAATACATCTATAACGTAATATAACCTAACCTAACCCAACCTAACATCTCGGCGGTAATATTTGAAAACATTCATGGCGAGTTGGCCTCTACGCCTCCGTGGTACATTTATATACATCAATAACGTAATATAACCTATACTAACCCAAAATAACATCTCGGCGGTAATATTTGACCACATTCCTGGCTTGTTGGCATCTACGTCTCCGTGGGACCTTTATATACATCTATAACGTTATATAATCTAACCTAACCCAACCTAACATCTCGGCGGTAATATTTGATCACATTCCTGGCTTGTTGGCCTCTACGTCTCCGCGGGACCTTTATATACATCTATAACGTGATATAACCTAACCTAACCCAACCTAACATCTCGGCGGTAATATTTGATCAAATTCCTGGCTTGTTGGCCTCTACCTCTCCGCGGGACCTTTAAATACATCTATAACGTAATATAACCTAACCTAACCCAACCTAACATCTCGGCGGTAATATTTGAAAACATTCCTGGCGAGTTGGCCTCTACGTCTCCGTGGGACCTTTATATACATCAATAACGTAATATAACCTAACCTAACCCAACCTAACATCTCGGCGGGAATATTTGACAACATTCCTGGCGAGTTGGCGTCTCCGTCTCCGTGGGACCTTTATATACATCAATAACGTAATATAACCTAACCTAACCCAACCTAACATCTCGGCGGTAATATTTGACAACATTTCTGGCGAGTTGGCCTCTAGGTCTCGGTTTGACCTTCATATACATCAATAACGTAATATAACCTAACCTAACCCAACCTATCATGTCGGCGGTAATATTTGATCACATTCCTGGCTTGTTGGCCTCTACGTCTCCGTGGTACATTTATATACATCAATAACGTAATATAACCTATACTAACCCAAAATAACATCTCGGCGGTAATATTTGACCACATTCCTGGCTTGTTGGCATCTACGTCTCCGTGGGACCTTTATATACATCAATAACGGAATATAACCTGACCTAACCCAACCTAACATCTCGGTGATAATATTTGACAACATTCCTGGCGAGTTGGCCTCTACGTCTCCGTGGGATCTTTCTATACACCAATAACGTAATATAACCTAACCTAACCCAATCTAACATCTCGGCGGTAATATTCGAACACATTCCTGGCTTGTTGGCCTCTATGTCTCCGTGGGACCTTTATATACATCAATAACGTAATATAACCTAACCTAACCCAAACTAACATCTCGGCGGTAATATTTGATCAAATTCCTGGCTTGTTGGCCTCTACATCTCCGCGGGACCTTTAAATACATCTATAACGTAATATAACCTAACCTAACCCAACCTAACATCTCGGCGGTAATATTTGAAAACATTCCTGGTGAGTTGGCCTCTACGTCTCCGTGGGACCTTTATATACATCTATAACGTAATATAACCTAACCTAACCCAACCTAACATCTCGGCGGTAATATTTGACAACATTCCTGGCGAGTTGGCGTCTCCGTCTCCGTGGGACCTTTATATACATCAATAACGTAATATAACCTAACCTAACCCAACCTAACATCTCGGCGGTAATATTTGACAACATTCCTGGCGAGTTGGCCTCTAGGTCTCGATTTGACCTTCATATACATCAATAACGTAATATAACCTAACCTAACCCAACCTATCATGTCGGCCGTAATATTTGATCACATTCCTGGCTTGTTGGCCTCTACGTCTCCGCGGGACCTTTAAATACATCTATAACGTAATATAACTTAACCTAACCCAACCTAACATCTCGGCGGTAATATTTGAAAACATTCATGGCGAGTTGGCCTCTACGCCTCCGTGGTACATTTATATACATCAATAACGTAATATAACCTATCCTAACCCAAAATAACATCTCGGCGGTAATATTTGACCACATTACTGGCTTGCTGGCATCTACGTCTCGGTGGGACCTTTATATACATCAATAACGTAATATAACCTAACCTAACCCAATCTAACATCTCGGCGGTAATATTCGAACACATTCCTGGCTTGTTGGCCTCTATGTCTCCGTGGGACCTTTATATACATCAATAACGTAATATAACCTAACCTAACCCAACCTAACATCTCGGCGGTAATATTTGAAAACATACCTGGCTAGTTGGCCTCTACGTCTCTGTGGGACCTTTATATACATCAATAACGCAATATAACCTAACCTAACCCAAACTAACATCTCGGCGGTAATATTTGATCAAATTCCTGGCTTGTTGGCCTCTACATCTCCGCGGGACCTTTAAATACATCTATAACGTAATATAACCTAACCTAACCCAACCTAACATCTCGGCGGTAATACTTGAAAACATTCCTGGTGAGTTGGCCTCTACGTCTCCGTGGGACCTTTATATACATCTATAACGTAATATAACCTAACCTAACCCAACCTAACATCTCGGCGGTAATATTTGACAACATTCCTGGCGAGTTGGCGTCTCCGTCTCCGTGGGACCTTTATATACATCAATAACGTAATATAACCTAACCTAACACAACCTAACATCTCGGCGGTAATATTTGACAACATTCCTGGCGAGTTGGCCTCTAGGTCTCGATTTGACCTTCATATACATCAATAACGTAATATAACCTAACCTAACCCAACCTATCATGTCGGCCGTAATATTTGATCACATTCCTGGCTTGTTGGCCTCTACGTCTCCGCGGGACCTTTAAATACATCTATAACGTAATATAACTTAACCTAACCCAACCTAACATCTCGGCGGTAATATTTGAAAACATTCATGGCGAGTTGGCCTCTACGCCTCCGTGGTACATTTATATACATCAATAACGTAATATAACCTATCCTAACCCAAAATAACATCTCGGCGGTAATATTTGACCACATTACTGGCTTGCTGGCATCTACGTCTCGGTGGGACCTTTATATACATCAATAACGTAATATAACCTGACCTAACCCAACCTAACATCTCGGCGGTAATATTTGAAAACATTCCTGGCGAGTTGGCCTCTACGTCTCCGTGGGACCTTTATATACATCTATAACGTAATATAACCTAACCTAACCCAACCTAACATCTCGGCGGTAATATTTGACAACATTCCTGGCGAGTTGGAGTCTCCGTCTCCGTGGGACCTTTATATACATCAATAACGTAATATAACCTAACCTAACCCAACCTAACATCTCGGTGATAATATTTGACAACATTCCTGGCTTGCGGGCATCTACGTCTCCGTGGGACCTTCATATACATCAATAACGTAATATAACCTAACCTAACCCAACCTATCATCTCGGCGGTAATATTAGACCACATTCCTGGCTTGTTGGCATCTACGTCTCGGTGGGACCTTTATATACATCAATAACGTAATATAACCTGACCTAACCCAACCTAACATCCCGGCGGTAATATTTGACAACATTCCTGGCGAGTTGGCCTCTACGTCTCGGTTTGACCTTCATATACATCAATAACGTAATATAACCTAACCTAACCCAACCTACCATGTCGGCGGTAATATTTGAAAACATTCCTGGCGAGTTGGCCTCTACGTCTCCGTGGGACCTTTATATACATCTATAACGTAATATAACCTAACCTAACCCAACCTAACATCTCGGCGGTAATATTTGAAAACATACCTGGCTAGTTGGCCTCTACGTCTCCGTGGGACCTTTATATACATCAATAACGCAATATAACCTAACCTAACCCAAACTAACATCTCGGCGGTAATATTTGATCAAATTCCTGGCTTGTTGGCCTCTACCTCTCCGCGGGACCTTTAAATACATCTATAACGTATTATAACCTAACCTAACCCAACCTAACATCTCGGCGGTAATATTTGAAAACATTCCTGGCGAGTTGGCCTCTACGTCTCCGTGGGACCTTTATATACATCTATAACGTAATATAACCTAACCTAACCCAACCTAACATCTCGGCGGTAATATTTGACAACATTCCTGGCGAGTTGGCGTCTCCGTCTCCGTGGGACCTTTATATACATCAATAACGTAATATAACCTAACCTAACCCAACCTAACATCTCGGCGGTAATATTTGACAACATTCCTGGCGAGTTGGCCTCTAGGTCTCGGTTTGACCTTCATATACATCAATAACGTAATATAACCTAACCTAACCCAACCTATCATGTCGGCGGTAATATTTGATCACATTCCTGGCTTGTTGGCCTCTACGTCTCCGCGGGATCTTTAAATACATCTATAACGTAATATAACCTAACCTAACCCAACCTAACATCTCGGCGGTAATATTTGAAAACATTCATGGCAAGTTGGCCTCTACGCCTCCGTGGTACATTTATATACATCAATAACGTAATATAACCTAACCTAACCCAACCTAACATCTCGGCGGTAATATTTGACAACATTCCTGGCGAGTTGGCGTCTCCGTCTCCGTGGGACCTTTATATACATCAATAACGTAATATAACCTAACCTAACCCAACCTATCATGTCGGCGGTAATATTTGATCACATTCCTGGCTTGTTGGCCTCTACGTCTCCGCGGGACCTTTAAATACATCTATAACGTAATATAACCTAACCTAACCCAACCTAACATCTCGGCGGTAATATTTGAAAACATTCATGGCGAGTTGGCGTCTCCGTCTCCGTGGGACCTTTATATACATCAATAACGTAATATAACCTAACCTAACCCAACCTAACATCTCGGCGGTAATATTTGACAACATTCCTGGCGAGTTGGCCTCTAGGTCTCGGTTTGACCTTCATATACATCAATAACGTAATATAACCTAACCTAACCCAACCTATCATGTCGGCGGTAATATTTGATCACATTCCTGGCTTGTTGGCCTCTACGTCTCCGTGGTACGTTTATATACATCAATAACGTAATATAACCTATACTAACCCAAAATAACATCTCGGCGGTAATATTTGACCACATTCCTGGCTTGTTGGCATCTACGTCTCCGTGGGACCTTTATATACATCAATAACGTAATATAACCTGACCTAATCCAACCTAACATCTCGGTGATATTATTTGACAACATTCCTGGCGAGTTGGCCTCTACGTCTCCGTGGGATCTTTCTATACACCAATAACGTAATATAACCTAACCTAACCCAACCTAACACCTCGGCGGTAATATTTGAAAACATACCTGGCTAGTTGGCCTCTACGTCTCTGTGGGACCTTTATATACATCAATAACGCAATATAACCTAACCTAACCCAAACTAACATCTCGGCGGTAATATTTGATCAAATTCCTGGCTTGTTGGCCTCTAGGTCTCGATTTGACCTTCATATACATCAATAACGTAATATAACCTAACCTAACCCAACCTATCATGTCGGCGGTAATATTTGATCACATTCCTGGCTTGTTGGCCTCTACGTCTCCGCGGGACCTTTAAATACATCTATAACGTAATATAACTTAACCTAACCCAACCTAACATCTCGGCGGTAATATTTGAAAACATTCATGGCGAGTTGGCCTCTACGCCTCCGTGGTACATTTATATACATCAATAACGTAATATAACCTATCCTAACCCAAAATAACATCTCGGCGGTAATATTTGACCACATTACTGGCTTGCTGGCATCTACGTCTCGGTGGGACCTTTATATACATCAATAACGTAATATAACCTGACCTAACCCAACCTAACATCTCGGCGGTAATATTTGAAAACATTCCTGGCGAGTTGGCCTCTACGTCTCCGTGGGACCTTTATATACATCTATAACGTAATATAACCTAACCTAACCCAACCTAACATCTCGGCGGTAATATTTGACAACATTCCTGGCGAGTTGGAGTCTCCGTCTCCGTGGGACCTTTATATACATCAATAACGTAATATAACCTAACCTAACCCAACCTAACATCTCGGTGATAATATTTGACAACATTCCTGGCTTGTTGGCCTCTACGTCTCCGTGGGACCTTTATATACATCAATAACGTAATATAACCTAACCTAACCCAACCTAACATCTCGGCGGTAATATTTGAAAACATACCTGGCTAGTTGGCCTCTACGTCTCCGTGGGACCTTTATATACATCAATAACGCAATATAACCTAACCTAATCCAAACTAACATCTCGGTGGTAATATTTGATCAAATTCCTGGCTTGTTGGCCTCTACATCTCCGCGGGACCTTTAAATACATCTATAGCGTAATATAACCTAACCTAACCCAACCTAACATCTCGGCGGTAATATTTGAAAACATTCCTGGCGAGTTGGCCTCTACGTCTCCGTGGGACATTTATATACATCTATAACGTAATATAAACTAACCTAACCCAACCTAACATCTCGGCGGTAATATTTGACAACATTCCTGGCGAGTTGGCGTCTCCGTCTCCGTGGGACCTTTATATACATCAATAACGTAATATAACCTAACCTAACCCAACCTAACATCTCGGCGGTAATATTTGACAACATTCCTGGCGAGTTGGCCTCTACGTCTCGGTTTGACCTTCATATACATCAATAACGTAATATAACCTAACCTAACCCAACCTATAATGTCGGCGGTAATATTTGATCACATTCCTGGCTTGTTGGCCTCTACGTCTCCGCGGGACCTTTAAATACATCTATAACGTATTATAACCTAACCTAACCCAACCTAACATCTCGGCGGTAATATTTGAAAACATTCATGGCGAGTTGGCCTCTACGCCTCCGTGGTACATTTATATACATCAATAACGTAATATAACCTATCCTAACCCAAAATAACATCTCGGCGGTAATATTAGACCACATTCCTGGCTTGTTGGCATCTACGTCTCGGTGGGACCTTTATATACATCAATAACGTAATATAACCTGACCTAACCCAACCTAACATCCCGGCGGTAATATTTGACAACATTCCTGGCGAGTTGGCCTCTACGTCTCGGTTTGACCTTCATATACATCAATAACGTAATATAACCTAACCTAACCCAACCTATCATGTCGGCGGTAATATTTGAAAACATTCCTGGCGAGTTGGCCTCTACGTCTCCGTGGGACCTTTATATACATCTATAACGTAATATAACCTAACCTAACCCAACCTAACATCTGGGCGGTAATATTTGAAAACATTCCTGGCGAGTTGGCCTCTACGTCACCGTGGGACCTTTATAGACATCCATAACGTAATATAACCTAACCTAACCCAAGCTAACATCTCGGCGGTAATATTTGATAACATTCCCGGCGAGTAGGCCTATACGTCTCCGTGGGACCTTTATATACATCAATAACGTAATATAACCTAACCTAACCCAACCTAACATCTCGGCGGTAATATTTGATCACATTCCTGGCTTGCTGGCCTCTACGTCTCCGCGGGACCTTTAAATACATCTATAACGTCATATAACCTAACCTAACTCAACCTAACACCTCGGCGGTAATATTTGACCACATTCCTGGCTTGCTGGCATCTACGTCTCCGTGGGACTTTTATATACATCAATAACGTAATATAACCTAACCTAACCCAACCTAACATCTCGGCGGTAATATTTGATCACATTCCTGGCTTGCTGGCCTCTACGTCTCCGCGGGACCTTTAAATACATCTATAACGTAATATAACCTAACCTAACCCAACCTAACATCTCGGCGGTAATATTTGACCACATTCCTGGCTTGCTGGCATCTACGTCTCCGTGGGACCTTCATATACATCAATAACGTAATATAACCTAACCTAACCCAACCTATCATCTCGGCGGTAATATTAGACCACATTCCTGGCTTGTTGGCATCTACGTCTCGGTGGGACCTTTATATACATCAATAACGTAATATAACCTGACCTAACCCAACCTAACATCCCGGCGGTAATATTTGACAACATTCCTGGCGAGTTGGCCTCTACGTCTCGGTTTGACCTTCATATACATCAATAACGTAATATAACCTAACCTAACCCAACCTATCATGTCGGCGGTAATATTTGAAAACATACCTGGCTAGTTGGCCTCTACGTCTCTGTGGGACCTTTATATACATCAATAACGCAATATAACCTAACCTAACCCAAACTAACATCTCGGCGGTAATATTTGATCAAATTCCTGGCTTGTTGGCCTCTACATCTCCGCGGGACCTTTAAATACATCTATAACGTAATATAACCTAACCTAACCCAACCTAACATCTCGGCGGTAATATTTGAAAACATTCCTGGTGAGTTGGCCTCTACGTCTCCGTGGGACCTTTATATACATCTACAACGTAATATAACCTAACCTAACCCAACCTAACATCTCGGCGGTAATATTTGACAACATTCCTGGCGAGTTGGCGTCTCCGTCTCCGTGGGACCTTTATATACATCAATAACGTAATATAACCTAACCTAACCCAACCTAACATCTCGGCGGTAATATTTGACAACATTCCTGGCGAGTTGGCCTCTAGGTCTCGATTTGACCTTCATATACATCAATAACGTAATATAACCTAACCTAACCCAACCTATCATGTCGGCGGTAATATTTGATCACATTCCTGGCTTGTTGGCCTCTACGTCTCCGCGGGACCTTTAAATACATCTATAACGTAATATAACTTAACCTAACCCAACCTAACATCTCGGCGGTAATATTTGAAAACATTCCTGGCGAGTTGGCCTCTACGTCTCCGTGGGACCTTTATATACATCTATAACGTAATATAACCTAACCTAACCCAACCTAACATCTCGGCGGTAATATTTGACAACATTCCTGGCGAGTTGGAGTCTCCGTCTCCGTGGGACCTTTATATACATCAATAACGTAATATAACCTAACCTAACCCAACCTAACATCTCGGTGATAATATTTGACAACATTCCTGGCTTGTTGGCCTCTATGTCTCCGTGGGACCTTTATATACATCAATAACGTAATATAACCTAACCTAACCCAACCTAACATCTCGGCGGTAATATTTGAAAACATACCTGGCTAGTTGGCCTCTACGTCTCCGTGGGACCTTTATATACATCAATAACGCAATATAACCTAACCTAATCCAAACTAACATCTCGGTGGTAATATTTGATCAAATTCCTGGCTTGTTGGCCTCTACATCTCCGCGGGACCTTTAAATACATCTATAGCGTAATATAACCTAACCTAACCCAACCTAACATCTCGGCGGTAATATTTGAAAACATTCCTGGCGAGTTGGCCTCTACGTCTCCGTGGGACATTTATATACATCTATAACGTAATATAAACTAACCTAACCCAACCTAACATCTCGGCGGTAATATTTGACAACATTCCTGGCGAGTTGGCGTCTCCGTCTCCGTGGGACCTTTATATACATCAATAACGTAATATAACCTAACCTAACCCAACCTAACATCTCGGCGGTAATATTTGACAACATTCCTGGCGAGTTGGCCTCTACGTCTCGGTTTGACCTTCATATACATCAATAACGTAATATAACCTAACCTAACCCAACCTATAATGTCGGCGGTAATATTTGATCACATTCCTGGCTTGTTGGCCTCTACGTCTCCGCGGGACCTTTAAATACATCTATAACGTATTATAACCTAACCTAACCCAACCTAACATCTCGGCGGTAATATTTGAAAACATTCATGGCGAGTTGGCCTCTACGCCTCCGTGGTACATTTATATACATCAATAACGTAATATAACCTATCCTAACCCAAAATAACATCTCGGCGGTAATATTAGACCACATTCCTGGCTTGTTGGCATCTACGTCTCGGTGGGACCTTTATATACATCAATAACGTAATATAACCTGACCTAACCCAACCTAACATCCCGGCGGTAATATTTGACAACATTCCTGGCGAGTTGGCCTCTACGTCTCGGTTTGACCTTCATATACATCAATAACGTAATATAACCTAACCTAACCCAACCTATCATGTCGGCGGTAATATTTGAAAACATTCCTGGCGAGTTGGCCTCTACGTCTCCGTGGGACCTTTATATACATCTATAACGTAATATAACCTAACCTAACCCAACCTAACATCTGGGCGGTAATATTTGAAAACATTCCTGGCGAGTTGGCCTCTACGTCACCGTGGGACCTTTATAGACATCCATAACGTAATATAACCTAACCTAACCCAAGCTAACATCTCGGCGGTAATATTTGATAACATTCCCGGCGAGTAGGCCTATACGTCTCCGTGGGACCTTTATATACATCAATAACGTAATATAACCTAACCTAACCCAACCTAACATCTCGGCGGTAATATTTGATCACATTCCTGGCTTGCTGGCCTCTACGTCTCCGCGGGACCTTTAAATACATCTATAACGTCATATAACCTAACCTAACTCAACCTAACACCTCGGCGGTAATATTTGACCACATTCCTGGCTTGCTGGCATCTACGTCTCCGTGGGACTTTTATATACATCAATAACGTAATATAACCTAACCTAACCCAACCTAACATCTCGGCGGTAATATTTGATCACATTCCTGGCTTGCTGGCCTCTACGTCTCCGCGGGACCTTTAAATACATCTATAACGTAATATAACCTAACCTAACCCAACCTAACATCTCGGCGGTAATATTTGACCACATTCCTGGCTTGCTGGCATCTACGTCTCCGTGGGACCTTCATATACATCAATAACGTAATATAACCTAACCTAACCCAACCTATCATCTCGGCGGTAATATTAGACCACATTCCTGGCTTGTTGGCATCTACGTCTCGGTGGGACCTTTATATACATCAATAACGTAATATAACCTGACCTAACCCAACCTAACATCCCGGCGGTAATATTTGACAACATTCCTGGCGAGTTGGCCTCTACGTCTCGGTTTGACCTTCATATACATCAATAACGTAATATAACCTAACCTAACCCAACCTATCATGTCGGCGGTAATATTTGAAAACATACCTGGCTAGTTGGCCTCTACGTCTCTGTGGGACCTTTATATACATCAATAACGCAATATAACCTAACCTAACCCAAACTAACATCTCGGCGGTAATATTTGATCAAATTCCTGGCTTGTTGGCCTCTACATCTCCGCGGGACCTTTAAATACATCTATAACGTAATATAACCTAACCTAACCCAACCTAACATCTCGGCGGTAATATTTGAAAACATTCCTGGCGAGTTGGCCTCTACGTCACCGTGGGACCTTTATAGACATCCATAACGGAATATAACCTAACCTAACCCAAGCTAACATCTCGGCGGTAATATTTGATAACATTCCCGGCGAGTAGGCCTATACGTCTCCGTGGGACCTTTATATACATCAATAACGTAATATAACCTAACCTAACCCAACCTAACATCTCGGCGGTAATATTTGATCACATTCCTGGCTTGCTGGCCTCTACGTCTCCGCGGGACCTTTAAATACATCTATAACGTCATATAACCTAACCTAACTCAACCTAACACCTCGGCGGTAATATTTGACCACATTCTTGGCTTGCTGGCATCTACGTCTCCGTGGGACTTTTATATACATCAATAACGTAATATAACCTAACCTAACCCAACCTAACATCTCGGCGGTAATATTTGATCACATTCCTGGCTTGCTGGCCTCTACGTCTCCGCGGGACCTTTAAATACATCTATAACGTAATATAACATAACCTAACCCAACCTAACATCTCGGCGGTAATATTTGACCACATTCCTGGCTTGCTGGCATCTACGTCTCCGTGGGACCTTCATATACATCAATAACGTAATATAACCTAACCTAACCCAACCTATCATCTCGGCGGTAATATTAGACCACATTCCTGGCTTGTTGGCATCTACGTCTCGGTGGGACCTTTATATACATCAATAACGTAATATAACCTGACCTAACCCAACCTAACATCCCGGCGGTAATATTTGACAACATTCCTGGCGAGTTGGCCTCTACGTCTCGGTTTGACCTTCATATACATCAATAACGTAATATAACCTAACCTAACCCAACCTATCATGTCGGCGGTAATATTTGAAAACATTCCTGGCGAGTTGGCCTCTACGTCTCCGTGGGACCTTTATATACATCTATAACGTAATATAACCTAACCTAACCCAACCTAACATCTGGGCGGTAATATTTGAAAACATTCCTGGCGAGTTGGCCTCTACGTCACCGTGGGACCTTTATAGACATCCATAACGTAATATAACCTAACCTAACCCAACCTAACGTCTCGGCGGTAATATTTGACCACATTCCTGGCTTGCTGGCATCTACGTCTCCGTGGGACCATTATATACATCAATAACGTAATATAACCTAACCTAACCCAACCTAACATCTCGGCGGTAATATTTGACAACATTCCTGGCGAGTTGGCCTCTACGTCTCGGTTTGACCTTCATATACATCAATAACGTAATATAACCTAACCTAACCCAACCTATCATCTCGGCGGTAATATTTGTCAACATTCCTGGCGAGTTGGCCTATACGTCTCCGTCGGACCTTTATATACAACAATAACGTAATATAACCTAACCTAACCCAACCTAACATCTCGGCGGTAATATTTGAAAACATTCATGGCGAGTTGGCCTCTACGCCTCCGTGGTACATTTATATACATCAATAACGTAATATAACCTATCCTAACCCAAAATAACATCTCGGCGGTAATATTTGACCATATTCCTGGCTTGTTGGCATCTACGTCTCCGTGGGACCTTTATATACATCAATAACGTAATATAACCTGACCTAACCCAACCTAACATCTCGGTGATAATATTTGACAACATTCCTGGCGAGTTGGCCTCTACGTCTCCGTGGGATCTTTCTATACACCAATAACGTAATATAACCTAACCTAACCCAGTCTAACATCTCGGCGGTAATATTTGAACACATTCCTGGCTTGTTGGCCTCTATGTCTCCGTGGGACCTTTATGTACATCAATAACGTAATATAACCTAACCTAACCCAACCTAACATCTCGGCGGTAATATTTGAAAACATACCTGGCTAGTTGGCCTCTACGTCTCCGTGGGACCTTTATATACATCAATAACGCAATATAACCTAACCTAACCCAAACTAACATCTCGGCGGTAATATTTGATCAAATTCCTGGCTTGTTGGCCTCTACATCTCCGCGGGACCTTTAAATACATCTATAACGTAATATAACCTAACCTAACCCAACCTAACATCTCGGCGGTAATATTTGAAAACATTCGTGGCGAGTTGGCCTCTACGTCTCCGCGGGACCTTTAAATACATCTATAACGTAATATAACTTAACCTAACCCAACCTAACATCTCGGCGGTAATATTTGAAAACATTCATGGCGAGTTGGCCTCTACGCCTCCGTGGTACATTTATATACATCAATAACGTAATATAACCTATCCTAACCCAAAATAACATCTCGGCGGTAATATTTGACCACATTACTGGCTTGCTGGCATCTACGTCTCGGTGGGACCTTTATATACATCAATAACGTAATATAACCTGACCTAACCCAACCTAACATCTCGGCGGTAATATTTGAAAACATTCCTGGCGAGTTGGCCTCTACGTCTCCGTGGGACCTTTATATACATCTATAACGTAATATAACCTAACCTAACCCAACCTAACATCTCGGCGGTAATATTTGACAACATTCCTGGCGAGTTGGAGTCTCCGTCTCCGTGGGACCTTTATATACATCAATAACGTAATATAACCTAACCTAACCCAACCTAACATCTCGGTGATAATATTTGACAACATTCCTGGCTTGTTGGCCTCTATGTCTCCGTGGGACCTTTATATACATCAATAACGTAATATAACCTAACCTAACCCAACCTAACATCTCGGCGGTAATATTTGAAAACATACCTGGCTAGTTGGCCTCTACGTCTCCGTGGGACCTTTATATACATCAATAACGCAATATAACCTAACCTAATCCAAACTAACATCTCGGTGGTAATATTTGATCAAATTCCTGGCTTGTTGGCCTCTACATCTCCGCGGGACCTTTAAATACATCTATAGCGTAATATAACCTAACCTAACCCAACCTAACATCTCGGCGGTAATATTTGAAAACATTCCTGGCGAGTTGGCCTCTACGTCTCCGTGGGACCTTTATATACATCTATAACGTAATATAACCTAACCTAACCCAACCTAACATCTGGGCGGTAATATTTGAAAACATTCCTGGCGAGTTGGCCTCTACGTCACCGTGGGACCTTTATAGACATCCATAACGTAATATAACCTAACCTAACGCAAGCTAACATCTCGGCGGTAATATTTGATAACATTCCCGGCGAGTAGGCCTATACGTCTCCGTGGGACCTTTATATACATCAATAACGTAATATAACCTAACCTAACCCAACCTAACATCTCGGCGGTAATATTTGATCACATTCCTGGCTTGCTGGCCTCTACGTCTCCGCGGGACCTTTAAATACATCTATAACGTCATATAACCTAACCTAACTCAACCTAACACCTCGGCGGTAATATTTGACCACATTCCTGGCTTGCTGGCATCTACGTCTCCGTGGGACTTTTATATACATCAATAACGTAATATAACCTAACCTAACCCGACCTAACATCTCGGCGGTAATATTTGATCACATTCCTGGCTTGCTGGCCTCTACGTCTCCGCGGGACCTTTAAATACATCTATAACGTAATATAACCTAACCTAACCCAACCTAACATCTCGGCGGTAATATTTGACCACATTCCTGGCTTGCTGGCATCTACGTCTCCGTGGGACCTTCATATACATCAATAACGTAATATAACCTAACCTAACCCAACCTATCATCTCGGCGGTAATATTAGACCACATTCCTGGCTTGTTGGCATCTACGTCTCGGTGGGACCTTTATATACATCAATAACGTAATATAACCTGACCTAACCCAACCTAACATCCCGGCGGTAATATTTGACAACATTCCTGGCGAGTTGGCCTCTACGTCTCGGTTTGACCTTCATATACATCAATAACGTAATATAACCTAACCTAACCCAACCTATCATGTCGGCGGTAATATTTGAAAACATACCTGGCTAGTTGGCCTCTACGTCTCTGTGGGACCTTTATATACATCAATAACGCAATATAACCTAACCTAACCCAAACTAACATCTCGGCGGTAATATTTGATCAAATTCCTGGCTTGTTGGCCTCTACATCTCCGCGGGACCTTTAAATACATCTATAACGTAATATAACCTAACCTAACCCAACCTAACATCTCGGCGGTAATATTTGAAAACATTCCTGGTGAGTTGGCCTCTACGTCTCCGTGGGACCTTTATATACATCTACAACGTAATATAACCTAACCTAACCCAACCTAATATCTCGGCGGTAATATTTGACAACATTCCTGGCGAGTTGGCGTCTCCGTCTCCGTGGGACCTTTATATACATCAATAACGTAATATAACCTAACCTAACCCAACCTAACATCTCGGCGGTAATATTTGACAACATTCCTGGCGAGTTGGCCTCTAGGTCTCGATTTGACCTTCATATACATCAATAACGTAATATAACCTAACCTAACCCAACCTATCATGTCGGCGGTAATATTTGATCACATTCCTGGCTTGTTGGCCTTTACGTCTCCGCGGGACCTTTAAATACATCTATAACGTAATATAACTTAACCTAACCCAACCTAACATCTCGGCGGTAATATTTGAAAACATTCATGGCGAGTTGGCCTCTACGCCTCCGTGGTACATTTATATACATCAATAACGTAATATAACCTATCCTAACCCAAAATAACATCTCGGCGGTAATATTTGACCACATTACTGGCTTGCTGGCATCTACGTCTCGGTGGGACCTTTATATACATCAATAACGTAATATAACCTGACCTAACCCAACCTAACATCTCGGCGGTAATATTTGAAAACATTCCTGGCGAGTTGGCCTCTACGTCTCCGTGGGACCTTTATATACATCTATAACGTAATATAACCTAACCTAACCCAACCTAACATCTCGGCGGTAATATTTGACAACATTCCTGGCGAGTTGGAGTCTCCGTCTCCGTGGGACCTTTATATACATCAATAACGTAATATAACCTAACCTAACCCAACCTAACATCTCGGTGATAATATTTGACAACATTCCTGGCTTGTTGGCCTCTATGTCTCCGTGGGACCTTTATATACATCAATAACGTAATATAACCTAACCTAACCCAACCTAACATCTCGGCGGTAATATTTGAAAACATACCTGGCTAGTTGGCCTCTACGTCTCCGTGGGACCTTTATATACATCAATAACGCAATATAACCTAACCTAATCCAAACTAACATCTCGGTGGTAATATTTGATCAAATTCCTGGCTTGTTGGCCTCTACATCTCCGCGGGACCTTTAAATACATCTATAGCGTAATATAACCTAACCTAACCCAACCTAACATCTCGGCGGTAATATTTGAAAACATTCCTGGCGAGTTGGCCTCTACGTCTCCGTGGGACATTTATATACATCTATAACGTAATATAACCTAACCTAACCCAACCTAACATCTCGGCGGTAATATTTGACAACATTCCTGGCGAGTTGGCGTCTCCGTCTCCGTGGGACCTTTATATACATCAATAACGTAATATAACCTAACCTAACCCAACCTAACATCTCGGCGGTAATATTTGACAACATTCCTGGCGAGTTGGCCTCTACGTCTCGGTTTGACCTTCATATACATCAATAACGTAATATAACCTAACCTAACCCAACCTATAATGTCGGCGGTAATATTTGATCACATTCCTGGCTTGTTGGCCTCTACGTCTCCGCGGGACCTTTAAATACATCTATAACGTAATATAACCTAACCTAACCCAACCTAACATCTCGGCGGTAATATTTGAAAACATTCATGGCGAGTTGGCCTCTACGCCTCCGTGGTACATTTATATACATCAATAACGTAATATAACCTATCCTAACCCAAAATAACATCTCGGCGGTAATATTAGACCACATTCCTGGCTTGTTGGCATCTACGTCTCGGTGGGACCTTTATATACATCAATAACGTAATATAACCTGACCTAACCCAACCTAACATCCCGGCGGTAATATTTGACAACATTCCTGGCGAGTTGGCCTCTACGTCTCGGTTTGACCTTCATATACATCAATAACGTAATATAACCTAACCTAACCCAACCTATCATGTCGGCGGTAATATTTGAAAACATTCCTGGCGAGTTGGCCTCTACGTCTCCGTGGGACCTTTATATACATCTATAACGTAATGTAACCTAACCTAACCCAACCTAACATCTGGGCGGTAATATTTGAAAACATTCCTGGCGAGTTGGCCTCTACGTCTCCGTGGGACCTTTATATACATCTATAACGTAATATAACCTAACCTAACCCAACCTAACATCTGGGCGGTAATATTTGAAAACATTCCTGGCGAGTTGGCCTCTACGTCACCGCGGGACCTTTATAGACATCCATAACGTAATATAACCTAACCTAACCCAACCTAACGTCTCGGCGGTAATATTTGACCACATTCCTGGCTTGCTGGCATCTACGTCTCCGTGGGACCATTATATACATCAATAACGTAATATAACCTAACCTAACCCAACCTAACATCTCGGCGGTAATATTTGACAACATTCCTGGCGAGTTGGCCTCTACGTCTCGGTTTGACCTTCATATACATCAATAACGTAATATAACCTAACCTAACCCAACCTATCATCTCGGCGGTAATATTTGTCAACATTCCTGGCGAGTTGGCCTATACGTCTCCGTCGGACCTTTATATACAACAATAACGTAATATAACCTAACCTAACCCAACCTAACATCTCGGCGGTAATATTTGAAAACATTCATGGCGAGTTGGCCTCTACGCCTCCGTGGTACATTTATATACATCAATAACGTAATATAACCTATCCTAACCCAAAATAACATCTCGGCGGTAATATTTGACCATATTCCTGGCTTGTTGGCATCTACGTCTCCGTGGGACCTTTATATACATCAATAACGTAATATAACCTGACCTAACCCAACCTAACATCTCGGTGATAATATTTGACAACATTCCTGGCGAGTTGGCCTCTACGTCTCCGTGGGATCTTTCTATACACCAATAACGTAATATAACCTAACCTAACCCAGTCTAACATCTCGGCGGTAATATTTGAACACATTCCTGGCTTGTTGGCCTCTATGTCTCCGTGGGACCTTTATGTACATCAATAACGTAATATAACCTAACCTAACCCAACCTAACATCTCGGCGGTAATATTTGAAAACATACCTGGCTAGTTGGCCTCTACGTCTCCGTGGGACCTTTATATACATCAATAACGCAATATAACCTAACCTAACCCAAACTAACATCTCGGCGGTAATATTTGATCAAATTCCTGGCTTGTTGGCCTCTACATCTCCGCGGGACCTTTAAATACATCTATAACGTAATATAACCTAACCTAACCCAACCTAACATCTCGGCGGTAATATTTGAAAACATTCGTGGCGAGTTGGCCTCTACGTCTCCGTGGGACCTTTATATACATCTATAACGTAATATAACCTAACCTAACCCAACCTATCATGTCGGCGGTAATATTTGATCACATTCCTGGCTTGTTGGCCTCTACGTTTCCGCGGGACCTTTAAATACATCTATAACGTAATATAACCTAACCTAACCCAACGTAACATCTCGGCGGTAATATTTGAAAACATTCCTGGCGAGTTGGCCTCTACGTCTCCGTGGGACATTTATATACATCTATAACGTAATATAACCTAACCTAACCCAACCTAACATCTCGGCGGTAATATTTGACAACATTCCTGGCGAGTTGGCGTCTCCGTCTCCGTGGGACCTTTATATACATCAATAACGTAATATAACCTAACCTAACCCAACCTAACATCTCGGCGGTAATATTTGACAACATTCCTGGCGAGTTGGCCTCTACGTCTCGGTTTGACCTTCATATACATCAATAACGTAATATAACCTAACCTAACCCAACCTATAATGTCGGCGGTAATATTTGATCACATTCCTGGCTTGTTGGCCTCTACGTCTCCGCGGGACCTTTAAATACATCTATAACGTAATATAACTTAACCTAACCCAACCTAACATCTCGGCGGTAATATTTGAAAACATTCATGGCGAGTTGGCCTCTACGCCTCCGTGGTACATTTATATACATCAATAACGTAATATAACCTATCCTAACCCAAAATAACATCTCGGCGGTAATATTTGATAACATTCCCGGCGAGTAGGCCTATACGTTTCCGTGGGACCTTTATATACATCAATAACGTAATATAACCTAACCTAACCCAACCTAACATCTCGTCGGTAATATTTGATCACATTCCTGGCTTGCTGGCCTCTACGTCTCCGCGGGACCTTTAAATACATCTATAACGTCATATAACCTAACCTAACTCAACCTAACACCTCGGCGGTAATATTTGACCACATTCCTGGCTTGCTGGCATCTACGTCTCCGTGGGACTTTTATATACATCAATAGCGTAATATAACCTAACCTAACCCAACCTAACATCTCGGCGGTAATATTTGATCACATTCCTGGCTTGCTGGCCTCTACGTCTCCGCGGGACCTTTAAATACATCTATAACGTAATATAACCTAACCTAACCCAACCTAACATCTCGGCGGTAATATTTGACCACATTCCTGGCTTGCTGGCATCTACGTCTCCGTGGGACCTTCATATACATCAATAACGTAATATAACCTAACCTAACCCAACCTATCATCTCGGCGGTAATATTAGACCACATTCCTGGCTTGTTGGCATCTACGTCTCGGTGGGACCTTTATATACATCAATAACGTAGTATAACCTGACCTAACCCAACCTAACATCCCGGCGGTAATATTTGAGAACATTCCTGGCGAGTTGGCCTCTACGTCTCGGTTTGACCTTCATATACATCAATAACGTAATATAACCTAACCTAACCCAACCTATCATGTCGGCGGTAATATTTGAAAACATTCCTGGCGAGTTGGCCTCTACGTCTCCGTGGGACCTTTATATACATCTATAACGTAATATAACCTAACCTAACCCAACCTAACATCTGGGCGGTAATATTTGAAAACATTCCTGGCGAGTTGGCCTCTACGTCACCGTGGGACCTTTATAGACATCCATAACGTAATATAACCTAACCTAACCCAACCTAACGTCTCGGCGGTAATATTTGACCACATTCCTGGCTTGCTGGCATCTACGTCTCCGTGGGACCTTTATATACATCAATAACGTAATATAACCTAACCTAACCCAACCTAACATCTCGGCGGTAATATTTGACAACATTCCTGGCGAGTTGGCCTCTACGTCTCGGTTTGACCTTCATATACATCAATAACGTAATATAACCTAACCTAACCCAACCTATCATCTCGGCGGTAATATTTGTCAACATTCCTGGCGAGTTGGCCTATACGTCTCCGTCGGACCTTTATATACAACAATAACGTAATATAACCTAACCTAACCCAACCTAACATCTCGGCGGTAATATTTGAAAACATTCATGGCGAGTTGGCCTCTACGTCTCCGTGGGACCTTTATATACATCTATAACGTAATAT
This sequence comes from Xylocopa violacea, assembly GCA_963969225.1. NCBI lineage: Eukaryota > Metazoa > Arthropoda > Insecta > Hymenoptera > Apidae > Xylocopa > Xylocopa violacea. The sequence continues at coordinate 227,280 of CAXAJV010000040.1, forward strand.
AACCTATCCTAACCCAAAATAACATCTCGGCGGTAATATTTGACCATATTCCTGGCTTGTTGGCATCTACGTCTCCGTGGGACCTTTATATACATCAATAACGTAATATAACCTGACCTAACCCAACCTAACATCTCGGTGATAATATTTGAAAACATTCCTGGCGAGTTGGCCTCTACGTCACCGTGGGACCTTTATAGACATCCATAACGTAATATAACCTAACCTAACCCAAGCTAACATCTCGGCGGTAATATTTGATAACATTCCCGGCGAGTAGGCCTATACGTCTCCGTGGGACCTTTATATACATCAATAACGTAATATAACCTAACCTAACCCAACCTAACATCTCGGCGGTAATATTTGATCACATTCCTGGCTTGCTGGCCTCTACGTCTCCGCGGGACCTTTAAATACATTTATAACGTCATATAACCTAACCTAACTCAACCTAACACCTCGGCGGTAATATTTGACCACATTCCTGGCTTGCTGGCATCTACGTCTCCGTGGGACTTTTATATACATCAATAACGTAATATAACCTAACCTAACCCAACCTAACATCTCGGCGGTAATATTTGATCACATTCCTGGCTTGCTGGCCTCTACGTCTCCGCGGGACCTTTAAATACATCTATAACGTAATATAACATAACCTAACCCAACCTAACATCTCGGCGGTAATATTTGACCACATTCCTGGCTTGCTGGCATCTACGTCTCCGTGGGACCTTCATATACATCAATAACGTAATATAACCTAACCTAACCCAACCTATCATCTCGGCGGTAATATTAGACCACATTCCTGGCTTGTTGGCATCTACGTCTCGGTGGGACCTTTATATACATCAATAACGTAATATAACCTGACCTAACCCAACCTAACATCCCGGCGGTAATATTTGACAACATTCCTGGCGAGTTGGCCTCTACGTCTCGGTTTGACCTTCATATACATCAATAACGTAATATAACCTAACCTAACCCAACCTATCATGTCGGCGGTAATATTTGAAAACATTCCTGGCGAGTTGGCCTCTACGTCTCCGTGGGACCTTTATATACATCTATAACGTAATATAACCTAACCTAACCCAACCTAACATCTGGGCGGTAATATTTGAAAACATTCCTGGCGAGTTGGCCTCTACGTCACCGTGGGACCTTTATAGACATCCATAACGTAATATAACCTAACCTAACCCAACCTAACGTCTCGGCGGTAATATTTGACCACATTCCTGGCTTGCTGGCATCTACGTCTCCGTGGGACCTTTATATACATCAATAACGTAATATAACCTAACCTAACCCAACCTAACATCTCGGCGGTAATATTTGACCACATTCCTGGCTTGCTGGCATCTACGTCTCCGTGGGACCTTCATATACATCAATAACGTAATATAACCTAACCTAACCCAACCTATCATCTCGGCGGTAATATTAGACCACATTCCTGGCTTGTTGGCATCTACGTCTCGGTGGGACCTTTATATACATCAATAACGTAATATAACCTGACCTAACCCAACCTAACATCCCGGCGGTAATATTTGACAACATTCCTGGCGAGTTGGCCTCTACGTCTCGGTTTGACCTTCATATACATCAATAACGTAATATAACCTAACCTAACCCAACCTATCATGTCGGCGGTAATATTTGAAAACATTCCTGGCGAGTTGGCCTCCACGTCTCCGTGGGACCTTTATATACATCTATAACGTAATATAACCTAACCTAACCCAACCTAACATCTCGGCGGTAATATTTGAAAACATTCATGGCGAGTTGGCCTCTACGCCTCCGTGGTACATTTATATACATCAATAACGTAATATAACCTATCCTAACCCAAAATAACATCTCGGCGGTAATATTTGACCATATTCCTGGCTTGTTGGCATCTACGTCTCCGTGGGACCTTTATATACATCAATAACGTAATATAACCTGTCCTAACCCAACCTAACATCTCGGTGATAATATTTGACAACATTCCTGGCGAGTTGGCCTCTACGTCTCCGTGGGATCTTTCTATACACCAATAACGTAATATAACCTAACCTAACCCAGTCTAACATCTCGGCGGTAATATTTGAACACATTCCTGGCTTGTTGGCCTCTATGTCTCCGTGGGACCTTTATGTACATCAATAACGTAATATAACCTAACCTAACCCAACCTAACATCTCGGCGGTAATTTTTCAAAACATACCTGGCTAGTTGGCCTCTACGTCTCCGTGGGACCTTTATATACATCAATAACGCAATATAACCTAACCTAACCCAAACTAACATCTCGGCGGTAATATTTGATCAAATTCCTGGCTTGTTGGCCTCTACATCTCCGCGGGACCTTTAAATACATCTATAACGTAATATAACCTAACCTAACCCAACCTAACATCTCGGCGGTAATATTTGAAAACATTCGTGGCGAGTTGGCCTCTACGTCTCCGTGGGACCTTTATATACATCTATAACGTAATATAACCTAACCTAACCCAACCTATCATGTCGGCGGTAATATTTGATCACATTCCTGGCTTGTTGGCCTCTACGTTTCCGCGGGACCTTTAAATACATCTATAACGTAATATAACCTAACCTAACCCAACCTAACATCTCGGCGGTAATATTTGACAACATTCCTGGCGAGTTGGCCTCTAGGTCTCGGTTTGACCTTCATATACATCAATAACGTAATATAACCTAATCTAACCCAACCTAACATCTCGGCGGTAATATTTGAAAACATACCTGGCTAGTTGGCCTCTACGTCTCCGTGGGACCTTTATATACATCAATAACGCAATATAACCTAACCTAACCCAAACTAACATTTCGGCGGTAATATTTGCTCAAATTCCTGGCTTGTTGGCCTCTACATCTCCGCGGGACCTTTAAATACATCTATAACGTAATATAACCTAACCTAACCCAACCTAACATCTCGGCGGTAATATTTGAAAACATTCCTGGCTAGTTGGCCTCTACGTCTCCGTGGGACCTTTATATACATCTATAACGTAATATAACCTAACCTAACCCAACCTAACATCTCGGCGGTAATATTTGACAACATTCCTGGCGAGTTGGCGTCTCCGTCTCCGTGGGACCTTTATATACATCAATAACGTAATATAACCTAACCTAACCCAACCTAACATCTCGGCGGTAATATTTGACAACATTCCTGGCGAGTTGGCCTCTAGGTCTCGATTTGACCTTCATATACATCAATAACGTAATATAACCTAACCTAACCCAACCTATCATGTCGGCGGTAATATTTGATCACATTCCTGGCTTGTTGGCCTCTACGTCTCCGCGGGACCTTTAAATACATCTATAACGTAATATAACCTAACCTAACCCAACCTAACATCTCGGCGGTAATATTTGAAAACATTCATGGCGAGTTGGCCTCTACGCCTCCGTGGTACATTTATATACATCAATAACGTAATATAACCTATCCTAACCCAAAATAACATCTCGGCGGTAATATTTGACCACATTACTGGCTTGTTGGCTTCTACGTCTCGGTGGGACCTTTATATACATCAATAACGTAATATAACCTGACCTAACCCAACCTAACATCTCGGTGATAATATTTGACAACATTCCTGGCGAGTTGGCCTCTACGTCTCCGTGGGATCTTTCTATACACCAATAACGTAATATAACCTAACCTAACCCAATCTAACATCTCGGCGGTAATATTTGAACACATTCCTGGCTTGTTGGCCTCTATGTCTCCGTGGGAACTCCATATACATCAATAACGTAATATAACCTAACCTAACCCAACCTAACATCCCGGCGGTAATATTTGACAACATTCCTGGCGAGTTGGCCTCTACGTCTCGGTTTGACCTTCATATACATCAATAACGTAATATAACCTAACCTAACCCAACCTATCATGACGGCGGTAATATTTGAAAACATTCCTGGCGAGTTGGCCTCTACGTCTCCGTGGGACCTTTATATACATCTATAACGTAATATAACCTAACCTAACCCAACCTAACATCTGGGCGGTAATATTTGAAAACATTCCTGGCGAGTTGGCCTCTACGTCACCGTGGGACCTTTATAGACATCCATAACGTAATATAACCTAACCTAACCCAAGCTAACATCTCGGCGGTAATATTTGATAACATTCCCGGCGAGTAGGCCTATACGTCTCCGTGGGACCTTTATATACATCAATAACGTAATATAACCTAACCTAACCCAACCTAACATCTCGGCGGTAATATTTGATCACATTCCTGGCTTGCTGGCCTCTACGTCTCCGCGGGACCTTTAAATACATCTATAACGTCATATAACCTAACCTAACTCAACCTAACATCTCGGCGGTAATATTTGACCACATTCCTGGCTTGCTGGCATCTACGTCTCCGTGGGACTTTTATATACATCAATAACGTAATATAACCTAACCTAACCCAACCTAACATCTCGGCGGTAATATTTGAAAACATTCGTGGCGAGTTGGCCTCTACGTCTCCGTGGGACCTTTATATACATCTATAACGTAATATAACCTAACCTAACCCAACCTATCATGTCGGCGGTAATATTTGATCACATTCCTGGCTTGTTGGCCTCTACGTTTCCGCGGGACCTTTAAATACATCTATAACGTAATATAACCTAACCTAACCCAACCTAACATCTCGGCGGTAATATTTGACAACATTCCTGGCGAGTTGGCCTCTAGGTCTCGGTTTGACCTTCATATACATCAATAACGTAATATAACCTAATCTAACCCAACCTAACATCTCGGCGGTAATATTTGAAAACATACCTGGCTAGTTGGCCTCTACGTCTCCGTGGGACCTTTATATACATCAATAACGCAATATAACCTAACCTAACCCAAACTAACATTTCGGCGGTAATATTTGCTCAAATTCCTGGCTTGTTGGCCTCTACATCTCCGCGGGACCTTTAAATACATCTATAACGTAATATAACCTAACCTAACCCAACCTAACATCTCGGCGGTAATATTTGAAAACATTCCTGGCTAGTTGGCCTCTACGTCTCCGTGGGACCTTTATATACATCTATAACGTAATATAACCTAACCTAACCCAACCTAACATCTCGGCGGTAATATTTGACAACATTCCTGGCGAGTTGGCGTCTCCGTCTCCGTGGGACCTTTATATACATCAATAACGTAATATAACCTAACCTAACCCAACCTAACATCTCGGCGGTAATATTTGACAACATTCCTGGCGAGTTGGCCTCTAGGTCTCGATTTGACCTTCATATACATCAATAACGTAATATAACCTAACCTAACCCAACCTATCATGTCGGCGGTAATATTTGATCACATTCCTGGCTTGTTGGCCTCTACGTCTCCGCGGGACCTTTAAATACATCTATAACGTAATATAACCTAACCTAACCCAACCTAACATCTCGGCGGTAATATTTGAAAACATTCATGGCGAGTTGGCCTCTACGCCTCCGTGGTACATTTATATACATCAATAACGTAATATAACCTATCCTAACCCAAAATAACATCTCGGCGGTAATATTTGACCACATTACTGGCTTGTTGGCATCTACGTCTCGGTGGGACCTTTATATACATCAATAACGTAATATAACCTGACCTAACCCAACCTAACATCTCGGCGGTAATATTTGAAAACATTCCTGGCGAGTTGGCCTCTACGTCTCCGTGGGACCTTTATATACATCTATAACGTAATATAACCTAACCTAACCCAACCTAACATCTCGGCGGTAATATTTGACAACATTCCTGGCGAGTTGGAGTCTCCGTCTCCGTGGGACCTTTATATACATCAATAACGTAATATAACCTAACCTAACCCAACCTAACATCTCGGTGACAATATTTGACAACATTCCTGGCTTGTTGGCCTCTATGTCTCCGTGGGACCTTTATATACATCAATAACGTAATATAACCTAACCTAACCCAACCTAACATCTCGGCGGTAATATTTGAAAACATACCTGGCTAGTTGGCCTCTACGTCTCCGTGGGACCTTTATATACATCAATAACGCAATATAACCTAACCTAATCCAAACTAACATCTCGGTGGTAATATTTGATCAAATTCCTGGTTTGTTGGCCTCTACATCTCCGCGGGACCTTTAAATACATCTATAACGTAATATAACCTAACCTAACCCAACCTAACATCTCGGCGGTAATATTTGAAAACATTCCTGGCGAGTTGGCCTCTACGTCTCCGTGGGACCTTTATATACATCTATAACGTAATATAACCTAACCTAACCCAACCTAACATCTCGGCGGTAATATTTGACAACATTCCTGGCGAGTTGGCGTCTCCGTCTCCGTGGGACCTTTATATACATCAATAACGTAATATAACCTAACCTAACCCAACCTAACATCTCGGCGGTAATATTTGACAACATTCCTGGCGAGTTGGCCTCTACGTCTCGGTTTGACCTTCATATACATCAATAACGTAATATAACCTAACCTAACCCAACCTATCATGTCGGCGGTAATATTTGATCACATTCCTGGCTTGTTGGCCTCTACGTCTCCGCGGGACCTTTAAATACATCTATAACGTAATATAACCTAACCTAACCCAACCTAACATCTCGGCGGTAATATTTGAAAACATTCATGGCGAGTTGGCCTCTACGCCTCCGTGGTACATATATATACATCAATAACGTAATATAACCTATCCTAACCCAAAATAACATCTCGGCGGTAATATTAGACCACATTCCTGGCTTGTTGGCTTCTACGTCTCGGTGGGACCTTTATATACATCAATAACGTAATATAACCTGACCTAACCCAACCTAACATCTCGGTGATAATATTTGACAACATTCCTGGCGAGTTGGCCTCTACGTCTCCGTGGGATCTTTCTATACACCAATAACGTAATATAACCTAACCTAACCCAATCTAACATCTCGGCGGTAATATTTGAACACATTCCTGGCTTGTTGGCCTCTATGTCTCCGTGGGAACTCCATATACATCAATAACGTAATATAACCTAACCTAACCCAACCTAACATCCCGGCGGTAATATTTGACAACATTCCTGGCGAGTTGGCCTCTACGTCTCGGTTTGACCTTCATATACATCAATAACGTAATATAACCTAACCTAACCCAACCTATCATGACGGCGGTAATATTTGAAAACATTCCTGGCGAGTTGGCCTCTACGTCACCGTGGGACCTTTATAGACATCCATAACGTAATATAACCTAACCTAACCCAAGCTAACATCTCGGCGGTAATATTTGATAACATTCCCGGCGAGTAGGCCTATACGTCTCCGTGGGACCTTTATATACATCAATAACGTAATATAACCTAACCTAACCCAACCTAACATCTCGGCGGTAATATTTGATCACATTCCTGGCTTGCTGGCCTCTACGTCTCCGCGGGACCTTTAAATACATCTATAACGTCATATAACCTAACCTAACTCAACCTAACATCTCGGCGGTAATATTTGACCACATTCCTGGCTTGCTGGCATCTACGTCTCCGTGGGACTTTTATATACATCAATAACGTAATATAACCTAACCTAACCCAACCTAACATCTCGGCGGTAATATTTGATCACATTCCTGGCTTGCTGGCCTCTACGTCTCCGCGGGACCTTTAAATACATCTATAACGTAATATAACCTAACCTAACCCAACCTAACATCTCGGCGGTAATATTTGACCACATTCCTGGCTTGCTGGCATCTACGTCTCCGTGGGACCTTTATATACATCAATAACGTAATATAACCTAACCTAACCCTACATAACATCTCGGCGGTAATATTTGACAACATTCCTGGCGAGTTGGCCTCTACGTCTCGGTTTGACCTTCATATACATCAATAACGTAATATAACCTAACCTAACCCAACCTATCATCTCGGCGGTAATATTTGACAACATTCCTGGCGAGTTGGCCTATACGTCTCCGTCGGACCTTTATGTACAACAATAATATAGTATAAGCTAGGCTAACCCAGTCTATCATCTCGGCGGTAATATTTGACCACATTCCTGGCTTGTTGGCATCTACGTCTCCATGGGATCTTTATATACATCAATAACGTAATATAACCTAACCTAACCCAACCTATCATCTCGGCGGTAATATTTGACAACATTCCTGGCGAGTTGGCCTCCACGTCTCCGTGGGAACTTTATATACATCTATAACGTAATATAACCTAACCTAACCCAACCTATCATCTCGGCGGTAATATTTGACAACATACCTGGCGAGTTGGCCTCTACGTCTCCGTGGGACCTTCATATACATCAATAACGTAATATAACCTAACCTAACCCAACCTATCATCTCGGCGGTAATATTTGACAACATTCCTGGCTTGCTGGCCTGTACGTCTCCGCGGGACCTTTATATACATCTATAACGTGATATAACCTAACCTAACCCAACCTAACATCTCGGCGGTAATATTTGAAAACATTCCTGGCGAGTTGGCCTCTACGTCACCGTTGGACCTTTATAGACATCCATAACGTAATATAACCTAACCTAACCCAAGCTAACATCTCGGCAGTAATATTTGACAACATTCCCGGCGAGTTGGCCTATACGTCTCCGTGGGACCTTTATATACATCAATAACGTAATATAACCTAACCTAACCCAACCTAACATCTCGGCGGTAATATTTGATCACATTCCTGGCCTGCTGGCCTCTACGTCTCCGCGGGACCTTTAAATACATCTATAACGTAATATAACCTAACCTAACCCAACCTAACGTCTCGGCGGTAATATTTGACCACATTCCTGGCTTGCTGGCATCTACGTCTCCGTGGGACCTTTATATACATCAATAACGTAGTATAACCTAACCTAACCCAACCTAACATCTCGGCGGTAATATTTGACAACATTCCTGGCGAGTTGGCCTATACGTCTCCGTCGGACCTTTATGTACAACAATAATATAGTATAAGCTAGGCTAACCCAGTCTATCATCTCGGCGGTAATATTTGACCACATTCCTGGCTTGTTGGCATCTACGTCTCCATGGGATCTTTATATACATCAATAACGTAATATAACCTAACCTAACCCAACCTATCATCTCGGCGGTAATATTTGACAACATTCCTGGCGAGTTGGCCTCCACGTCTCCGTGGGAACTTTATATACATCTATAACGTAATATAACCTAACCTAACCCAACCTATCATCTCGGCGGTAATATTTGACAACATACCTGGCGAGTTGGCCTCTACGTCTCCGTGGGACCTTCATATACATCAATAACGTAATATAACCTAACCTAACCCAACCTATCATCTCGGCGGTAATATTTGACAACATTCCTGGCTTGCTGGCCTGTACGTCTCCGCGGGACCTTTATATACATCTATAACGTGATATAACCTAACCTAACCCAACCTAACATCTCGGCGGTAATATTTGAAAACATTCCTGGCGAGTTGGCCTCTACGTCACCGTTGGACCTTTATAGACATCCATAACGTAATATAACCTAACCTAACCCAAGCTAACATCTCGGCAGTAATATTTGACAACATTCCCGGCGAGTTGGCCTATACGTCTCCGTGGGACCTTTATATACATCAATAACGTAATATAACCTAACCTAACCCAACCTAACATCTCGGCGGTAATATTTGATCACATTCCTGGCCTGCTGGCCTCTACGTCTCCGCGGGACCTTTAAATACATCTATAACGTAATATAACCTAACCTAACCCAACCTAACGTCTCGGCGGTAATATTTGACCACATTCCTGGCTTGCTGGCATCTACGTCTCCGTGGGACCTTTATATACATCAATAACGTAGTATAACCTAACCTAACCCAACCTAACATCTCGGCGGTAATATTTGACAACATTCCTGGCGAGTTGGCCTCTACGTCTCGGTTTGACCTTCATATACATCAATAACGTAATATAACCTAACCTAACCCAACCTATCATCTCGGCGGTAATATTTGACAACATTCCTGGCGAGTTGGCCTATACGTCTCCGTCGGACCTTTATATACAACAATAACGTAATATAACCTAACCTAACCCAACCTAACATCTCGGCGGTAATATTTGAAAACATTCATGGCGAGTTGGCCTCTACGCCTCCGTGGTACATTTATATACATCAATAACGTAATATAACCTATCCTAACCCAAAATAACATCTCGGCGGTAATATTTGACCATATTCCTGGCTTGTTGGCATCTACGTCTCCGTGGGACCTTTATATACATCAATAACGTAATATAACCTGACCTAACCCAACCTAACATCTCGGTGATAATATTTGACAACATTCCTGGCGAGTTGGCCTCTACGTCTCCGTGGGATCTTTCTATACACCAATAACGTAATATAACCTAACCTAACCCAGTCTAACATCTCGGCGGTAATATTTGAACACATTCCTGGCTTGTTGGCCTCTATGTCTCCGTGGGACCTTTATGTACATCAATAACGTAATATAACCTAACCTAACCCAACCTAACATCTCGGCGGTAATATTTGAAAACATACCTGGCTAGTTGGCCTCTACGTCTCCGTGGGACCTTTATATACATCAATAACGCAATATAACCTAACCTAACCCAAACTAACATCTCGGCGGTAATATTTGATCAAATTCCTGGCTTGTTGGCCTCTACATCTCCGCGGGACCTTTAAATACATCTATAACGTGATATAACCTAACCTAACACAACCTAACATCTCGGCGGTAATATTTGACAACATTCCTGGCGAGTTGGCGTCTCCGTCTCCGTGGGACCTTTATATACATCAATAACGTAATATAACCTAACCTAACCCAACCTAACATCTCGGCGGTAATATTTGACAACATTCCTGGCGAGTTGGCCTCTACGTCTCGGTTTGACCTTCATATACATCAATAACGTAATATAACCTAACCTAACCCAACCTATCATGTCGGCGGTAATATTTGATCACATTCCTGGCTTGTTGGCCTCTACGTCTCCGCGGGACCTTTAAATACATCTATAACGTAATATAACCTAACCTAACCCAACCTAACATCTCGGCGGTAATATTTGAAAACATTCATGGCGAGTTGGCCTCTACGCCTCCGTGGTACATTTATATACATCAATAACGTAATATAACCTATCCTAACCCAAAATAACATCTCGGCGGTAATATTTGACCACATTCCTGGCTTGTTGGCATCTACGTCTCCGTGGGACCTTTATATACATCAATAACGTAATATAACCTGACCTAACCCAACCTAACATCTCGCTGATAATATTTGACAACATTCCTGGCGAGTTGGCCTCTACGTCTCCGTGGGATCTTTCTATACACCATAACGTAATATAACCTAACCTAACCCAATCTAACATCTCGGCGGTAATATTTGAACACATTCCTGGCTTGTTGGCCTCTATGTCTCCGTGGGACCTTTATATACATCAATAACGTAATATAACCAAACCTAACCCAACCTAACATCTCGGCGGTAATATTTGAAAACATACCTGGCTAGTTGGCCTCTACGTCTCCGTGGGACCTTTATATACATCAATAACGCAATATAACCTAACCTAACGGAAACTAACATCTCGGCGGTAATATTTGATCAAATTCATGGCTTGTTGGCCTCTACATCTCTGCGGGACCTTTAAATACATCTATAACGTAATATAACCTAACCTAACCCAACCTAACATCTCGGCGGTAATATTTGTAAACATTCCAGGCGAGTTGGCCTCTACGTCTCCGTGGGACCTTTATATAAATCTATAACGTAATATAACCTATCCTAACCCAAAATAACATCTCGGCGGTAATATTTGACCACATTCCTGGCTTGTTCGCATCTACGTCTCGGTGGGACCTTTATATACATCAATAACGTAATATAACCTGACCTAACCCAACCTAACATCTCGGTGATAATATTTGACAACATTCCTGGCGAGTTGGCCTCTACGTCTCCGTGGGATCTTTCTGTACACCAATAACGTAATATAACCTAACCTAACCCAATCTAACATCTCGGCGGTAATATTTGAACACATTCCTGGCTTGTTGGCCTCTATGTCTCCGTGGGACCTCCATATACATCAATAACGTAATATAACCTAACCTAACCCAACCTAACATCCCGGCGGTAATATTTGACAACATTCCTGGCGAGTTGGCCTCTACGTCCCGGTTTGACCTTCATATACATCAATAACGTAATATAACTTAACCTAACCCAACCTATCATGTCGGCGGTAATATTTGATCACATTCCTGGCTTGTTGGCCTGTACGTCTCCGCGGGACCTTTATAGACATCCATAACGTAATATAACCTAACCTAACCCAAGCTAACATCTCGGCGGTAATATTTGACAACATTCCCGGCGAGTAGGCCTATACGTCTCCGTGGGACCTTTATATACATTAATAACGTAATATAACCTAACCTAACCCAACCTAACATCTCGGCGGTAATATTTGATCACATTCCTGGCTTGCTGGCCTCTACGTCTCCGTGGGACCTTTATATACATCAATAACGTAATATAACCTAACCTAACCCTACCTAACATCTCGGCGGTAATATTTGAAAACATTCCTGGCGAGTTGGCCTCTACGTCACCGTTGGACCTTTATAGACATCCATAACGTAATATAACCTAACCGAACCCAAGCTAACATCTCGGCAGTAATATTTGACAACATTCCCGGCGAGTTGGCCTATACGTCTCCGTGGGACCTTTATATACATCAATAACGTAATATAACCTAACCTAACCCAACCTAACATCTCGGCGGTAATATTTGATCACATTCCTGGCCTGCTGGCCTCTACGTCTCCGCGGGACCTTTAAATACATCTATAACGTAATATAACCTAACCTAACCCAACCTAACGTCTCGGCGGTAATATTTGACCACATTCCTGGCTTGCTGGCATCTACGTCTCCGTGGGACCTTTATATACATCAATAACGTAGTATAACCTAACCTAACCCAACCTAACATCTCGGCGGTAATATTTGACAACATTCCTGGCGAGTTGGCCTCTACGTCTCGGTTTGACCTTCATATACATCAATAACGTAATATAACCTAACCTAACCCAACCTATCATCTCGGCGGTAATATTTGACAACATTCCTGGCGAGTTGGCCTATACGTCTCCGTCGGACCTTTATATACAACAATAACGTAATATAACCTAACCTAACCCAACCTAACATCTCGGCGGTAATATTTGAAAACATTCATGGCGAGTTGGCCTCTACGCCTCCGTGGTACATTTATATACATCAATAACGTAATATAACCTATCCTAACCCAAAATAACATCTCGGCGGTAATATTTGACCATATTCCTGGCTTGTTGGCATCTACGTCTCCGTGGGACCTTTATATACATCAATAACGTAATATAACCTGACCTAACCCAACCTAACATCTCGGTGATAATATTTGACAACATTCCTGGCGAGTTGGCCTCTACGTCTCCGTGGGATCTTTCTATACACCAATAACGTAATATAACCTAACCTAACCCAGTCTAACATCTCGGCGGTAATATTTGAACACATTCCTGGCTTGTTGGCCTCTATGTCTCCGTGGGACCTTTATGTACATCAATAACGTAATATAACCTAACCTAACCCAACCTAACATCTCGGCGGTAATATTTGAAAACATACCTGGCTAGTTGGCCTCTACGTCTCCGTGGGACCTTTATATACATCAATAACGCAATATAACCTAACCTAACCCAAACTAACATCTCGGCGGTAATATTTGATCAAATTCCTGGCTTGTTGGCCTCTACATCTCCGCGGGACCTTTAAATACATCTATAACGTGATATAACCTAACCTAACACAACCTAACATCTCGGCGGTAATATTTGACAACATTCCTGGCGAGTTGGCGTCTCCGTCTCCGTGGGACCTTTATATACATCAATAACGTAATATAACCTAACCTAACCCAACCTAACATCTCGGCGGTAATATTTGACAACATTCCTGGCGAGTTGGCCTCTACGTCTCGGTTTGACCTTCATATACATCAATAACGTAATATAACCTAACCTAACCCAACCTATCATGTCGGCGGTAATATTTGATCACATTCCTGGCTTGTTGGCCTCTACGTCTCCGCGGGACCTTTAAATACATCTATAACGTAATATAACCTAACCTAACCCAACCTAACATCTCGGCGGTAATATTTGAAAACATTCATGGCGAGTTGGCCTCTACGCCTCCGTGGTACATTTATATACATCAATAACGTAATATAACCTATCCTAACCCAAAATAACATCTCGGCGGTAATATTTGACCACATTCCTGGCTTGTTGGCATCTACGTCTCCGTGGGACCTTTATATACATCAATAACGTAATATAACCTGACCTAACCCAACCTAACATCTCGGTGATAATATTTGACAACATTCCTGGCGAGTTGGCCTCTACGTCTCCGTGGGATCTTTCTATACACCATAACGTAATATAACCTAACCTAACCCAATCTAACATCTCGGCGGTAATATTTGAACACATTCCTGGCTTGTTGGCCTCTATGTCTCCGTGGGACCTTTATATACATCAATAACGTAATATAACCAAACCTAACCCAACCTAACATCTCGGCGGTAATATTTGAAAACATACCTGGCTAGTTGGCCTCTACGTCTCCGTGGGACCTTTATATACATCAATAACGCAATATAACCTAACCTAACGGAAACTAACATCTCGGCGGTAATATTTGATCAAATTCATGGCTTGTTGGCCTCTACATCTCTGCGGGACCTTTAAATACATCTATAACGTAATATAACCTAACCTAACCCAACCTAACATCTCGGCGGTAATATTTGAAAACATTCCTGGCGAGTTGGCCTCTACGTCTCCGTGGGACCTTTATATAAATCTATAACGTAATATAACCTATCCTAACCCAAAATAACATCTCGGCGGTAATATTTGACCACATTCCTGGCTTGTTGGCATCTACGTCTCGGTGGGACCTTTATATACATCAATAACGTAATATAACCTGACCTAACCCAACCTAACATCTCGGTGATAATATTTGACAACATTCCTGGCGAGTTGGCCTCTACGTCTCCGTGGGATCTTTCTGTACACCAATAACGTAATATAACCTAACCTAACCCAATCTAACATCTCGGCGGTAATATTTGAACACATTCCTGGCTTGTTGGCCTCTATGTCTCCGTGGGCCCTCCATATACATCAATAACGTAATATAACCTAACCTAACCCAACCTAACATCCCGGCGGTAATATTTGACAACATTCCTGGCGAGTTGGCCTCTACGTCCCGGTTTGACCTTCATATACATCAATAACGTAATATAACCTAACCTAACCCAACCTATCATGTCGGCGGTAATATTTGATCACATTCCTGGCTTGTTGGCCTCTACGTCTCCGCGGGACCTTTATAGACATCCATAACGTAATATAACCTAACCTAACCCAAGCTAACATCTCGGCGGTAATATTTGACAACATTCCCGGCGAGTAGGCCTATACGTCTCCGTGGGACCTTTATATACATTAATAACGTAATATAACCTAACCTAACCCAACCTAACATCTCGGCGGTAATATTTGATCACATTCCTGGCTTGCTGGCCTCTACGTCTCCGTGGGACCTTTATATACATCAATAACGTAATATAACCTAACCTAACCCTACCTAACATCTCGGCGGTAATATTTGACAACATTCCTGGCGAGTTGGCCTCTACGTCTCGGTTTGACCTTCATATACATCAATAACGTAATATAACCTAACCTAACCCAACCTATCATCTCGGCGGTAATATTTGACAACATTCCTGGCGAGTTGGCCTCCACGTCTCCGTGGGAACTTTATATACATCTATAACGTAATATAACCTAACCTAACCCAACCTATCATCTCGGCGGTAATATTTGACAACATACCTGGCGAGTTGGCCTCTACGTCTCCGTGGGACCTTTAAATACATCTATAACGTAATATAACCTAACCTAACCCAACCTAACGTCTCGGCGGTAATATTTGACCACATTCCTGGCTTGCTGGCATCTACGTCTCCGTGGGACCTTTATATACATCAATAACGTAATATAACCTAACCTAACCCAACCTATCATCTCGGCGGTAATATTTGACAACATTCCTGGCGAGTTGGCCTATACGTCTCCGTCGGACCTTTATATACAACAATAACGTAATATAACCTAACCTAACCCAACCTAACATCTCGGCGGTAATATTTGAAAACATTAATGGCGAGTTGGCCTCTACGCCTCCGTGGTACATTTATATACATCAATAACGTAATATAACCTATCCTAACCCAAAATAACATCTCGGCGGTAATATTTGACCATATTCCTGGCTTGTTGGCATCTACGTCTCCGTGGGACCTTTATATACATCAATAACGTAATATAACCTGACCTAACCCAACCTAACATCTCGGTGATAATATTTGACAACATTCCTGGCGAGTTGGCCTCTACGTCTCCGTGGGATCTTTCTATACACCAATAACGTAATATAACCTAACCTAACCCAGTCTAACATCTCGGCGGTAATATTTCAACACATTCCTGGCTTGTTGGCCTCTATGTCTCCGTGGGACCTTTATATACATCAATAACGTAATATAACCTAACCTAACCCAACCTAACATCTCGACGGTAATATTTGAAAACATACCTGGCTAGTTGGCCTCTACGTCTCCGTGGGACCTTTATATACATCAATAACGCAATATAACCTAACCTAACCCAAACTAACATCTCGGCGGTAATATTTGATCACATTCCTGGCTTGCTGGCCTCTACGTCTCCGTGGGACCTTTATATACATCTATAACGTAATATAACCTAACCTAACCCAACCTAACATCTCGGCGGTAATATTTGACCACATTCCTGGCTTGCTGGCATCTACGTCTCCGTGGGACCTTTATATACATCAATAACGTAATATAACCTAACCTAACCCAACCTATCATCTCGGCGGTAATATTTGACAACATTCCTGGCGAGTTGGCCTCCACGTCTCCGTTGGAACTTTATATACATCTATAACGTAATATAACCTAACCTAACCCAACCTATCATCTCGGCGGTAATATTTGACAACATACCTGGCTAGTTGGCCTCTACGTCTACGTGGGACCTTCATATACATCAATAACGTAATATAACCTAACCTAACCCAACCTATCATCTCGGCGGTAATATTTAACAACATTCCTGGCGAGTTGGCCTATACGTCTCCGTCGGACCTTTATATACAACAATAACATAGTATAAGCTAGGCTAACCCAATCTAACATCTCGGCGGTAATATTTGAAAACATACCTGGCTAGTTGGCTTCTACGTCTCCGTGGGACCTTTATATACATCAATAACGCAATATAACCTAACCCAACCCAAACTAACATCTCCGCGGTAATATTTGATCAAATTCCTGGCTTGTTGGCCTCTACATCTCCGCGGGACCTTTAAATACATCTATAACGTAATATAACCTAACCTAACCCAATCTAACATCTCGGCGGTAATATTTGAACACATTCCTGGCTTGTTGGCCTCTATGTCTCCGTGGGACCTCCATATACATCAATAACGTAATATAACCTAACCTAACCCAACCTAACATCCCGGCGGTAATATTTGACAACATTCCTGGCGAGTTGGCCTCCACGTCTCCGTGGGAACTTTATATACATCTATAACGTAATATAACCTAACCTAACCCAACCTATCATCTCGGCGGTAATATTTGACAACATACCTGGCGAGTTGGCCTCTACGTCTACGTGGCACCTTCATATACATCAATAACGTAATATAACCTAACCTAACCCAACCTATCATCTCGGCGGTGATATTTGACAACATTCCTGGCGAGTTGGCCTATACGTCTCCGTCGGACCTTTATATACAACAATAACATAGTATAAGCTAGGCTAACCCAATCTAACATCTCGGCGGTAATATTTGAAAACATACCTGGCTAGTTGGCTTCTACGTCTCCGCGGGACCTTTAAATACATCTATAACGTAATATAACCTAACCTAACCCAACCTATCATCTCGGCGGTAATATTTAACAACATTCCTGGCGAGTTGGCCTATACGTCTCCGTCGGTCCTTTATATACAACAATAACATAGTATAAGCTAGGCTAACCCAATCTAACATCTCGGCGGTAATATTTGAAAACATACCTGGCTAGTTGGCTTCTACGTCTCCGTGGGACCTTTATATACATCAATAACGCAATATAACCTAACCCAACCCAAACTAACATCTCCGCGGTAATATTTGATCAAATTCCTGGCTTGTTGGCCTCTACATCTCCGCGGGACCTTTAAATACATCTATAACGTAATATAACCTAACCTAACCCAACCTAACATCTCGGCGGTAATATTTGAAAACATTCCTGGCGAGTTGGCCTCTACGTCTCCGTGGGACCTTTATATACATCTATAACGTAATATAACCTAACCTAACACAACCTAACATCTCGGCGGTAATATTTGACAACATTCCTGGCGAGTTGGCGTCTCCGTCTCCGTGGGACCTTTATATACATCAATAACGTAATATAACCTAACCTAACCCAACCTAACATCTCGGCGGTAATATTTGACAACATTCCTGGCGAGTTGGCCTCTACGTCTCGGTTTGACCTTCATATACATCAATAACGTAATATAACCTAACCTAACCCAACCTATCATGTCGGCGGTAATATTTGATCACATTCCTGGCTTGTTGGCCTCTACGTCTCCGCGGGACCTTTAAATACATCTATAACGTAATATAACCTAACCTAACCCAACCTAACATCTCGGCGGTAATATTTGAAAACATTCATGGCGAGTTGGCCTCTACGCCTCCGTGGTACATTTATATACATCAATAACGTAATATAACCTATCCTAACCCAAAATAACATCTCGGCGGTAATATTTGACCACATTCCTGGCTTGTTGGCATCTACGTCTCCGTGGGACCTTTATATACATCAATAACGTAATATAACCTGACCTAACCCAACCTAACATCTCGGTGATAATATTTGACAACATTCCTGGCGAGTTGGCCTCTACGTCTCCGTGGGATCTTTCTATACACCATAACGTAATATAACCTAACCTAACCCAATCTAACATCTCGGCGGTAATATTTGAACACATTCCTGGCTTGTTGGCCTCTATGTCTCCGTGGGACCTTTATATACATCAATAACGTAATATAACCAAACCTAACCCAACCTAACATCTCGGCGGTAATATTTGAAAACATACCTGGCTAGTTGGCCTCTACGTCTTCGTGGGACCTTTATATACATCAATAACGCAATATAACCTAACCTAACGGAAACTAACATCTCGGCGGTAATATTTGATCAAATTCATGGCTTGTTGGCCTCTCCATCTCTGCGGGACCTTTAAATACATCTATAACGTAATATAACCTAACCTAACCCAATCTAACATCTCGGCGGTAATATTTGAAAACATTCCTGGCGAGTTGGCCTCTACGTCTCCGTGGAACCTTTATATACATCTATAACGTAATATAACCTATCCTAACCCAAAATAACATCTCGGCGGTAATATTTGACCACATTCCTGGCTTGTTGGCATCTACGTCTCCGTGGGACCTTTATATACATCAATAACGTAATATAACCTGACCTAACCCAACCTAACATCTCGGTGATAATATTTGACAACATTCCTGGCGAGTTGGCCTCTACGTCTCCGTGGGATCTTTCTATACACCAATAACGTAATATAACCTAACCTAACCCAATCTAACATCTCGGCGGTAATATTTGAACACATTCCTGGCTTGTTGGCCTCTATGTCTCCGTGGGACCTCCATATACATCAATAACGTAATATAACCTAACCTAACCCAACCTAACATCCCGGCGGTAATATTTGACAACATTCCTGGCGAGTTGGCCTCTACGTCCCGGTTTGACCTTCATATACATCAATAACGTAATATAACCTAACCTAACCCAACCTATCATGTCGGCGGTAATATTTGATCACATTCATGGCTTGTTGGCCTCTACGTCTCCGCGGGACCTTTATAGACATCCATAACGTAATATAACCTAACCTAACCCAAGCTAACATCTCGGCGGTAATATTTGACAACATTCCCGGCGAGTAGGCCTATACGTCTCCGTGGGACCTTTATATACATTAATAACGTAATATAACCTGACCTAACCCAACCTAACATCTCGGTGATAATATTTGACAACATTCCTGGCGAGTTGGCCTCTACGTCTCCGTGGGATCTTTCTATACACCAATAACGTAATATAACCTAACCTAACCCAGTCTAACATCTCGGCGGTAATATTTCAACACATTCCTGGCTTGTTGGCCTCTATGTCTCCGTGGGACCTTTATATACATCAATAACGTAATATAACCTAACCTAACCCAACCTAACATCTCGGCGGTAATATTTGAAAACATACCTGGCTAGTTGGCCTCTACGTCTCCGTGGGACCTTTATATACATCAATAACGCAATATAACCTAACCTAACCCAAACTAACATCTCGGCGGTAATATTTGATCAAATTCCTGGCTTGTTGGCCTCTACATCTCCGCGGGACCTTTAAATACATCTATAACGTAATATAACCTAACCTAACCCAACCTAACATCTCGGCGGTAATATTTGAAAACATTCGTGGCGAGTTGGCCTCTACGTCTCCGTGGGACTTTTATATACATCTATAACGTAATATAACCTAACCTAACCCAACCTATCATGTCGGCGGTAATATTTGATCACATTCCTGGCTTGTTGGCCTCTACGTTTCCGCGGGACCTTTAAATACATCTATAACGTAATATAACCTAACCTAACCCAACCTAACATCTCGGCGGTAATATTTGAAAACATTCATGGCGAGTTGGCCTCTACGCCTCCGTGGTACATTTATATACATCAATAACGTAATATAACCTATCCTAACCCAAAATAACATCTCGGCGGTAATATTTGACCATATTCCTGGCTTGTTGGCATCTACGTCCCCGTGGGACCTTTATATACATCAATAACGTAATATAACCTAACCTAACCCAACCTAACATCTCGGCGGTAATATTTGACAACATTCCTGGCGAGTTGGCCTCTACGTCTCGGTTTGACCTTCATATACATCAATAACGTAATATAACCTAACCTAACCCAACCTATCATCTCGGCGGTAATATTTGACAACATTCCTGGCGAGTTGGCCTATACGTCTCCGTCGGACCTTTATATACAACAATAATATAGTATAAGCTAGGCTAACCCAGTCTATCATCTCGGCGGTAATATTTGACCACATTCCTGGCTTGTTGGCATCTACGTCTCCATGGGATCTTTATATACATCAATAACGTAATATAACCTAACCTAACCCAACCTATCATCTCGGCGGTAATATTTGACAAGATTCCTGGCGAGTTGGCCTCCACGTCTCGGTTTGACCTTCATATACATCAATAACGTAATATAACCTAACCTAACCCAACCTATCATCTCGGCGGTAATATTTGACAACATTCCTGGCGAGTTGGCCTATACGTCTCCGTCGGACCTTTATATACAACAATAACATAGTATAAGCTAGGCTAACCCAACCTAACATCTCGGCCGTAATATTTGACAACATTCCTGGCGAGTTGGCGTCTCCGTCTCCGTGGGACCTTTATATACATCTATAACGTGATATAACCTAACCTAATCCAACCTAACATCTCGGCGGTAATATTTGAAAACATTCCTGGCGAGTTGGCCTCTACGTCACCGTGGGACCTTTATAGACATCCATAACGTAATATAACCTAACCTAACCCAAGCTAACATCTCGGCAGTAATATTTGACAACATTCCCGGCGAGTTGGCCTATACGTCTCCGTGGGACCTTTATATACATCAATAACGTAATATAACCTAACCTAACCCAACCTAACATCTCGGCGGTAATATTTGATCACATTCCTGGCCTGCTGGCCTCTACGTCTCCGCGGGACCTTTAAATACATCTATAACGTAATATAACCTAACCTAACCCAACCTAACGTCTCGGCGGTAATATTTGACCACATTCCTGGCTTGCTGGCATCTACGTCTCCGTGGGACCTTTATATACATCAATAACGTAATATAACCTAACCTAACCCAACCTAACATCTCGGCGGTAATATTTGACAACATTCCGGGCGAGTTGGCCTCTACGTCTCGGTTTGACCTTCATATACATCAATAACGTAATATAACCTAACCTAACCCAACCTATCATCTCGGCGGTAATATTTGACAACATTCCTGGCGAGTTGGCCTATACGTCTCCGTCGGACCTTTATATACAACAATAACATAGTATAAGCTAGGCTAACCCAACCTAACATCTCGGCCGTAATATTTGACAACATTCCTGGCGAGTTGGCGTCTCCGTCTCCGTGGGACCTTTATATACATCAATAACGTAATATAACCTAACCTAACCCAACCTAACATCTCGGCGGTAATATTTGACAACATTCCTGGCGAGTTGGCCTCTACGTCTCGGTTTGACCCTCATATACATCAGTAACGTAATATAACCTAACCTAACCCAACCTAACATCTCGGCGGTAATATTTGAAAACATTCCTGGCGAGTTGGCCTCTACGTCTCCGTGGGACCTTTATATACATCTATAACGTAATATAACCTAACCTAACACAACCTAACATCTCGGCGGTAATATTTGACAACATTCCTGGCGAGTTGGCGTCTCCGTCTCCGTGGGACCTTTATATACATCAATAACGTAATATAACCTAACCTAACCCAATCTAACATCTCGGCGGTAATATTTGAACACATTCCTGGCTTGTTGGCCTCTATGTCTCCGTGGGACCTCCATATACATCAATAACGTAATATAACCTAACCTAACCCTACCTAACATCTCGGCGGTAATATTTGACAACATTCCTGGCGAGTTGGCCTCTACGTCTCGGTTTGACCTTCATATACATCAATAACGTAATATAACCTAACCTAACCCAACCTATCATCTCGGCGGTAATATTTGACAACATTCCTGGCGAGTTGGCCTCCACGTCTCCGTGGGAACTTTATATACATCTATAACGTAATATAACCTAACCTAACCCAACCTATCATCTCGGCGGTAATATTTGACAACATACCTGGCGAGTTGGCCTCTACGTCTCCGTGGGACCTTTAAATACATCTATAACGTAATATAACCTAACCTAACCCAACCTAACGTCTCGGCGGTAATATTTGACCACATTCCTGGCTTGCTGGCATCTACGTCTCCGTGGGACCTTTATATACATCAATAACGTAATATAACCTAACCTAACCCAACATAACATCTCGGCGGTAATATTTGACAACATTCCTGGCGAGTTGGCCTCTACGTCTCGGTTTGACCTTCATATACATCAATAACGTAATATAACCTAACCTAACCCAACCTATCATCTCGGCGGTAATATTTGACAACATTCCTGGCGAGTTGGCCTATACGTCTCCGTCGGACCTTTATATACAACAATAACGTAATATAACCTAACCTAACCCAACCTAACATCTCGGCGGTAATATTTGAAAACATTCATGGCGAGTTGGCCTCTACGCCTCCGTGGTACATTTATATACATCAATAACGTAATATAACCTATCCTAACCCAAAATAACATCTCGGCGGTAATATTTGACCATATTCCTGGCTTGTTGGCATCTACGTCTCCGTGGGACCTTTATATACATCAATAACGTAATATAACCTGACCTAACCCAACCTAACATCTCGGTGATAATATTTGACAACATTCCTGGCGAGTTGGCCTCTACGTCTCCGTGGGATCTTTCTATACACCAATAACGTAATATAACCTAACCTAACCCAGTCTAACATCTCGGCGGTAATATTTCAACACATTCCTGGCTTGTTGGCCTCTATGTCTCCGTGGGACCTTTATATACATCAATAACGTAATATAACCTAACCTAACCCAACCTAACATCTCGGCGGTAATATTTGAAAACATACCTGGCTAGTTGGCCTCTACGTCTCCGTGGGACCTTTATATACATCAATAACGCAATATAACCTAACCTAACCCAAACTAACATCTCGGCGGTAATATTTGATCAAATTCCTGGCTTGTTGGCCTCTACATCTCCGCGGGACCTTTAAATACATCTATAACGTAATATAACCTAACCTAACCCAACCTAACATCTCGGCGGTAATATTTGAAAACATTCGTGGCGAGTTGGCCTCTACGTCTCCGTGGGACTTTTATATACATCTATAACGTAATATAACCTAACCTAACCCAACCTATCATGTCGGCGGTAATATTTGATCACATTCCTGGCTTGTTGGCCTCTACGTTTCCGCGGGACCTTTAAATACATCTATAACGTAATATAACCTAACCTAACCCAACCTAACATCTCGGCGGTAATATTTGAAAACATTCATGGCGAGTTGGCCTCTACGCCTCCGTGGTACATTTATATACATCAATAACGTAATATAACCTATCCTAACCCAAAATAACATCTCGGCGGTAATATTTGACCATATTCCTGGCTTGTTGGCATCTACGTCCCCGTGGGACCTTTATATACATCAATAACGTAATATAACCTAACCTAACCCAACCTAACATCTCGGCGGTAATATTTGACAACATTCCTGGCGAGTTGGCCTCTACGTCTCGGTTTGACCTTCATATACATCAATAACGTAATATAACCTAACCTAACCCAACCTATCATCTCGGCGGTAATATTTGACAACATTCCTGGCGAGTTGGCCTATACGTCTCCGTCGGACCTTTATATACAACAATAATATAGTATAAGCTAGGCTAACCCAGTCTATCATCTCGGCGGTAATATTTGACCACATTCCTGGCTTGTTGGCATCTACGTCTCCATGGGATCTTTATATACATCAATAACGTAATATAACCTAACCTAACCCAACCTATCATCTCGGCGGTAATATTTGACAAGATTCCTGGCGAGTTGGCCTCCACGTCTCGGTTTGACCTTCATATACATCAATAACGTAATATAACCTAACCTAACCCAACCTATCATCTCGGCGGTAATATTTGACAACATTCCTGGCGAGTTGGCCTATACGTCTCCGTCGGACCTTTATATACAACAATAACATAGTATAAGCTAGGCTAACCCAACCTAACATCTCGGCCGTAATATTTGAAACCATTCCTGGCGAGTTGGCGTCTCCGTCTCCGTGGGACCTTTATATACATCTATAACGTGATATAACCTAACCTAATCCAACCTAACATCTCGGCGGTAATATTTGAAAACATTCCTGGCGAGTTGGCCTCTACGTCACCGTGGGACCTTTATAGACATCCATAACGTAATATAACCTAACCTAACCCAAGCTAACATCTCGGCAGTAATATTTGACAACATTCCCGGCGAGTTGGCCTATACGTCTCCGTGGGACCTTTATATACATCAATAACGTAATATAACCTAACCTAACCCAACCTAACATCTCGGCGGTAATATTTGATCACATTCCTGGCCTGCTGGCCTCTACGTCTCCGCGGGACCTTTAAATACATCTATAACGTAATATAACCTAACCTAACCCAACCTAACGTCTCGGCGGTAATATTTGACCACATTCCTGGCTTGCTGGCATCTACGTCTCCGTGGGACCTTTATATACATCAATAACGTAATATAACCTAACCTAACCCAACCTAACATCTCGGCGGTAATATTTGACAACATTCCTGGCGAGTTGGCCTCTACGTCTCGGTTTGACCTTCATATACATCAATAACGTAATATAACCTAACCTAACCCAACCTATCATCTCGGCGGTAATATTTGACAACATTCCTGGCGAGTTGGCCTATACGTCTCCGTCGGACCTTTATATACAACAATAACATAGTATAAGCTAGGCTAACCCAACCTAACATCTCGGCCGTAATATTTGACAACATTCCTGGCGAGTTGGCGTCTCCGTCTCCGTGGGACCTTTATATACATCAATAACGTAATATAACCTAACCTAACCCAACCTAACATCTCGGCGGTAATATTTGACAACATTCCTGGCGAGTTGGCCTCTACGTCTCGGTTTGACCCTCATATACATCAGTAACGTAATATAACCTAACCTAACCCAACCTAACATCTCGGCGGTAATATTTGAAAACATTCCTGGCGAGTTGGCCTCTACGTCTCCGTGGGACCTTTATATACATCTATAACGTAATATAACCTAACCTAACACAACCTAACATCTCGGCGGTAATATTTGACAACATTCCTGGCGAGTTGGCGTCTCCGTCTCCGTGGGACCTTTATATACATCAATAACGTAATATAACCTAACCTAACCCAACCTAACATCTCGGCGGTAATATTTGACAACATTCCTGGCGAGTTGGCCTCTACGTCTCGGTTTCACCTTCATATACATCAATAACGTAATATAACCTAACCTAACCCAACCTATCATGTCGGCGGTAATATTTGATCACATTCCTGGCTTGTTGGCCTCTACGTCTCCGCGGGACCTTTAAATACATCTATAACGTAATATAACCTAACCTAACCCAACCTAACATCTCGGCGGTAATATTTGAAAACATTCATGGCGAGTTGGCCTCTACGCCTCCGTGGTACATTTATATACATCAATAACGTAATATAACCTATCCTAACCCAAAATAACATCTCGGCGGTAATATTTGACCACATTTCTGGCTTGTTGGCATCTACGTCTCCGTGGGACCTTTATATACATCAATAACGTAATATAACCTGACCTAACCCAACCTAACATCTCGGTGATAATATTTGACAACATTCCTGGCGAGTTGGCCTCTACGTCTCCGTGGGATCTTTCTATACACCATAACGTAATATAACCTAACCTAACCCAATCTAACATCTGGGCGGTAATATTTGAACACATTCCTGGCTTGTTGGCCTCTATGTCTCCGTGGGACCTTTATATACATCAATAACGTAATATAACCAAACCTAACCCTACCTAACATCTCGGCGGTAATATTTGAAAACATACCTGGCTAGTTGGCCTCTACGGCTCCGTGGGACCTTTATATACATCAATAACGCAATATAACCTAACCTAACGGAAACTAACATCTCGGCGGTAATATTTGATCAAATTCATGGCTTGTTGGCCTCTACGTCTCTGCGGGACCTTTAAATACATCTATAACGTAATATAACCTAACCTAACCCAACCTAACATCTCGGCGGTAATATTTGAAAACATTCCTGGCGAGTTGGCCTCTACGTCTCCGTGGGACCTTTATATACATCTATAACGTAATATAACCTATCCTAACCCAAAATAACATCTCGGCGGTAATATTTGACCACATTCCTGGCTTGTTGGCATCTACGTCTCGGTGGGACCTTTATATACATCAATAACGTAATATAACCTGACCTAACCCAACCTAACATCTCGGTGATAATATTTGACAACATTCCTGGCGAGTTGGCCTCTACGTCTCCGTGGGATCTTTCTATGCACCAATAACGTAATATAACCTAACCTAACCCAATCTAACATCTCGGCGGTAATATTTGAACACATTCCTGGCTTGTTGGCCTCTATGTCTCCGTGGGACCTCCATATACATCAATAACGTAATATAACCTAACCTAACCCAACCTAACATCCCGGCGGTAGTATTTGACAACATTCCTGGCGAGTTGGCCTCTACGTCCCGGTTTGACCTTCATATACATCAATAACGTAATATAACCTAACCTAACCCAACCTAACGTCTCGGCGGTAATATTTGATCACATTCCTGGCTTGCTGGCCTCTACGTCTCCGCGGGACCTTTAAATACATCTATAACGTAATATAACCTAACCTAACCCAACCTAACATCTCGGCGGTAATATTTGACCACATTCCTGGCTTGCTGGCATCTACGTCTCCGTGGGACCTTTATATACATCAATAACGTAATATAACCTAACCTAACCCAACCTATCATCTCGGCGGTAATATTTGACAACATTCCTGGCGAGTTGGCCTCCACGTCTCCGTGGGAACTTTATATACATCTATAACGTAATATAACCTAACCTAACCCAACCTATCATCTCGGCGGTAATATTTGACAACATACCTGGCGAGTTGGCCTCTACGTCTACGTGGGACCTTCATATACATCAATAACGTAATATAACCTAACCTAACCCAACCTATCATCTCGGCGGTGATATTTGACAACATTCCTGGCGAGTTGGCCTATACGTCTCCGTCGGACCTTTATATACAACAATAACATAGTATAAGCTAGGCTAACCCAATCTAACATCTCGGCGGTAATATTTGAAAACATACCTGGCTAGTTGGCTTCTACGTCTCCGCGGGACCTTTAAATACATCTATAACGTAATATAACCTAACCTAACCCAACCTAACATCTCGGCGGTAATATTTGAAAACATTCCTGGCGAGTTGGCCTCTACGTCTCCGTGGGACCTTTATATACATCTATAATGTAATATAACCTAACCTAACCCAACCTAACATCTCGGCGGTAATATTTGAAAACATTCCTGGCGAGTTGGCCTCTACGTCACCGTGGGACCTTTATAGACATCCGTAACGTAATATAACCTAACCTAACCCAAGCTAACATCTCGGCGGTAATATTTGACAACATTCCCGGCGAGTAGGCCTATACGTCTCCGTTGGACCTTTATATACATCAATAACGTAATATAACCTAACCTAACCCAACCTAACATCTCGGCGGTAATATTTGATCACATTCCTGGCTTGCTGGCCTCTACGTCTCCGCGGGACCTTTAAATACATCTATAACGTAATATAACCTAACCTAAGCCAACCTAACATCTCGGCGGTAATATTTGACCACATTCCTGCCTTGCTGGCATCTACGTCTCCGTGGGACCTTTATATACATCAATAACGTAATATAACCTAACCTAACCCAACCTATCATCTCGGCGGTAATATTTGACAACATTCCTGGCGAGTTGGCCTCCACGTCTCCGTGGGAACTTTATATACATCTATAACGTAATATAACCTAACCTAACCCAACCTATCATCTCGGCGGTAATATTTGACAACATACCTGGCGAGTTGGCCTCTACGTCTCGGTTTGACCTTCATATACATCAATAACGTAATATAACCTAACCTAACCCAACCTATCATGTCGGCGGTAATATTTGACAACATTCCTGGCGAGTTGGCCTCCACGTCTCCGTGGGAACTTTATATACATCTATAACGTAATATAACCTAACCTAACCCAACCTATCATCTCGGCGGTAATATTCGACAACATACCTGGCGAGTTGGCCTCTACGTCTCGGTTTGACCTTCATATACATCAATAACGTAATATAACCTAACCTAACCCAACCTATCATGTCGGCGGTAATATTTGATCACATTCCTGGCTTGTTGGCCTCTACGTCTCCGCGGGACCTTTAAATACATCTATAACGTAATATAACCTAACCTAACCCAACCTAACATCTCGGCGGTAATATTTGAAAACATTCATGGCGAGTTGGCCTCTACGCCTCCGTGGTACATTTATATACATCAATAACGTAATATAACCTATCCTAACCCAAAATAACATCTCGGCGGTAATATTTGACCACATTCCTGGCTTGTTGGCATCTACGTCTCCGTGGGACCTTTATATACATCAATAACGTAATATAACCTGACCTAACCCAACCTAACATCTCGGTGATAATATTTGACAACATTCCTGGCGAGTTGGCCTCTACGTCTCCGTGGGATCTTTCTATACACCATAACGTAATATAACCTAACCTAACCCAATCTAACATCTCGGCGGTAATATTTGAACACATTCCTGGCTTGTTGGCCTCTATGTCTCCGTGGGACCTTTATATACATCAATAACGTAATATAACCAAACCTAACCCAACCTAACATCTCGGCGGTAATATTTGAAAACATACCTGGCTAGTTGGCCTCTACGTCTCCGTGGGACCTATATATACATCAATAACGCAATATAACCTAACCTAACGCAAACTAACATCTCGGCGGTAATATTTGATCAAATTCATGGCTTGTTGGCCTCTACATCTCTGCGGGACCTTTAAATACATCTATAACGTAATATAACCTAACCTAACCCAACCTAACATCTCGGCGGTAATATTTGAAAACATTCCTGGCGAGTTGGCCTCTACGTCTCCGTGGGACCTTTATATACATCTATAACGTAATATAACCTAACCTAACCCAACCTAACATCTCGGCGGTAATATTTGACAACATTCCTGGCGAGTTGGCGTCTCCGTCTCCGCGGGACCTTTATATACATCAATAACGTAATATAACCTAACCTAACCCAACCTATCATGTCGGCGGTAATATTTGATCACATTCCTGGCTTGTTGGCCTCTACGTTTCCGCGGGACCTTTAAATACATCTATAACGTAATATAACCTAACCTAACCCAACCTAACATCTCGGCGGTAATATTTGAAAACATTCATGGCGAGTTGGCCTCTACGCCTCCGTGGTACATTTATATACATCAATAACGTAATATAACCTATCCTAACCCAAAATAACATCTCGGCGGTAATATTTGACCACATTCCTGGCTTGTTGGCATCTACGTCTCCGTGGGACCTTTATATACATCAATAACGTAATATAACCTGACCTAACCCAACCTAACATCTCGGTGATAATATTTGACAACATTCCTGGCGAGTTGGCCTCTACGTCACCGTGGGACCTTTATAGACATTCATAACGTAATATAACCTAACCTAACCCAAGCTAACATCTCGGCAGTAATAGTTGACAACATTCCCGGCGAGTTGGCCTATACGTCTCCGTGGGACCTTTATATACATCAATAACGTAATATAACCTAACCTAACCCAACGTAACATCTCGGCGGTAATATTTGATCACATTCCTGGCCTGCTGGCCTCTACGTCTCCGCGGGACCTTTAAATACATCTATAACGTAATATAACCTAACCTAACCCAACCTAACGTCTCGGACGTAATATTTGACCACATTCCTGGCTTGCTGGCATCTACGTCTCCGTGGGACCTTTATATACATCAATAACGTAATATAACCTAATCTAACCCAACCTAACATCTCGGCGGTAATATTTGACAACATTCCTGGCGAGTTGGCCTCTACGTCTCGGTTTGACCTTCATATACATCAATAACGTAATATAACCTAACCTAGCCCAACCTATCATCTCGGCGGTAATATTTGACAACATTCCTGGCTTGTTGGCCTCTACATCTCCGCGGGACCTTTAAATACATCTATAACGTAATATAACCTAACCTAACCCAACCTAACATCTCAGCGGTAATATTTGAAAACATACCTGGCTAGTTGGCCTCTACGTCTCCGTGGGACCTTCATATACATCAATAACGTAATATAACCTAACCTAACCCAACCTATCATCTCGGCGGTAATATTTGACAACATTCCTGGCGAGTTGGCCTATACGTCTCCGTCGGACCTTTATTTACATCTATAACGTAATATAACCTAACCTAACACAACCTAACATCTCGGCGGTAATATTTGACAACATTCCTGGCGAGTTGGCCTCCACGTCTCCGTGGGAACTTTATATACATCTATAACGTAATATAACCTAACCTAACCCAACCTATCATCTCGGCGGTAATATTTGACAACATACCTGGCGAGTTGGCCTCTACGTCTACGTGGGACCTTCATATACATCAATAACGTAATATAACCTAACCTAACCCAACCTATCATCTCGGCGGTGATATTTGACAACATTCCTGGCGAGTTGGCCTATACGTCTCCGTCGGACCTTTATATACAACAATAACATAGTATAAGCTAGGCTAACCCAATCTAACATCTCGGCGGTAATATTTGAAAACATACCTGGCTAGTTGGCTTCTACGTCTCCGCGGGACCTTTAAATACATCTATAACGTAATATAACCTAACCTAACCCAACCTAACATCTCGGCGGTAATATTTGAAAACATTCCTGGCGAGTTGGCCTCTACGTCTCCGTGGGACCTTTATATACATCTATAATGTAATATAACCTAACCTAACCCAACCTAACATCTCGGCGGTAATATTTGAAAACATTCCTGGCGAGTTGGCCTCTACGTCACCGTGGGACCTTTATAGACATCCATAACGTAATATAACCTAACCTAACCCAAGCTAACATCTCGGCGGTAATATTTGACAACATTCCCGGCGAGTAGGCCTATACGTCTCCGTTGGACCTTTATATACATCAATAACGTAATATAACCTAACCTAACCCAACCTAACATCTCGGCGGTAATATTTGATCACATTCCTGGCTTGCTGGCCTCTACGTCTCCGCGGGACCTTTAAATACATCTATAACGTAATATAACCTAACCTAAGCCAACCTAACATCTCGGCGGTAATATTTGACCACATTCCTGCCTTGCTGGCATCTACGTCTCCGTGGGACCTTTATATACATCAATAACGTAATATAACCTAACCTAACCCAACCTATCATCTCGGCGGTAATATTTGACAACATTCCTGGCGAGTTGGCCTCCACGTCTCCGTGGGAACTTTATATACATCTATAACGTAATATAACCTAACCTAACCCAACCTATCATCTCGGCGGTAATATTTGACAACATACCTGGCGAGTTGGCCTCTACGTCTCGGTTTGACCTTCATATACATCAATAACGTAATATAACCTAACCTAACCCAACCTATCATGTCGGCGGTAATATTTGACAACATTCCTGGCGAGTTGGCCTCCACGTCTCCGTGGGAACTTTATATACATCTATAACGTAATATAACCTAACCTAACCCAACCTATCATCTCGGCGGTAATATTTGACAACATACCTGGCGAGTTGGCCTCTACGTCTCGGTTTGACCTTCATATACATCAATAACGTAATATAACCTAACCTAACCCAACCTATCATGTCGGCGGTAATATTTGATCACATTCCTGGCTTGTTGGCCTCTACGTCTCCGCGGGACCTTTAAATACATCTATAACGTAATATAACCTAACCTAACCCAACCTAACATCTCGGCGGTAATATTTGAAAACATTCATGGCGAGTTGGCCTCTACGCCTCCGTGGTACATTTATATACATCAATAACGTAATATAACCTATCCTAACCCAAAATAACATCTCGGCGGTAATATTTGACCACATTCCTGGCTTGTTGGCATCTACGTCTCCGTGGGACCTTTATATACATCAATAACGTAATATAACCTGACCTAACCCAACGTAACATCTCGGTGATAATATTTGACAACATTCCTGGCGAGTTGGCCTCTACGTCTCCGTGGGATCTTTCTATACACCATAACGTAATATAACCTAACCTAACCCAATCTAACATCTCGGCGGTAATATTTGAACACATTCCTGGCTTGTTGGCCTCTATGTCTCCGTGGGACCTTTATATACATCAATAACGTAATATAACCAAACCTAACCCAACCTAACATCTCGGCGGTAATATTTGAAAACATACCTGGCTAGTTGGCCTCTACGTCTCCGTGGGACCTATATATACATCAATAACGCAATATAACCTAACCTAACGCAAACTAACATCTCGGCGGTAATATTTGATCAAATTCATGGCTTGTTGGCCTCTACATCTCTGCGGGACCTTTAAATACATCTATAACGTAATATAACCTAACCTAACCCAACCTAACATCTCGGCGGTAATATTTGAAAACATTCCTGGCGAGTTGGCCTCTACGTCTCCGTGGGACCTTTATATACATCTATAACGTAATATAACCTAACCTAACCCAAAATAACATCTCGGCGGTAATATTTGACCACATTCCTGGCTTGTTGGCATCTACGTCTCCGTGGGACCTTTATATACATCAATAACGTAATATAACCTGACCTAACCCAACCTAACATCTCGGTGATAATATTTGACAACATTCCTGGCGAGTTGGCCTCTACGTCACCGTGGGACCTTTATAGACATTCATAACGTAATATAACCTAACCTAACCCAAGCTAACATCTCGGCAGTAATAGTTGACAACATTCCCGGCGAGTTGGCCTATACGTCTCCGTGGGACCTTTATATACATCAATAACGTAATATAACCTAACCTAACCCAACGTAACATCTCGGCGGTAATATTTGATCACATTCCTGGCCTGCTGGCCTCTACGTCTCCGCGGGACCTTTAAATACATCTATAACGTAATATAACCTAACCTAACCCAACCTAACGTCTCGGACGTAATATTTGACCACATTCCTGGCTTGCTGGCATCTACGTCTCCGTGGGACCTTTATATACATCAATAACGTAATATAACCTAATCTAACCCAACCTAACATCTCGGCGGTAATATTTGACAACATTCCTGGCGAGTTGGCCTCTACGTCTCGGTTTGACCTTCATATACATCAATAACGTAATATAACCTAACCTAGCCCAACCTATCATCTCGGCGGTAATATTTGACAACATTCCTGGCTTGTTGGCCTCTACATCTCCGCGGGACCTTTAAATACATCTATAACGTAATATAACCTAACCTAACCCAACCTAACATCTCAGCGGTAATATTTGAAAACATACCTGGCTAGTTGGCCTCTACGTCTCCGTGGGACCTTCATATACATCAATAACGTAATATAACCTAACCTAACCCAACCTATCATCTCGGCGGTAATATTTGACAACATTCCTGGCGAGTTGGCCTATACGTCTCCGTCGGACCTTTATTTACATCTATAACGTAATATAACCTAACCTAACACAACCTAACATCTCGGCGGTAATATTTGACAACATTCCTGGCGAGTTGGCGTCTCCGTCTCCGTGGGACCTTTATATACATCAATAACGTAATATAACCTAACCTAACCCAACCTAACATCTCGGCGGTAATATTTGACAACATTCCTGTCGAGTTGGCCTCCACGTCTCCGTGGGACCTTTATATACATCAATAACGCAATATAACCTAACCTAACGCAAACTAACATCTCGGCGGTAATATTTGATCAAATTCATGGCTTGTTGGCCTCTACATCTCTGCGGGACCTTTAAATACATCTATAACGTAATATAACCTAACCTAACCCAACCTAACATCTCGGCGGTAATATTTGAAAACATTCCTGGCGAGTTGGCCTCTACGTCTCCGTGGGACCTTTATATACATCTATAACGTAATATAACCTAACCTAACCCAACCTAACATCTCGGCGGTAATATTTGACAACATTCCTGGCGAGTTGGCGTCTCCGTCTCCGTGGGACCTTTATATACATCAATAACGTAATATAACCTAACCTAACCCAACCTAACATCTCGGCGGTAATATTTCACAACATTCCTGGCGAGTTGGCCTCTACGTCTCGGTTTGACCTTCATATACATCAATAACGTAATATAACCTAACCTAACCCAACCTATCATGTCGGCGGTAATATTTGATCACATTCCTGGCGAGTTGGCCTATACGTCTCCGTCGGACCTTTATATACAACAATAATATAGTATAAGCTAGGCTAACCCAGTCTATCATCTCGGCGGTAATATTTGACCACATTCCTGGCTTGTTGGCATCTACGTCTCCGTGGGACCTTTATATACATCAATAACGTAATATAACCTAACCTAACCCAACCTATCATCTCGGCGGTAATATTTGACAACATTCCTGGCGAGTTGGCCTCCACGTCTCCGTGGGAACTTTATATACATCTATAACGTAATATAACCTAACTTAACCCAACCTATCATCTCGGCGGTAATATTTGAAAACATTCATGGCGAGTTGGCCTCTACGCCTCCGTGGTACATTTATATACATCAATAACGTAATATAACCTATCCTAACCCAAAATAACATCTTGGCGGTAATATTTGACCACATTCCTGGCTTGTTGGCATCTACGTCTCGGTGGGACCTTTATATACATCAATAACGTAATATAACCTAACCTAACCCAACCTATCATCTCGGCGGTAATATTTGACAACATTCCTGGCGAGTTGGCCTCCACGTCTCCGTGGGAACTTTATATACATCTATAACGTAATATAACCTAACCTAACCCAACCTATCATCTCGGCGGTAATATTTGAATACATTCATGGCGAGTTGGCCTCTACGTCTCCGTGGGACCTTTATATACATCAATAACGCAATATAACCTAACCTAACCCAACCAAACATCTCGGCGGTAATATTTGATCACATTCCTGGCTTGCTGGCCTCTACGTCTCCGCGGGACCTTTAAATACATCTATAACGTAATATAAGCTAACCTAACCCAACCTAACATCTCGGCGGTAATATTTGATCACATTCCTGGCCTGCTGGCCTCTACGTCTCCGCGGGACCTTTAAATACATCTATAACGTAATATAACCTAACCTAACCCAACCTAACGTCTCGGCGGTAATATTTGACCACATTCCTGGCTTGCTGGCATCTACGTCTCCGTGGGACCTTTATATACATCAATAACGTAATATAACCTAACCTAACCCAACCTAACATCTCGGCGGTAATATTTGACAACATTCCTGGCGAGTTGGCCTCTACGTCTCGGTTTGACCTTCATATACATCAATAACGTAATATAACCTAACCTAACCCAACCTATCATCTCGGCGGTAATATTTGACAACATTCCTGGCGAGTTGGCCTATACGTCTCCGTCGGACCTTTATATACAACAATAACATAGTATAAGCTAGGCTAACCCAACCTAACATCTCGGCCGTAATATTTGACAACATTCCTGGCGAGTTGGCGTCTCCGTCTCCGTGGGACCTTTATATACATCAATAACGTAATATAACCTAACCTAACCCAACCTAACATCTCGGCGGTAATATTTGACAACATTCCTGGCGAGTTGGCCTCTACGTCTCGGTTTGACCTTCATATACATCAGTAACGTAATATAACCTAACCTAACCCAACCTATCATGTCGGCGGTAATATTTGATCACATTCCTGGCTTGTTGGCCTCTACGTTTCCGCGGGACCTTTAAATACATCTATAACGTAATATAACCTAACCTAACCCAACCTAACATCTCGGCGGTAATATTTGAAAACATTCATGGCGAGTTGGCCTCTACGCCTCCGTGGTACATTTATATACATCAATAACGTAATATAACCTATCCTAACCCAAAATAACATCTCGGCGGTAATATTTGACCATATTCCTGGCTTGTTGGCATCTACGTCTCCGTGGGACCTTTATATACATCAATAACGTAATATAACCTGACCTAACCCAACCTAACATCTCGGCGGTAATATTTGACAACATTCCTGGCGAGTTGGCCTCTACGTCTCCGTGGGACCTTCATATACATCAATAACGTAATATAACCTAACCTAACCCAACCTATCATCTCGGCGGTAATATTTGACAACATTCCTGGCTTGCTGGCCTGTACGTCTCCGCGGGACCTTTATATACATCTATAACGTGATATAACCTAACCTAACCCAACCTAACATCTCGGCGGTAATATTTGAAAACATTCCTGGCGAGTTGGCCTCTACGTCACCGTGGGACCTTTATAGACATCCATAACGTAATATAACCTAACCTAACCCAAGCTAACATCTCGGCAGTAATATTTGACAACATTCCCGGCGAGTTGGCCTATACGTCTCCGTGGGAACTTTATATACATCAATAACGTAATATAACCTAACCTAACCCAACCTAACATCTCGGCGGTAATATTTGATCACATTCCTGGCCTGCTGGCCTCTACGTCTCCGCGGGACCTTTAAATACATCTATAACGTAATATAACCTAACCTAACCCAACCTAACGTCTCGGCGGTAATATTTG
The DNA here is from genome assembly GCA_963969225.1 of Xylocopa violacea. Taxonomy (NCBI): domain Eukaryota; kingdom Metazoa; phylum Arthropoda; class Insecta; order Hymenoptera; family Apidae; genus Xylocopa; species Xylocopa violacea. The sequence continues at coordinate 265,466 of CAXAJV010000040.1, forward strand.
ACCACATTCCTGGCTTGCTGGCATCTACGTCTCCGTGGGACCTTCATATACATCAATAACGTAATATAACCTAACCTAACCCAACCTATCATCTCGGCGGTAATATTTGACAACATTCCTGGCGAGTTGGCCTATACGTCTCCGTCGGACCTTTATTTACATCTATAACGTAATATAACCTAACCTAACACAACCTAACATCTCGGCGGTAATATTTGACAACATTCCTGGCGAGTTGGCGTCTCCGTCTCCGTGGGACCTTTATATACATCAATAACGTAATATAACCTAACCTAACCCAACCTAACATCTCGGCGGTAATATTTGACAACATTCCTGTCGAGTTGGCCTCCACGTCTCCGTGGGACCTTTATATACATCAATAACGCAATATAACCTAACCTAACGCAAACTAACATCTCGGCGGTAATATTTGATCAAATTCATGGCTTGTTGGCCTCTACATCTCTGCGGGACCTTTAAATACATCTATAACGTAATATAACCTAACCTAACCCAACCTAACATCTCGGCGGTAATATTTGAAAACATTCCTGGCGAGTTGGCCTCTACGTCTCCGTGGGACCTTTATATACATCTATAACGTAATATAACCTAACCTAACCCAACCTAACATCTCGGCGGTAATATTTGACAACATTCCTGGCGAGTTGGCGTCTCCGTCTCCGTGGGACCTTTATATACATCAATAACGTAATATAACCTAACCTAACCCAACCTAACATCTCGGCGGTAATATTTCACAACATTCCTGGCGAGTTGGCCTCTACGTCTCGGTTTGACCTTCATATACATCAATAACGTAATATAACCTAACCTAACCCAACCTATCATGTCGGCGGTAATATTTGATCACATTCCTGGCGAGTTGGCCTATACGTCTCCGTCGGACCTTTATATACAACAATAATATAGTATAAGCTAGGCTAACCCAGTCTATCATCTCGGCGGTAATATTTGACCACATTCCTGGCTTGTTGGCATCTACGTCTCCGTGGGACCTTTATATACATCAATAACGTAATATAACCTAACCTAACCCAACCTATCATCTCGGCGGTAATATTTGACAACATTCCTGGCGAGTTGGCCTCCACGTCTCCGTGGGAACTTTATATACATCTATAACGTAATATAACCTAACTTAACCCAACCTATCATCTCGGCGGTAATATTTGAAAACATTCATGGCGAGTTGGCCTCTACGCCTCCGTGGTACATTTATATACATCAATAACGTAATATAACCTATCCTAACCCAAAATAACATCTTGGCGGTAATATTTGACCACATTCCTGGCTTGTTGGCATCTACGTCTCGGTGGGACCTTTATATACATCAATAACGTAATATAACCTAACCTAACCCAACCTATCATCTCGGCGGTAATATTTGACAACATTCCTGGCGAGTTGGCCTCCACGTCTCCGTGGGAACTTTATATACATCTATAACGTAATATAACCTAACCTAACCCAACCTATCATCTCGGCGGTAATATTTGAATACATTCATGGCGAGTTGGCCTCTACGTCTCCGTGGGACCTTTATATACATCAATAACGCAATATAACCTAACCTAACCCAACCAAACATCTCGGCGGTAATATTTGATCACATTCCTGGCTTGCTGGCCTCTACGTCTCCGCGGGACCTTTAAATACATCTATAACGTAATATAAGCTAACCTAACCCAACCTAACATCTCGGCGGTAATATTTGATCACATTCCTGGCCTGCTGGCCTCTACGTCTCCGCGGGACCTTTAAATACATCTATAACGTAATATAACCTAACCTAACCCAACCTAACGTCTCGGCGGTAATATTTGACCACATTCCTGGCTTGCTGGCATCTACGTCTCCGTGGGACCTTTATATACATCAATAACGTAATATAACCTAACCTAACCCAACCTAACATCTCGGCGGTAATATTTGACAACATTCCTGGCGAGTTGGCCTCTACGTCTCGGTTTGACCTTCATATACATCAATAACGTAATATAACCTAACCTAACCCAACCTATCATCTCGGCGGTAATATTTGACAACATTCCTGGCGAGTTGGCCTATACGTCTCCGTCGGACCTTTATATACAACAATAACATAGTATAAGCTAGGCTAACCCAACCTAACATCTCGGCCGTAATATTTGACAACATTCCTGGCGAGTTGGCGTCTCCGTCTCCGTGGGACCTTTATATACATCAATAACGTAATATAACCTAACCTAACCCAACCTAACATCTCGGCGGTAATATTTGACAACATTCCTGGCGAGTTGGCCTCTACGTCTCGGTTTGACCTTCATATACATCAGTAACGTAATATAACCTAACCTAACCCAACCTATCATGTCGGCGGTAATATTTGATCACATTCCTGGCTTGTTGGCCTCTACGTTTCCGCGGGACCTTTAAATACATCTATAACGTAATATAACCTAACCTAACCCAACCTAACATCTCGGCGGTAATATTTGAAAACATTCATGGCGAGTTGGCCTCTACGCCTCCGTGGTACATTTATATACATCAATAACGTAATATAACCTATCCTAACCCAAAATAACATCTCGGCGGTAATATTTGACCATATTCCTGGCTTGTTGGCATCTACGTCTCCGTGGGACCTTTATATACATCAATAACGTAATATAACCTGACCTAACCCAACCTAACATCTCGGCGGTAATATTTGACAACATTCCTGGCGAGTTGGCCTCTACGTCTCCGTGGGACCTTCATATACATCAATAACGTAATATAACCTAACCTAACCCAACCTATCATCTCGGCGGTAATATTTGACAACATTCCTGGCTTGCTGGCCTGTACGTCTCCGCGGGACCTTTATATACATCTATAACGTGATATAACCTAACCTAACCCAACCTAACATCTCGGCGGTAATATTTGAAAACATTCCTGGCGAGTTGGCCTCTACGTCACCGTGGGACCTTTATAGACATCCATAACGTAATATAACCTAACCTAACCCAAGCTAACATCTCGGCAGTAATATTTGACAACATTCCCGGCGAGTTGGCCTATACGTCTCCGTGGGAACTTTATATACATCAATAACGTAATATAACCTAACCTAACCCAACCTAACATCTCGGCGGTAATATTTGATCACATTCCTGGCCTGCTGGCCTCTACGTCTCCGCGGGACCTTTAAATACATCTATAACGTAATATAACCTAACCTAACCCAACCTAACGTCTCGGCGGTAATATTTGACCACATTCCTGGCTTGCTGGCATCTACGTCTCCGTGGGACCTTTATATACATCAATAACGTAATATAACCTAACCTAACCCAACCTAACATCTCGGCGGTAATATTTGACAACATTCCTGGCGAGTTGGCCTCTACGTCTCGGTTTGACCTTCATATACATCAATAACGTAATATAACCTAACCTAACCCAACCTATCATCTCGGCGGTAATATTTGACAACATTCCTGGCGAGTTGGCCTATACGTCTCCGTCGGACCTTTATATACAACAATAACATAGTATAAGCTAGGCTAACCCAACCTAACATCTCGGCCGTAATATTTGACAACATTCCTGGCGAGTTGGCCTCTACGTCTCGGTTTGACCTTCATATACATCAATAACGTAATATAACCTAACCTAACCCAACCTATCATGTCGGCGGTAATATTTGATCACATTCCTGGCTTGTTGGCCTCTACGTCTCCGCGGGACCTTTAAATACATCTATAACGTAATATAACCTAACCTAACCCAACCTAACATCTCGGCGGTAATATTTGAAAACATTCATGGCGAGTTGGCCTCTACGCCTCCGTGGTACATTTATATACATCAATAACGTAATATAACCTATCCTAACCCAAAATAACATCTCGGCGGTAATATTTGACCACATTCCTGGCTTGTTGGCATCTACGTCTCGGTGGGACCTTTATATACATCAATAACGTAATATAACCTGACCTAACCCAACCTAACATCTCGGTGATAATATTTGACAACATTCCTGGCGAGTTGGCCTCTACGTCTCCGTGGGATCTTTCTATACACCAATAACGTAATATAACCTAACCTAACCCAATCTAACATCTCGGCGGTAATATTTGAACACATTCCTGGCTTGTTGGCCTCTATGTCTCCGTGGGACCTCCATATACATCAATAACGTAATGTAACCTAACCTAACCCAACCTAACATCCCGGCGGTAATATTTGACAACATTCCTGGCGAGTTGGCCTCCACGTCCCGGTTTGACCTTCATATACATCAATAACGTAATATAACCTAACCTAACCCAACCTATCATGTCGGCGGTAATATTTGATCACATTCCTGGCTTGTTGGCCTCTACGTCTCCGCGGGACCTTTAAATACATCTATAACGTAATATAACCTAACCTAACCCAACCTAACATCTCGGCGGTAATATTTGAAAACATTCCTGGCGAGTTGGCCTCTACGTCTCCGTGGGACCTTTATATACATCTATAACGTAATATAACCTAACCTAACCCAACCTAACATCTCGGCGGTAATATTTGACAACATTCCTGGCAAGTTGGCGTCTCCGTCTCCGTGGGACCTTTATATACATCAATAACGTAATATAACCTAACCTAACCCAACCTAACATCTCGGCGGTAATATTTGACAACATTCCTGGCGAGTTGGCCTCTACGTCTCGGTTTGACCTTCATATACATCAATAACGTAATATAACCTAACCTAACCCAACCTATCATTTCGGCGATAATATTTGATCACATTCCTGGCTTGTTGGCCTCTACGTCTCCGCGGGACCTTTAAATACATCTATAACGTAATATAACCTAACCTAACCCAACCTAACATCTCGGCGGTAATATTTGAAAACATTCATGGCGAGTTGGCCTCTACGCCTCCCTGGTACATTTATATACATCAATAACGTAATATAACCTATCCTAACCCAAAATAACATCTCGGCGGTAATATTTGACCACATTCCTGGCTTGTTGGCCTCTATGTCTCCGTGGGACCTTTATATACATCAATAACGTAATATAACCAAACCTAACCCAACCTAACATCTCGGCGGTAATATTTGAAAACATACCTGGCTAGTTGGCCTCTACGTCTCCGTGGGACCTTTATATACATCAATAACGTAATATAACCTAACCTAACGCAAACTAACATCTCGGCGGTAATATTTGATCAAATTCATGGCTTGTTGGCCTCTACATCTCTGCGGGACCTTTAAATACATCTATAACGTAATATAACCGAACCTAACCCAACCTAACATCTCGGCGGTAATATTTGAAAACATTCCTGGCGAGTTGGCCTCTACGTCTCCGTGGGACCTTTATATACATCTATAACGTAATATAACCTAACCTAACCCAACCTAACATCTCGGCGGTAATATTTGACAACATTCCTGGCGAGTTGGCGTCTCCGTCTCCGTGGGACCTTTATATACATCAATAACGTAATATAACCTAACCTAACCCAACCTAACATCTCGGCGGTAATATTTGACAACATTCCTGTCGAGTTGGCCTCTACGTCTCGGTTTGACCTTCATATACATCAATAACGTAATATAACCTAACCTAACCCAACCTATCATCTCGGCGGTAATATTTGAAAACATTCATGGCGAGTTGGCCTCTACGCCTCCGTGGTACATTTATATACATCAATAACGTAATATAACCTATCCTAACCCAAAATAACATCTCGGCGGTAATATTTGACCACATTCCTGGCTTGTTGGCATCTACGTCTCCGTGGGACCTTTATATACATCAATAACGTAATATAACCTGACCTAACCCAACCTAACATCTCGGTGATAATATTTGACAACATTCCTGGCGAGTTGGCCTCTACGTCTCCGTGGGATCTTTCTATACACCATAACGTAATATAACCTAACCTGACCCAATCTAACATCTCGGCGGTAATATTTGAACACATTCCTGGCTTGTTGGCCTCTATGTCTCCGTGGGACCTTTATATACATCAATAACGTAATATAACCAAACCTAATCCAACCTAACATCTCGGCGGTAATATTTGAAAACATACCTGGCTAGTTGGCCTCTACGTCTCCGTGGGACCTTTATATACATCAATAACGTAATATAACCTAACCTAACGCAAACTAACATCTCGGCGGTAATATTTGATCAAATTCATGGCTTGTTGGCCTCTACATCTCTGCGGGACCTTTAAATACATCTATAACGTAATATAACCTAACCTAACCCAACCTAACATCTCGGCGGTAATATTTGAAAACATTCCTGGCGAGTTGGCCTCTACGTCTCCGTGGGACCTTTATATACATCTATAACGTAATATAACCTAACCTAACCCAACCTAACATCTCGGCGGTAATATTTGACAACATTCCTGGCGAGTTGGCGTCTCCGTCTCCGTGGGACCTTTATATACATCAATAACGTAATATAACCTAACCTAACCCAACCTAACATCTCGGCGGTAATATTTGACAACATTCCTGGCGAGTTGGCCTCTACGTCTCGGTTTGACCTTCATATACATCAATAACGTAATATAACCTAACCTAACCCAACCTATCATGTCGGCGGTAATATTTGATCACATTCCTGGCGAGTTGGCCTATACGTCTCCGTCGGACCTTTATATACAACAATAATATAGTATAAGCTAGGCTAACCCAGTCTATCATCTCGGCGGTAATATTTGACCACATTCCTGGCTTGTTGGCATCTACGTCTCCGTGGGACCTTTATATACATCAATAACGTAATATAACCTAACCTAACCCAACCTATCATCTCGGCGGTAATATTTGACAACATTCCTGGCGAGTTGGCCTCCACGTCTCCGTGGGAACTTTATATACATCTATAACGTAATATAACCTAACCTAACCCAACCTATCATCTCGGCGGTAATATTTGAAAACATTCATGGCGAGTTGGCCTCTACGCCTCCGTGGTACATTTATATACATCAATAACGTAATATAACCTATCCTAACCCAAAATAACATCTTGGCGGTAATATTTGACCACATTCCTGGCTTGTTGGCATCTACGTCTCGGTGGGACCTTTATATACATCAATAACGTAATATAACCTGACCTAACCCAACCTATCATGTCGGCGGTAATATTTGATCACATTCCTGGCTTGTTGGCCTCTACGTCTCCGCGGGACGTTTAAATACATCTATAACGTAATATAACCTAACCTAACCCAACCTAACATCTCGGCGGTAATATTTGAAAACATTCATGGCGAGTTGACCTCTACGCCTCCGTGGTACATTTATATACATCAATAACGTAATATAACCTATCCTAACCCAAAATAACATCTCGGCGGTAATATTTGACCACATTCCTGGCTTGTTGGCATCTACGTCTCCGTGGGACCTTTATATACATCAATAACGTAATATAACCTGACCTAACCCAACCTAACATCTCGGTGATAATATTTGACAACATTCCTGGCGAGTTGGCCTCTACGTCTCCGTGGGATCTTTCTATACACCATAACGTAATATAACCTAACCTGACCCAATCTAACATCTCGGCGGTAATATTTGAACACATTCCTGGCTTGTTGGCCTCTATGTCTCCGTGGGACCTTTATATACATCAATAACGTAATATAACCAAACCTAACCCAACCTAACATCTCGGCGGTAATATTTGAAAACATACCTGGCTAGTTGGCCTCTACGTCTCCGTGGGACCTTTATATACATCAATAACGCAATATAACCTAACCTAACGCAAACTAACATCTCGGCGGTAATATTTGATCAAATTCATGGCTTGTTGGCCTCTACATCTCTGCGGGACCTTTAAATACATCTATAACGTAATATAACCTAACCTAACCCAACCTAACATCTCGGCGGTAATATTTGAAAACATTCCTGGCGAGTTGGCCTCTACGTCTCGGTTTGACCTTCATATACATCAGTAACGTAATATAACCTAACCTAACCCAACCTATCATCTCGGCGGTAATATTTGACAACATTCCTGGCGAGTTGGCCTCCACGTCTCCGTGGGAACTTTATATACATCCATAACGTAATATAACCTAACCTAACCCAACCTATCATCTCGGCGGTAATATTTGAAAACATTCATGGCGAGTTGGCCTCTACGCCACCGTGGTACATTTATATACATCAATAACGTAATATAACCTATCCTAACCCAAAATAACATCTTGGCGGTAATATTTGACCACATTCCTGGCTTGTTGGCATCTACGTCTCGGTGGGACCTTTATATACATCAATAACGTAATATAACCTGACCTAACCCAACCTATCATGTCGGCGGTAATATTTGATCACATTCCTGGCTTGTTGGCCTCTACGTCTCCGCGGGACCTTTAAATACATCTATAACGTAATATAACCTAACCTAACCCAACCTAACATCTCGGCGGTAATATTTGAAAACATTCATGGCGAGTTGGCCTCTACGCCTCCGTGGTACATTTATATACATCAATAACGTAATATAACCTATCCTAACCCAAAATAACATCTCGGCGGTAATATTTGACCACATTCCTGGCTTGTTGGCATCTACGTCTCCGTGGGACCTTTATATACATCAATAACGTAATATAACCTGACCTAACCCAACCTAACATCTCGGTGATAATATTTGACAACATTCCTGGCGAGTTGGCCTCTACGTCTCCGTGGGATCTTTCTATACACCATAACGTAATATAACCTAACCTGACCCAATCTAACATCTCGGCGGTAATATTTGAACACATTCCTGGCTTGTTGGCCTCTATGTCTCCGTGGGACCTTTATATACATCAATAACGTAATATAACCAAACCTAACCCAACCTAACATCTCGGCGGTAATATTTGAAAACATACCTGGCTAGTTGGCCTCTACGTCTCCGTGGGACCTTTATATACATCAATAACGCAATATAACCTAACCTAACGCAAACTAACATCTCGGCGGTAATATTTGATCAAATTCATGGCTTGTTGGCCTCTACATCTCTGCGGGACCTTTAAATACATCTATAACGTAATATAACCTAACCTAACCCAACCTAACATCTCGGCGGTAATATTTGAAAACATTCCTGGCGAGTTGGCCTCTACGTCTCGGTTTGACCTTCATATACATCAGTAACGTAATATAACCTAACCTAACCCAACCTATCATCTCGGCGGTAATATTTGACAACATTCCTGGCGAGTTGGCCTCCACGTCTCCGTGGGAACTTTATATACATCCATAACGTAATATAACCTAACCTAACCCAACCTATCATCTCGGCGGTAATATTTGAAAACATTCATGGCGAGTTGGCCTCTACGCCACCGTGGTACATTTATATACATCAATAACGTAATATAACCTATCCTAACCCAAAATAACATCTTGGCGGTAATATTTGACCACATTCCTGGCTTGTTGGCATCTACGTCTCGGTGGGACCTTTATATACATCAATAACGTAATATAACCTGACCTAACCCAACCTATCATGTCGGCGGTAATATTTGATCACATTCCTGGCTTGTTGGCCTCTACGTCTCCGCGGGACCTTTAAATACATCTATAACGTAATATAACCTAACCTAACCCAACCTAACATCTCGGCGGTAATATTTGAAAACATTCATGGCGAGTTGGCCTCTACGCCTCCGTGGTACATTTATATACATCAATAACGTAATATAACCTATCCTAACCCAAAATAACATCTCGGCGGTAATATTTGACCACATTCCTGGCTTGTTGGCATCTACGTCTCCGTGGGACCTTTATATACATCAATAACGTAATATAACCTGACCTAACCCAACCTAACATCTCGGTGATAATATTTGACAACATTCCTGGCGAGTTGGCCTCTACGTCTCCGTGGGATCTTTCTATACACCATAACGTAATATAACCTAACCTAACCCAATCTAACATCTCGGCGGTAATATTTGAACACATTCCTGGCTTGTTGGCCTCTATGTCTCCGTGGGACCTTTATATACATCAATAACGTAATATAACCAAACCTAACCCAACCTAACATCTCGGCGGTAATATTTGATCAAATTCATGGCTTGTTGGCGTCTCCGTCTCCGTGGGACCTTTATATACATCAATAACGTAATATAACCTAACCTAACGCAAACTAACATCTCGGCGGTAATATTTGATCACATTCCTGGCCTGCTGGCCTCTACGTCTCCGCGGGACCTTTAAATACATCTATAACGTAATATAACCTAACCTAACCCAACCTAACGTCTCGGCGGTAATATTTGACCACATTCCTGGCTTGCTGGCATCTACGTCTCCGTGGGACCTTTATATACATCAATAACGTAATATAACCTAACCTAACCCAACCTAACATCTCGGCGGTAATATTTGACAACATTCCTGGCGAGTTGGCCTCTACGTCTCGGTTTGACCTTCATATACATCAATAACGTAATATAACCTAACCTAACCCAACCTATCATCTCGGCGGTAATATTTGACAACATTCCTGGCGAGTTGGCCTATACGTCTCCGTCGGACCTTTATATACAACAATAACATAGTATAAGCTAGGCTAACCCAACCTAACATCTCGGCCGTAATATTTGACAACATTCCTGGCGAGTTGGCGTCTCCGTCTCCGTGGGACCTTTATATACATCAATAACGTAATATAACCTAACCTAACCCAACCTAACATCTCGGCGGTAATATTTGACAACATTCCTGGCGAGTTGGCCTCTACGTCTCGGTTTGACCTTCATATACATCAATAACGTAATATAACCTAACCTAACCCAACCTATCATTTCGGCGGTAATATTTGATCACATTCCTGGCTTGTTGGCCTCTACGTCTCCGCGGGACCTTTAAATACATCTATAACGTAATATAACCTAACCTAACCCAACCTAACATCTCGGCGGTAATATTTGAAAACATTCATGGCGAGTTGGCCTCTACGCCTCCGTGGTACATTTATATACATCAATAACGTAATATAACCTATCCTAACCCAAAATAACATCTCGGCGGTAATATTTGACCACATTCCTGGCTTGTTGGCATCTACGTCTCCGTGGGACCTTTATATACATCAATAACGTAATATAACCTGACCTAACCCAACCTAACATCTCGGTGCTAATATTTGACAACATTCCTGGCGAGTTGGCCTCTACGTCTCCGTGGGATCTTTCTATACACCATAACATAATATAACCTAACCTGACCCAATCTAACATCTCGGCGGTAATATTTGAACACATTCCTGGCTTGTTGGCCTCTATGTCTCCGTGGGACCTTTATATACATCAATAACGTAATATAACCAAACCTAACCCAACCTAACATCTCGGCGGTAATATTTGAAAACATACCTGGCTAGTTGGCCTCTACGTCTCCGTGGGAACTTTATATACATCAATAACGCAATATAACCTAACCTAACGCAAACTAACATCTCGGCGGTAATATTTGATCAAATTCATGGCTTGTTGGCCTCTACATCTCTGCGGGACCTTTAAATACATCTATAACGTAATATAACCTAACCTAACCCAACCTAACATCTCGGCGGTAATATTTGAAAACATTCCTGGCGAGTTGGCCTCTACGTCTCCGTGGGACCTTTATATACATCTATAACGTAATATAACCTAACCTAACCCAACCTAACATCTCGGCGGTAATATTTGACAACATTCCTGGCGAGTTGGCGTCTCCGTCTCCGTGGGACCTTTATATACATCAATAACGTAATATAACCTAACCTAACCCAACCTAACATCTCGGCGGTAATATTTGACCACATTCCTGGCTTGTTGGCATCTACGTCTCCGTGGGACCTTTATATACATCAATAACGTAATATAACCTAACCTAACCCAACCTATCATCTCGGCGGTAATATTTGACAACATTCCTGGCGAGTTGGCCTCCACGTCTCCGTGGGAACTTTATATACATCTATAACGTAATATAACCTAACCTAACCCAACCTATCATCTCGGCGGTAATATTTGAAAACATTCATGGCGAGTTGGCCTCTACGCCACCGTGGTACATTTATATACATCAATAACGTAATATAACCTATCCTAACCCAAAATAACATCTTGGCGGTAATATTTGACCACATTCGTGGCTTGTTGGCGTCTACGTCTCGGTGGGACCTTTATATACATCAATAACGTAATATAACCTGACCTAACCCAACCTATCATGTCGGCGGTAATATTTGATCACATTCCTGGCTTGTTGACCTCTACGTCTCCGCGGGACCTTTAAATACATCTATAACGTAATATAACCTAACCTAACCCAACCTAACATCTCGGCGGTAATATTTGAAAACATTCATGGCGAGTTGGCCTCTACGCCTCCGTGGTACATTTATATACATCAATAACGTAATATAACCTATCCTAACCCAAAATAACATCTCGGCGGTAATATTTGACCACATTCCTGGCTTGTTGGCATCTACGTCTCCGTGGGACCTTTATATACATCAATAACGTAATATAACCTGACCTAACCCAACCTAACATCTCGGTGATAATATTTGACAACATTCCTGGCGAGTTGGCCTCTACGTCTCCGTGGGATCTTTCTATACACCATAACGTAATATAACCTAACCTAACCCAATCTAACATCTCGGCGGTAATATTTGAACACATTCCTGGCTTGTTGGCCTCTATGTCTCCGTGGGACCTTTATATACATCAATAACGTAATATAACCAAACCTAACCCAACCTAACATCTCGGCGGTAATATTTGATCAAATTCATGGCTTGTTGGCGTCTCCGTCTCCGTGGGACCTTTATATACATCAATAACGTAATATAACCTAACCTAACGCAAACTAATATCTCGGCGGTAATATTTGATCACATTCCTGGCTTGCTGGCCTCTACGTCTCCGCGGGACCTTTAAATACATCTATAACGTAATATAACCTAACCTAACCCAACCTAACGTCTCGGCGGTAATATTTGACCACATTCCTGGCTTGCTGGCATCTACGTCTCCGTGGGACCTTTATATACATCAATAACGTAATATAACCTAACCTAACTCAACCTAACATCTCGGCGGTAATATTTGACAACATTCCTGGCGAGTTGGCCTCTACGTCTCGGTTTGACCTTCATATACATCAATAACGTAATATAACCTAACCTAACCCAACCTATCATCTCGGCGGTAATATTTGACAACATTCCTGGCGAGTTGGCCTATACGTCTCCGTCGGACCTTTATATACAACAATAACATAGTATAAGCTAGGCTAACCCAACCTAACATCTCGGCCGTAATATTTGACAACATTCCTGGCGAGTTGGCGTCTCCGTCTCCGTGGGACCTTTATATACATCAATAACGTAATATAACCTAACCTAACCCAACCTAACATCTCGGCGGTAATATTTGACAACATTCCTGGCGAGTTGGCGTCTCCGTCTCCGTGGGACCTTTATATACATCAATAACGTAATATAACCTAACCCAACCCAACCTAACATCTCGGCGGTAATATTTGACAACATTCCTGGCGAGTTGGCCTCTACGTCTCGGTTTGACCTTCATATACATCAATAACGTAATATAACCTAACCTAACCCAACCTATCATTTCGGCGGTAATATTTGATCACATTCCTGGCTTGTTGGCCTCTACGTCTCCGCGGGACCTTTAAATACATCTATAACGTAATATAACCTAACCTAACCCAACCTAACATCTCGGCGGTAATATTTGAAAACATTCATGGCGAGTTGGCCTCTACGCCTCCGTGGTACATTTATATACATCAATAACGTAATATAACCTATCCTAACCCAAAATAACATCTCGGCGGTAATATTTGACCACATTCCTGGCTTGTTGGCATCTACGTCTCCGTGGGACCTTTATATACATCAATAACGTAATATAACCTGACCTAACCCAACCTAACATCTCGGTGATAATATTTGACAACATTCCTGGCGAGTTGGCCTCTACGTCTCCGTGGGATCTTTCTATACACCATAACGTAATATAACCTAACCTGACCCAATCTAACATCTCGGCGGTAATATTTGAACACATTCCTGGCTTGCTGGCATCTACGTCTCCGTGGGACCTTTAAATACATCTATAACGTAATATAACCTAACCTAACCCAACCTAACATCTCAGCGGTAATATTTGAAAACATACCTGGCTAGTTGGCCTCTACGTCTCCGTGGGACCTTCATATACATCAATAACGTAATATAACCTAACCTAACCCAACCTATCATCTCGGCGGTAATATTTGACAACATTCCTGGCGAGTTGGCCTATACGTCTCCGTCGGACCTTTATTTACATCTATAACGTAATATAACCTAACCTAACACAACCTAACATCTCGGCGGTAATATTTGACAACATTCCTGGCGAGTTGGCGTCTCCGTCTCCGTGGGACCTTTATATACATCAATAACGTAATATAACCTAACCTAACCCAACCTAACATCTCGGCGGTAATATTTGACAACATTCCTGTCGAGTTGGCCTCCACGTCTCCGTGGGACCTTTATATACATCAATAACGCAATATAACCTAACCTAACGCAAACTAACATCTCGGCGGTAATATTTGATCAAATTCATGGCTTGTTGGCCTCTACATCTCTGCGGGACCTTTAAATACATCTATAACGTAATATAACCTAACCTAACCCAACCTAACATCTCGGCGGTAATATTTGAAAACATTCCTGGCGAGTTGGTCTCTACGTCTCCGTGGGACCTTTATATACATCTATAACGTAATATAACCTAACCTAACCCAACCTAACATCTCGGCGGTAATATTTGACAACATTCCTGGCGAGTTGGCGTCTCCGTCTCCGTGGGACCTTTATATACATCAATAACGTAATATAACCTAACCTAACCCAACCTAACATCTCGGCGGTAATATTTCACAACATTCCTGGCGAGTTGGCCTCTACGTCTCGGTTTGACCTTCATATACATCAATAACGTAATATAACCTAACCTAACCCAACCTATCATGTCGGCGGTAATATTTGATCACATTCCTGGCGAGTTGGCCTATACGTCTCCGTCGGACCTTTATATACAACAATAATATAGTATAAGCTAGGCTAACCCAGTCTATCATCTCGGCGGTAATATTTGACCACATTCCTGGCTTGTTGGCATCTACGTCTCCGTGGGACCTTTATATACATCAATAACGTAATATAACCTAACCTAACCCAACCTATCATCTCGGCGGTAATATTTGACAACATTCCTGGCGAGTTGGCCTCCACGTCTCCGTGGGAACTTTATATACATCTATAACGTAATATAACCTAACCTAACCCAACCTATCATCTCGGCGGTAATATTTGAATACATTCATGGCGAGTTGGCCTCTACGTCTCCGTGGGACCTTTATATACATCAATAACGCAATATAACCTAACCTAACCCAACCAAACACCTCGGCGGTAATATTTGATCACATTCCTGGCTTGCTGGCCTCTACGTCTCCGCGGGACCTTTAAATACATCTATAACGTAATATAAGCTAACCTAACCCAACCTAACATCTCGGCGGTAATATTTGACCACATTCCTGGCTTGCTGGCATCTACGTCTCCGTGGGACCTTTATATACATCAATAACGTAATATAACCTAACCTAACCCAACGTAACATCTCGGCGGTAATATTTGATCACATTCCTGGCTTGCTGGCCTCTACGTCTCCGCGGGACCTTTACATACATCTATAACGTAATATAACCTAACCTAACCCAACCTAACATCTCGGCGGTAATATTTGACCACATTCCTGGCTTGTTGGCCTCTACGTCGCCGCGGGACCTTTAAATACATCTATAACGTAATATAACCTAACCTAACCCAACCTATCATGTCGGCGGTAATATTTGATCACATTCCTGGCGAGTTGGCCTATACGTCTCCGTCGGACCTTTATATACAACAATAATATAGTATAAGCTAGGCTAACCCAGTCTATCATCTCGGCGGTAATATTTGACCACATTCCTGGCTTGTTGGCATCTACGTCTCCGTGGGACCTTTATATACATCAATAACGTAATATAACCTAACCTAACCCAACCTATCATCTCGGCGGTAATATTTGACAACATTCCTGGCGAGTTGGCCTCCACGTCTCCGTGGGAACTTTATATACATCTATAACGTAATATAACCTAACCTAACCCAACCTATCATCTCGGCGGTAATATTTGAATACATTCATGGCGAGTTGGCCTCTACGTCTCCGTGGGACCTTTATATACATCAATAACGCAATATAACCTAACCTAACCCAACCAAACATCTCGGCGGTAATATTTGATCACATTCCTGGCTTGCTGGCCTCTACGTCTCCGCGGGACCTTTAAATACATCTATAACGTAATATAAGCTAACCTAACCCAACCTAACATCTCGGCGGTAATATTTGATCACATTCCTGGCCTGCTGGCCTCTACGTCTCCGCGGGACCTTTAAATACATCTATAACGTAATATAACCTAACCTAACCCAACCTAACGTCTCGGCGGTAATATTTGACCACATTCCTGGCTTGCTGGCATCTACGTCTCCGTGGGACCTTTATATACATCAATAACGTAATATAGCCTAACCTAACCCAACCTAACATCTCGGCGGTAATATTTGACAACATTCCTGGCGAGTTGGCCTCTACGTCTCGGTTTGACCTTCATATACATCAATAACGTAATATAACCTAACCTAACCCAACCTATCATCTCGGCGGTAATATTTGACAACATTCCTGGCGAGTTGGCCTATACGTCTCCGTCGGACCTTTATATACAACAATAACATAGTATAAGCTAGGCTAACCCAACCTAACATCTCGGCCGTAATATTTGACAACATTCCTGGCGAGTTGGCGTCTCCGTCTCCGTGGGACCTTTATATACATCAATAACGTAATATAACCTAACCTAACCCAACCTAACATCTCGGCGGTAATATTTGACAACATTCCTGGCGAGTTGGCCTCTACGTCTCGGTTTGACCTTCATATACATCAGTAACGTAATATAACCTAACCTAACCCAACCTATCATGTCGGCGGTAATATTTGATCACATTCCTGGCTTGTTGGCCTCTACGTTTCCGCGGGACCTTTAAATACATCTATAACGTAATATAACCTAACCTAACCCAACCTAACATCTCGGCGGTAATATTTGAAAACATTCATGGCGAGTTGGCCTCTACGCCTCCGTGGTACATTTATATACATCAATAACGTAATATAACCTATCCTAACCCAAAATAACATCTCGGCGGTAATATTTGACCATATTCCTGGCTTGTTGGCATCTACGTCTCCGTGGGACCTTTATATACATCAATAACGTAATATAACCTGACCTAACCCAACCTAACATCTCGGCGGTAATATTTGACAACATTCCTGGCGAGTTGGCCTCTACGTCTCCGTGGGACCTTCATATACATCAATAACGTAATATAACCTAACCTAACCCAACCTATCATCTCGGCGGTAATATTTGACAACATTCCTGGCTTGCTGGCCTGTACGTCTCCGCGGGACCTTTATATACATCTATAACGTGATATAACCTAACCTAACCCAACCTAACATCTCGGCGGTAATATTTGAAAACATTCCTGGCGAGTTGGCCTCTACGTCACCGTGGGACCTTTATAGACATCCATAACGTAATATAACCTAACCTAACCCAAGCTAACATCTCGGCAGTAATATTTGACAACATTCCCGGCGAGTTGGCCTATACGTCTCCGTGGGAACTTTATATACATCAATAACGTAATATAACCTAACCTAACCCAACCTAACATCTCGGCGGTAATATTTGATCACATTCCTGGCCTGCTGGCCTCTACGTCTCCGCGGGACCTTTAAATACATCTATAACGTAATATAACCTAACCTAACCCAACCTAACGTCTCGGGGGTAATATTTGACCACATTCCTGGCTTGCTGGCATCTACGTCTCCGTGGGACCTTTATATACATCAATAACGTAATATAACCTAACCTAACCCAACCTAACATCTCGGCGGTAATATTTGACAACATTCCTGGCGAGTTGGCCTCTACGTCTCGGTTTGACCTTCATATACATCAATAACGTAATATAACCTAACCTAACCCAACCTATCATCTCGGCGGTAATATTTGACAACATTCCTGGCGAGTTGGCCTATACGTCTCCGTCGGACCTTTATATACAACAATAACATAGTATAAGCTAGGCTAACCCAACCTAACATTTCGGCCGTAATATTTGACAACATTCCTGGCGAGTTGGCGTCTCCGTCTCCGTGGGACCTTTATATACATCAATAACGTAATATAACCTAACCTAACCCAACCTAACATCTCGGCGGTAATATTTGACAACATTCCTGGCGAGTTGGCCTCCACGTCCCGGTTTGACCTTCATATACATCAATAACGTAATATAACCTAACCTAACCCAACCTATCATGTCGGCGGTAATATTTGATCACATTCCTGGCTTGTTGGCCTCTACGTCTCCGCGGGACCTTTAAATACATCTATAACGTAATATAACCTAACCTAACCCAACCTAACATCTCGGCGGTAATATTTGAAAACATTCCTGGCGAGTTGGCCTCTACGTCTCCGTGGGACCTTTATATACATCTATAACGTAATATAACCTAACCTAACCCAACCTAACATCTCGGCGGTAATATTTGACAACATTCCTGGCGAGTTGGCGTCTCCGTCTCCGTGGGACCTTTATATACATCAATAACGTAATATAACCTAACCTAACCCAACCTAACATCTCGGCGGTAATATTTGACAACATTCCTGGCGAGTTGGTCTCTACGTCTCGGTTTGACCTTCATATACATCAATAACGTAATATAACCTAACCTAACCCAACCTATCATTTCGGCGGTAATATTTGATCACATTCCTGGCTTGTTGGCCTCTACGTCTCCGCGGGACCTTTAAATACATCTATAACGTAATATAACCTAACCTAACCCAACCTAACATCTCGGCGGTAATATTTGAAAACATTCATGGCGAGTTGGCCTCTACGCCTCCGTGGTACATTTATATACATCAATAACGTAATATAACCTATCCTAACCCAAAATAACATCTCGGCGGTAATATTTGACCACATTCCTGGCTTGTTGGCATTTACGTCTCCGTGGGACCTTTATATACATCAATAACGTAATATAACCTGACCTAACCCAACCTAACATCTCGGTGATAATATTTGACAACATTCCTGGCGAGTTGGCCTCTACGTCTCCGTGGGATCTTTCTATACACCATAACGTAATATAACCTAACCTGACCCAATCTAACATCTCGGCGGTAATATTTGAACACATTCCTGGCTTGTTGGCCTCTATGTCTCCGTGGGACCTTTATATACATCAATCACGTAATATAACCAAACCTAACCCAACCTAACATCTCGGCGGTAATATTTGAAAACATACCTGGCTAGTTGGCCTCTACATCTCCGTGGGACCTTTATATACATCAATAACGTAATATAACCTAACCTAACGCAAACTAACATCTCGGCGGTAATATTTGATCAAATTCATGGCTTGTTGGCCTCTACATCTCTGCGGGACCTTTAAATACATCTATAACGTAATATAACCTAACCTAACCCAACCTAACATCTCGGCGGTAATATTTGAAAACATTCCTGGCGAGTTGGCCTCTACGTCTCCGTGGGACCTTTATATACATCTATAACGTAATATAACCTAACCTAACCCAACCTAACATCTCGGCGGTAATATTTGACAACATTCCTGGCGAGTTGGCGTCTCCGTCTCCGTGGGACCTTTATATACATCAATAACGTAATATAACCTAACCTAACCCAACCTAACATCTCGGCGGTAATATTTGACAACATTCCTGGCGAGTTGGCCTCTACGTCTCGGTTTGACCTTCATATACATCAATAACGTAATATAACCTAACCTAACCCAACCTATCATGTCGGCGGTAATATTTGATCACATTCCTGGCTTGTTGGCCTCTACGTCTCCGCGGGACCTTTAAATACATCTATAACGTAATATAACCTAACCTAACCCAACCTAACATCTCGGCGGTAATATTTGAAAACATTCATGGCGAGTTGGCCTCTACGCCTCCGTGGTACATTTATATACATCAATAACGTAATATAACCTATCGTAACCCAAAATAACATCTCGGCGGTAATAGTTGACCACATTCCTGGCTTGTTGGCATCTACGTCTCGGTGGGACCTTTATATACATCAATAACGTAATATAACCTGACCTAACCCAACCTAACATCTCGGTGATAATATTTGACAACATTCCTGGCGAGTTGGCCTCTACGTCTCCGTGGGATCTTTCTATACACCAATAACGTAATATAACCTAACCTAACCCAATCTAACATCTCGGCGGTAATATTTGAACACATTCCTGGCTTGTTGGCCTCTATGTCTCCGTGGGACCTCCATATACATCAATAACGTAATGTAACCTAACCTAACCCAACCTAACATCCCGGCGGTAATATTTGACAACATTCCTGGCGAGTTGGCCTCCACGTCCCGGTTTGACCTTCATATACATCAATAACGTAATATAACCTAACCTAACCCAACCTATCATGTCGGCGGTAATATTTGATCACATTCCTGGCCTGTTGGCCTCTACGTCTCCGCGGGACCTTTAAATACATCTATAACGTAATATAACCTAACCTAACCCAACCTAACATCTCGGCGGTAATATTTGAAAACATTCCTGGCGAGTTGGCCTCTACGTCTCCGTGGGACCTTTATATACATCTATAACGTAATATAACCTAACCTAACCCAACCTAACATCTCGGCGGTAATATTTGACAACATTCCTGGCGAGTTGGCGTCTCCGTCTCCGTGGGACCTTTATATACATCAATAACGTAATATAACCTAACCTAACCCAACCTAACATCTCGGCGGTAATATTTGACAACATTCCTGGCGAGTTGGCCTCTACGTCTCGGTTTGACCTTCATATACATCAATAACGTAATATAACCTAACCTAACCCAACCTATCATTTCGGCGATAATATTTGATCACATTCCTGGCTTGTTGGCCTCTACGTCTCCGCGGGACCTTTAAATACATCTATAACGTAATATAACCTAACCTAACCCAACCTAACATCTCGGCGGTAATATTTGAAAACATTCATGGCGAGTTGGCCTCTACGCCTCCGTGGTACATTTATATACATCAATAACGTAATATAACCTATCCTAACCCAAAATAACATATCGGCGGTAATATTTGACCACATTCCTGGCTTGTTGGCCTCTATGTCTCCGTGGGACCTTTATATACATCAATAACGTAATATAACCAAACCTAACCCAACCTAACATCTCGGCGGTAATATTTGAAAACATACCTGGCTAGTTGGCCTCTACGTCTCCGTGGGACCTTTATATACATCAATAACGTAATATAACCTAACCTAACGCAAACTAACATCTCGGCGGTAATATTTGATCAAATTCATGGCTTGTTGGCCTCTACATCTCTGCGGGACCTTTAAATACATCTATAACGTAATATAACCGAACCTAACCCAACCTAACATCTCGGCGGTAATATTTGAAAACATTCCTGGCGAGTTGGCCTCTACGTCTCCGTGGGACCTTTATATACATCTATAACGTAATATAACCTAACCTAACCCAACCTAACATCTCGGCGGTAATATTTGACAACATTCCTGGCGAGTTGGCGTCTCCGTCTCCGTGGGACCTTTATATACATCAATAACGTAATATAACCTAACCTAACCCAACCTAACATCTCGGCGGTAATATTTGACAACATTCCTGGCGAGTTGGCCTCTACGTCTCGGTTTGACCTTCATATACATCAATAACGTAATATAACCTAACCTAACCCAACCTATCATCTCGGCGGTAATATTTGAAAACATTCATGGCGAGTTGGCCTCTACGC
Organism: Xylocopa violacea; assembly: GCA_963969225.1. Lineage (NCBI taxonomy): Eukaryota > Metazoa > Arthropoda > Insecta > Hymenoptera > Apidae > Xylocopa > Xylocopa violacea. The sequence continues at coordinate 287,615 of CAXAJV010000040.1, forward strand.
CTCCGTGGTACATTTATATACATCAATAACGTAATATAACCTATCCTAACCCAAAATAACATCTCGGCGGTAATATTTGACCACATTCCTGGCTTGTTGGCATCTACGTCTCCGTGGGACCTTTATATACATCAATAACGTAATATAACCTGACCTAACCCAACCTAACATCTCGGTGATAATATTTGACAACATTCCTGGCGAGTTGGCCTCTACGTCTCCGTGGGATCTTTCTATACACCATAACGTAATATAACCTAACCTGACCCAATCTAACATCTCGGCGGTAATATTTGAACACATTCCTGGCTTGTTGGCCTCTATGTCTCCGTGGGACCTTTATATACATCAATAACGTAATATAACCAAACCTAACCCAACCTAACATCTCGGCGGTAATATTTGAAAACATACCTGGCTAGTTGGCCTCTACGTCTCCGTGGGACCTTTATATACATCAATAACGTAATATAACCTAACCTAACGCAAACTAACATCTCGGCGGTAATATTTGATCAAATTCATGGCTTGTTGGCCTCTACATCTCTGCGGGACCTTTAAATACATCTATAACGTAATATAACCTAACCTAACCCAACCTAACATCTCGGCGGTAATATTTGACAACATTCCTGGCGAGTTGGCCTCTACGTCTCGGTTTGACCTTCATATACATCAATAACGTAATATAACCTAACCTAACCCAACCTATCATCTCGGCGGTAATATTTGACAACATTCCTGGCGAGTTGGCCTATACGTCTCCGTCGGACCTTTATATACAACAATAACATAGTATAAGCTAGGCTAACCCAACCTAACATCTCGGCCGTAATATTTGACAACATTCCTGGCGAGTTGGCCTCTACGTCTCGGTTTGACCTTCATATACATCAATAACGTAATATAACCTAACCTAACCCAACCTATCATGTCGGCGGTAATATTTGATCACATTCCTGGCTTGTTGGCCTCTACGTCTCCGCGGGACCTTTAAATACATCTATAACGTAATATAACCTAACCTAACCCAACCTAACATCTCGGCGGTAATATTTGAAAACATTCATGGCGAGTTGGCCTCTACGCCTCCGTGGTACATTTATATACATCAATAACGTAATATAACCTATCCTAACCCAAAATAACATCTCGGCGGTAATATTTGACCACATTCCTGGCTTGTTGGCATCTACGTCTCGGTGGGACCTTTATATACATCAATAACGTAATATAACCTGACCTAACCCAACCTAACATCTCGGTGATAATATTTGACAACATTCCTGGCGAGTTGGCCTCTACGTCTCCGTGGGATCTTTCTATACACCAATAACGTAATATAACCTAACCTAACCCAATCTAACATCTCGGCGGTAATATTTGAACACATTCCTGGCTTGTTGGCCTCTATGTCTCCGTGGGACCTCCATATACATCAATAACGTAATGTAACCTAACCTAACCCAACCTAACATCCCGGCGGTAATATTTGACAACATTCCTGGCGAGTTGGCCTCCACGTCCCGGTTTGACCTTCATATACATCAATAACGTAATATAACCTAACCTAACCCAACCTATCATGTCGGCGGTAATATTTGATCACATTCCTGGCCTGTTGGCCTCTACGTCTCCGCGGGACCTTTAAATACATCTATAACGTAATATAACCTAACCTAACCCAACCTAACATCTCGGCGGTAATATTTGAAAACATTCCTGGCGAGTTGGCCTCTACGTCTCCGTGGGACCTTTATATACATCTATAACGTAATATAACCTAACCTAACCCAACCTAACATCTCGGCGGTAATATTTGACAACATTCCTGGCGAGTTGGCGTCTCCGTCTCCGTGGGACCTTTATATACATCAATAACGTAATATAACCTAACCTAACCCAACCTAACATCTCGGCGGTAATATTTGACAACATTCCTGGCGAGTTGGCCTCTACGTCTCGGTTTGACCTTCATATACATCAATAACGTAATATAACCTAACCTAACCCAACCTATCATTTCGGCGATAATATTTGATCACATTCCTGGCTTGTTGGCCTCTACGTCTCCGCGGGACCTTTAAATACATCTATAACGTAATATAACCTAACCTAACCCAACCTAACATCTCGGCGGTAATATTTGAAAACATTCATGGCGAGTTGGCCTCTACGCCTCCGTGGTACATTTATATACATCAATAACGTAATATAACCTATCCTAACCCAAAATAACATCTCGGCGGTAATATTTGACCACATTCCTGGCTTGTTGGCCTCTATGTCTCCGTGGGACCTTTATATACATCAATAACGTAATATAACCAAACCTAACCCAACCTAACATCTCGGCGGTAATATTTGAAAACATACCTGGCTAGTTGGCCTCTACGTCTCCGTGGGACCTTTATATACATCAATAACGTAATATAACCTAACCTAACGCAAACTAACATCTCGGCGGTAATATTTGATCAAATTCATGGCTTGTTGGCCTCTACATCTCTGCGGGACCTTTAAATACATCTATAACGTAATATAACCGAACCTAACCCAACCTAACATCTCGGCGGTAATATTTGAAAACATTCCTGGCGAGTTGGCCTCTACGTCTCCGTGGGACCTTTATATACATCTATAACGTAATATAACCTAACCTAACCCAACCTAACATCTCGGCGGTAATATTTGACAACATTCCTGGCGAGTTGGCGTCTCCGTCTCCGTGGGACCTTTATATACATCAATAACGTAATATAACCTAACCTAACCCAACCTAACATCTCGGCGGTAATATTTGACAACATTCCTGGCGAGTTGGCCTCTACGTCTCGGTTTGACCTTCATATACATCAATAACGTAATATAACCTAACCTAACCCAACCTATCATCTCGGCGGTAATATTTGAAAACATTCATGGCGAGTTGGCCTCTACGCCTCCGTGGTACATTTATATACATCAATAACGTAATATAACCTATCCTAACCCAAAATAACATCTCGGCGGTAATATTTGACCACATTCCTGGCTTGTTGGCATCTACGTCTCCGTGGGACGTTTATATACATCAATAACGTAATATAACCTGACCTAACCCAACCTAACATCTCGGTGATAATATTTGACAACATTCCTGGCGAGTTGGCCTCTACGTCTCCGTGGGATCTTTCTATACACCATAACGTAATATAACCTAACCTGACCCAATCTAACATCTCGGCGGTAATATTTGAACACATTCCTGGCTTGTTGGCCTCTATGTCTCCGTGGGACCTTTATATACATCAATAACGTAATATAACCAAACCTAACCCAACCTAACATCTCGGCGGTAATATTTGAAAACATACCTGGCTAGTTGGCCTCTACGTCTCCGTGGGACCTTTATATACATCAATAACGTAATATAACCTAACCTAACGCAAACTAACATCTCGGCGGTAATATTTGATCAAATTCATGGCTTGTTGGCCTCTACATCTCTGCGGGACCTTTAAATACATCTATAACGTAATATAACCTAACCTAACCCAACCTAACATCTCGGCGGTAATATTTGAAAACATTCCTGGCGAGTTGGCCTCTACGTCTCCGTGGGACCTTTATATACATCAATAACGTAATATAACCTAACCTAACCCAACCTATCATGTCGGCGGTAATATTTGATCACATTCCTGGCGAGTTGGCCTATACGTCTCCGTCGGACCTTTATATACAACAATAATATAGTATAAGCTAGGCTAACCCAGTCTATCATCTCGGCGGTAATATTTGACCACATTCCTGGCTTGTTGGCATCTACGTCTCCGTGGGACCTTTATATACATCAATAACGTAATATAACCTAACCTAACCCAACCTATCATCTCGGCGGTAATATTTGACAACATTCCTGGCGAGTTGGCCTCCACGTCTCCGTGGGAACTTTATATACATCTATAACGTAATATAACCTAACCTAACCCAACCTATCATCTCGGCGGTAATATTTGAAAACATTCATGGCGAGTTGGCCTCTACGCCTCCGTGGTACATTTATATACATCAATAACGTAATATAACCTATCCTAACCCAAAATAACATCTTGGCGGTAATATTTGACCACATTCCTGGCTTGTTGGCATCTACGTCTCGGTGGGACCTTTATATACATCAATAACGTAATATAACCTGACCTAACCCAACCTATCATGTCGGCGGTAATATTTGATCACATTCCTGGCTTGTTGGCCTCTACGTCTCCGCGGGACGTTTAAATACATCTATAACGTAATATAACCTAACCTAACCCAACCTAACATCTCGGCGGTAATATTTGAAAACATTCATGGCGAGTTGGCCTCTACGCCTCCGTGGTACATTTATATACATCAATAACGTAATATAACCTATCCTAACCCAAAATAACATCTCGGCGGTAATATTTGACCACATTCCTGGCTTGTTGGCATCTACGTCTCCGTGGGACCTTTATATACATCAATAACGTAATATAACCTGACCTAACCCAACCTATCATGTCGGCGGTAATATTTGATCACATTCCTGGCTTGTTGGCCTCTACGTCTCCGCGGGACCTTTAAATACATCTATAACGTAATATAACCTAACCTAACCCAACCTAACATCTCGGCGGTAATATTTGAAAACATTCATGGCGAGTTGGCCTCTACGCCTCCGTGGTACATTTATATACATCAATAACGTAATATAACCTATCCTAACCCAAAATAACATCTCGGCGGTAATATTTGACCACATTCCTGGCTTGTTGGCATCTACGTCTCCGTGGGACCTTTATATACATCAATAACGTAATATAACCTGACCTAACCCAACCTAACATCTCGGTGATAATATTTGACAACATTCCTGGCGAGTTGGCCTCTACGTCTCCGTGGGATCTTTCTATACACCATAACGTAATATAATCTAACCTAACCCAATCTAACATCTCGGCGGTAATATTTGAACACATTCCTGGCTTGTTGGCCTCTATGTCTCCGTGGGACCTTTATATACATCAATAACGTAATATAACCAAACCTAACCCAACCTAACATCTCGGCGGTAATATTTGATCAAATTCATGGCTTGTTGGCGTCTCCGTCTCCGTGGGACCTTTATATACATCAATAACGTAATATAACCTAACCTAACGCAAACTAACATCTCGGCGGTAATATTTGATCACATTCCTGGCCTGCTGGCCTCTACGTCTCCGCGGGACCTTTAAATACATCTATAACGTAATATAACCTAACCTAACCCAACCTAACGTCTCGGCGGTAATATTTGACCACATTCCTGGCTTGCTGGCATCTACGTCTCCGTGGGACCTTTATATACATCAATAACGTAATATAACCTAACCTAACCCAACCTAACATCTCGGCGGTAATATTTGACAACATTCCTGGCGAGTTGGCCTCTACGTCTCGGTTTGACCTTCATATACATCAATAACGTAATATAACCTAACCTAACCCAACCTATCATCTCGGCGGTAATATTTGACAACATTCCTGGCGAGTTGGCCTATACGTCTCCGTCGGACCTTTATATACAACAATAACATAGTATAAGCTAGGCTAACCCAACCTAACATCTCGGCCGTAATATTTGACAACATTCCTGGCGAGTTGGCGTCTCCGTCTCCGTGGGACCTTTATATACATCAATAACGTAATATAACTTAACCTAACCCAACCTAACATCTCGGCGGTAATATTTGACAACATTCCTGGCGAGTTGGCCTCTACGTCTCGGTTTGACCTTCATATACATCAATAACGTAATATAACCTAACCTAACCCAACCTATCATTTCGGCGGTAATATTTGATCACATTCCTGGCTTGTTGGCCTCTACGTCTCCGCGGGACCTTTAAATACATCTATAACGTAATATAACCTAACCTAACCCAACCTAACATCTCGGCGGTAATATTTGAAAACATTCATGGCGAGTTGGCCTCTACGCCTCCGTGGTACATTTATATACATCAATAACGTAATATAACCTATCCTAACCCAAAATAACATCTCGGCGGTAATATTTGAAAACATTCCTGGCGAGTTGGCCTCTACGTCTCCGTGGGACCTTTATATACATCTATAACGTAATATAACCTAACCTAACCCAACCTAACATCTCGGCGGTAATATTTGACAACATTCCTGGCGAGTTGGCGTCTCCGTCTCCGTGGGACCTTTATATACATCAATAACGTAATATAACCTAACCTAACCCAACCTAACATCTCGGCGGTAATATTTGACAACATTCCTGGCGAGTTGGCCTCTACGTCTCGGTTTGACCTTCATATACATCAATAACGTAATATAACCTAACCTAACCCAACCTATCATGTCGGCGGTAATATTTGATCACATTCCTGGCGAGTTGGCCTATACGTCTCCGTCGGACCTTTATATACAACAATAATATAGTATAAGCTAGGCTAACCCAGTCTATCATCTCGGCGGTAATATTTGACCACATTCCTGGCTTGTTGGCATCTACGTCTCCGTAGGACCTTTATATACATCAATAACGTAATATAACCTAACCTAACCCAACCTATCATCTCGGCGGTAATATTTGACAACATTCCTGGCGAGTTGGCCTCCACGTCTCCGTGGGAACTTTATATACATCTATAACGTAATATAACCTAACCTAACCCAACCTATCATCTCGGCGGTAATATTTGAAAACATTCATGGCGAGTTGGCCTCTACGCCACCGTGGTACATTTATATACATCAATAACGTAATATAACCTATCCTAACCCAAAATAACATCTTGGCGGTAATATTTGACCACATTCGTGGCTTGTTGGCGTCTACGTCTCGGTGGGACCTTTATATACATCAATAACGTAATATAACCTGACCCAACCCAACCTATCATGTCGGCGGTAATATTTGATCACATTCCTGGCTTGTTGACCTCTACGTCTCCGCGGGACCTTTAAATACATCTATAACGTAATATAACCTAACCTAACCCAACCTAACATCTCGGCGGTAATATTTGAAAACATTCATGGCGAGTTGGCCTCTACGCCTCCGTGGTACATTTATATACATCAATAACGTAATATAACCTATCCTAACCCAAAATAACATCTCGGCGGTAATATTTGACCACATTCCTGGCTTGTTGGCATCTACGTCTCCGTGGGACCTTTATATACATCAATAACGTAATATAACCTGACCTAACCCAACCTAACATCTCGGTGATAATATTTGACAACATTCCTGGCGAGTTGGCCTCTACGTCTCCGTGGGATCTTTCTATACACCATAACGTAATATAACCTAACCTAACCCAATCTAACATCTCGGCGGTAATATTTGAACACATTCCTGGCTTGTTGGCCTCTATGTCTCCGTGGGACCTTTATACACATCAATAACGTAATATAACCAAACCTAACCCAACCTAACATCTCGGCGGTAATATTTGAAAACATACCTGGCTAGTTGGCCTCTACGTCTCCGTGGGACCTTTATATACATCAATAACGCAATATAACCTAACCTAACGCAAACTAACATCTCGGCGGTAATATTTGATCAAATTCATGGCTTGTTGGCCTCTACATCTCTGCGGGACCTTTAAATACATCTATAACGTAATATAACTTAACCTAACCCAACCTAACATCTCGGCGGTAATATTTGAAAACATTCCTGGCGAGTTGGCCTCTACGTCTCCGTGGGACCTTTATATACATCTATGACGTAATATAACCTAACCTAACCCAACCTAACATCTCGGCGGTAATATTTGAAAACATTCATGGCGAGTTGGCCTCTACGCCTCCGTGGTACATTTATATACATCAATAACGTAATATAACCTATCCTAACCCAAAATAACATCTCGGCGGTAATATTTGACCACATTCCTGGCTTGTTGGCATCTACGTCTCCGTGGGACATTTATATACATCAATAACGTAGTATAACCTGACCTAACCCAACCTAACATCTCGGTGATAATATTTGACAACATTCCTGGCGAGTTGGCCTCTACGTGTCCGTGGGATCTTTCTATACACCAGAACGTAATATAACCTAACCTAACCCAATCTAACATCTCGGCGGTAATATTTGAACACATTCCTGGCTTGTTGGCCTCTATGTCTCCGTGGGACCTTTATATACATCAATAACGTAATATAACCAAACCTAACCCAACCTAACATCTCGGCGTTAATATTTGATCAAATTCATAGCTTGTTGGCGTCTCCGTCTCCGTGGGACCTTTATATACATCAATAACGTAATATAACCTAACATAACGCAAACTAACATCTCGGCGGTAATATTTGATCACATTCCTGGCCTGCTGGCCTCTACGTCTCCGCGGGACCTTTAAATACATCTATAACGTAATATAACCTAACCTAACCCAACCTAACGTCTCGGCGGTAATATTTGACAACATTCCTGGCGAGTTGGCCTCTACGTCTCGGTTTGACCTTCATATACATCAGTAACGTAATATAACCTAACCTAACCCAACCTATCATGTCGGCGGTAATATTTGATCACATTCCTGGCTTGTTGGCCTCTACGTTTCCGCGGGACCTTTAAATACATCTATAACGTAATATAACCTAACCTAACCCAACCTAACATCTCGGCGGTAATATTTGAAAACATTCATGGCGAGTTGGCCTCTACGCCTCCGTGGTACATTTATATACATCAATAACGTAATATAACCTATCCTAACCCAAAATAACATCTCGGCGGTAATATTTGACCACATTCCTGGCTTGTTGGCATCTACGTCTCGGTGGGACCTTTATATACATCAATAACGTAATATAACCTGACCTAACCCAACCTAACATCTCGGTGATAATATTTGACAACATTCCTGGCGAGTTGGCCTCTACGTCTCCGTGGGATCTTTCTATACACCAATAACGTAATATAACCTAACCTAACCCAATCTAACATCTCGGCGGTAATATTTGACCACATTCCTGGCTTGTTGGCATCTACGTCTCCGTGGGACCTTTATATACATCAATAACGTAATATAACCTGACCTAACCCAACCTAACATCTCGGTGATAATATTTGACAACATTCCTGGCGAGTTGGCCTCTACGTCTCCGTGGGATCTTTCTATACACCAATAACGTAATATAACCTAACCTAACCCAATCTAACATCTCTGCGGTAATATTTGAACACATTCCTGGCTTGTTGGCCTCTATGTCTCCGTGGGACCTTTATATACATCAATAACGTAATATAACCTAACCTAACCCAACCTAACATCTCGGCGGTAATATTTGAAAACATACCTGGCTAGTTGGACTCTACGTCTCCGTGGGACCTTTATATACATCAATAACGCAATATAACCTAACCTAACCCAACCTATCATGTCGGCGGTAATATTTGATCAAATTCCTGGCTTGTTGGCCTCTATATCTCCGCGGGACCTTTAAATACATCTATAACGTAATATAACCTAACCTAACCCAACCTAACATCTCGGCGGTAATATTTGAATATATTCCTGGCGAGTTGGCTTCTACGTCTCCGTGGGACCTTTATATACATCTATAACGTAATATAACCTAACCTAACCCAACCTAACATCTCGGCGGTAATATTTGACGACATTCCTGGCTTGCTGGCATCTACGTCTCCGTGGGACCTTTATATACATCAATAACGTAATATAACCTAACCTAACCCAACCTAACATCTCGGCGGTAATATTTGACAACATTCCTGGCGAGTTGGCCTCTACGTCTCGGTTTGACCTTCATATACATCAATAACGTAATATAACCTAACCTAACCGAACCTAACATGTCGGCGGTAATATTTGACAACATTCCTGGCGAGTTGGCTTCTCCGTCTCCGTGGGATCTTTTTACACATCAATAACGTAATATAACCTAACCTAACCCAAGCTAACATCTCGGCGGTAGTATTTGAAAACATACCTGGCGAGTTGGCCTCTACGTCTCCGTGGGATGTTTTTATACATCAATAAAGTAATATAACCTAACCTAACCGAACCTAACATCTCGGCGGTAATATTTGAAAAGATTTATGGCGAGTTGGCGTCTACGTCTCCGTGGTACATTTATATACATCAATAACGTAATATAACCTAACCTGACCCAACTTAACATCTCGGCGGTAATATTTGATCACATTCCTGGCTTGTTGGCCTCTACGTCTCCGCGGGACCTTTAAATACATCTATAACGTAATATAACCTAACCTATCCCAACCTGACTTCTCGGCGGTAATATTTGAACACATTCCTGGCTTGTTGGCCTCTACGTCTCCGTGGGACCTTTATATACATCAATAACGTAATATAACCTAACCTAACCCAACCTAACCTCTCGGCGGTAATATTTGATCACATTCCTGGCTTGCTGGCCTCTACGTCTCCGCGGGACATTTATATACTTCTATAACGTGATATAACCTAACCTAACCCATCCTAACATCTCGGCGGTAATATTTGAAAACATTCCTGGCGAGTTGGCCTCTACGTCTCGGTTTGACCTTCATATACATCAATAACGTAATATAACCTAACCTAACCCAACCTAACATCTCGGCGGTAATATTTGATCACATTCCTGGCTTGCTGGCCTCTACGTCTCCGCGGGACCTTTATATACTTCTATAACGTGATATAACCTAACCTAACCCATCCTAACATCTCGGCGGTAATATTTGAAAACATTCCTGGCGAGTTGGCCTCTACGTCTCGGTTTGACCTTCATATACATCAATAACGTAATATAACCTAACCTAACCCAACCTATCATCTCGGCGGTAATATTTGACAACATTCCTGGCGAGTTGGCGTCTCCGTCTCCGTGGGATCTTTTTACACATCAATAACGTAATATAACCTAACCTAACCCAACCTAACATCTCGGCGGTAGTATTTGAAAACATACCTGGCGAGTTGGCCTCTACGTCACCGTGGGATCTTTTTATACATGAATAACGTAATATAACCTAACCTAACCGAACCTAACGTCTCGGCGGTAATATTTGAAAACACACCTGGCGAGTTGGCCTCTACGTCTCCGTGGGACGTTTATATACATCAATAACGTAATATAAACTAACCTAACCCAACCTAACATCTCGGCGGTAATATTTGATCACATTCCTGGCTTGTTGTCCTCTACGTCTCCGCGGGACCTTTAAATACATCTATCACGTAATATAACCTAACCTAACCCAACCTAACATCTCGGCGGTAATATTTGAAATCATTCATGGCGAGTTGGCCTCTACGTCTCCGTGGTACATTTATATACATCAATAACGTAATATAACCTAACCTAACCCAACCTAACATCTCGGCGGTAATATTTGATCACATTCCTGGCTTGTTGGCCTCTACGTCTCCGCGGGACCTTTAAATACATCTATAACGTATTATAAACTAACCTAACCCAACCTAACATCTCGGCGGTAATATTTGACATCATTCCTGGCGAGTTGGCCTCTACGTCTCCGTGGGACCTTTATATACATCTATAACGTAATATAACCTAACCTAACCCAACCTAACATCTCGGCGGTAATATTTGACAACATTCCTGGCGAGTTGGCCTCTACGTCTCGGTTTGACCTTTATATACATCAATAACGTAATATAACCTAACCTAACCCAACCTAACATCTCGGCGGTAATATTTGACAACATTCCTGGCGAGTTGGCCTCTACGTCTCGGTTTGACCTTCATATACATCAATAACGTAATATAACCTAACCTAACCCAACCTAACATCTCGGCGGTAATATTTGATCACATTCCTGGCTTGTTGGCCTCTACGTCTCCGCGGGACCTTTAAATACATCTATAACGTAATATAACCTAACCTAACCCAACCTAACATCTCGGCGGTAATATTTGACAACATTCCTGGCGAGTTGGCCTCTACGTCTCCGTGGGACCTTTATATACTTCTATAACGTGATATAACCTAACCTAACCCATCCTAACATCTCGGCGGTAATATTTGAAAACATTCATGGCGAGTTGGCCTCTACGCCTCCGTGGTACATTTATATACATCAATAACGTAATATAACCTATCCTAAACCAAAATAACATCTCGGCGGTAATATTTGACAACATTCCTGGCGAGTTGGCCTCTACGTCTCCGTGGGACCTTTATATACTTCTATAACGTGATATAACCTAACCTAACCCAACCTAACATCTCGGTGATAATATTTGACAACATTCCTGGCTTGTTGGCCTCTATGTCTCCGTGGGACCTTTATATACATCAATAACGTAATATAACCTATACTAACCCAAAATAACATCTCGGCGGTAATATTTGACCACATTCCTGGCTTGTTGGCATCTACGTCTCCGTGGGACCTTTATATACATCAATAACGTAATATAACCTGACCTAACCCAACCTAACATCTCGGTGATAATATTTGACAACATTCCTGGCGAGTTGGCCTCTACGTCTCCGTGGGATCTTTCTATACACCAATAACGTAATATAACCTAACCTAACCCAATCTAACATCTCCGCGGTAATATTTGAACACATTCCTGGCTTGTTGGCCTCTATGTCTCCGTGGGACCTTTATATACATCAATAACGTAATATAACCAAACCTAACCCAACCTAACATCTCGGCGGTAATATTCGAAAACATACCTGGCTAGTTGGCCTCTACGTCTCTGTGGGACCTTTATATATATCAATAACGCAATATAACCTAACCTAACCCAACCTAACATCTCGGCGGTAATATTTGACAACATTCCTGGCGAGTTGGCCTCTACGTCTCGGTTTGACCTTCATATACATCAATAACGTAATATAACCTAACCTAACCCAACCTATCATCTCGGCGGTAATATTTGACAACATTCCTGGCGAGTTGGCCTATACGTCTCCGTCGGACCTTTATATACAACAATAACATAGTATAAGCTAGGCTAACCCAATTTAACATCTCGGCGGTAATATTTGAAAACATACCTGGCTAGTTGGCCTCTACGTCTCCGTGGGACCTTTATATACATCAATAACGCAATATAACCTAACCTAACCCAAACTAACATCTCGGCGGTAATATTTGATCAAATTCCTGGCTTGTTGGCCTCTACGTCTCCGCGGGACCTTTAAATACATCTATAACGTAATATAACCTAACCTAACCCAACCTAACATCTCGGCGGTAATATTTGACAACATTCCTGGCGAGTTGGCCTCTACGTCTCGGTTTGACCTTCATATACATCAATAACGTAATATAACCTAACCTAACCCAACCTATCATGTCGGCGGTAATATTTGATCAAATTCCTGGCTTGTTGGCCTCTATATCTCCGCGGGACCTTTAAATACATCTATAACGTAATATAACCTAACCTAACCCAACCTAACATCTCGGCGGTAATATTTGAAAATATTCCTGGCGAGTTGGCCTCTACGTCTCCGTGGGACCTTTATATACATCTATAACGTAATATAACCTAACCTAACCCAACCTAACATCTCGGCGGTAATATTTGACAACATTCCTGGCGAGTTGGCGTCTCCGTCTCCGTGGGACCTTTATATACATCAATAACGTAATATAACCTAACCTAACCCAACCTAACATCTCGGCGGTAATATTTGACAACATTCCTGGCGGATTGGCCTCTACGTCTCGGTTTGACCTTCATATACATCAATAACGTAATATAAATAACCTAACCGAACCTAACATCTCGGCGGTAATATTTGACAACATTCCTGGCGAGTTGGCTTCTCCGTCTCCGTGGGATCTTTTTACACATCAATAACGTAATATAACCTAACCTAACCCAAGCTAACATCTCGGCGGTAGTATTTGAAAACATACCTGGCGAGTTGGCCTCTACGTCTCCGTGGGATGTTTTTATACATCAATAAAGTAATATAACCTAACCTAACCGAACCTAACATCTCGGCGGTAATATTTGAAAACATTCTTGGCGAGTTGGCCTCTACGTCTCCGTGGTACATTTATATACATCAATAACGTAATATAACCTAACCTGACCCAACTTAACATCTCGGCGGTAATATTTGATCACATTCCTGGCTTGTTGGCCTCTACGTCTCCGCGGGACCTTTAAATACATCTATAACGTAATATAACCTAACCTATCCCAACCTGACATCTCGGCGGTAATATTTGAACACATTCCTGGCTTGTTGGCCTCTACGTCTCCGTGGGACCTTTAAAATACATCAATAACGTAATATAACCTAACCTAACCCAACCTAACATCTCGGCGGTAATATTTGATCACATTCCTGGCTTGCTGGCCTCTACGTCTCCGCGGGACCTTTATATACTTCTATAACGTGATATAACCTAACCTAACCCATCCTAACATCTCGGCGGTAATATTTGAAAACATTCCTGGCGAGTTGGCCTCTACGTCTCGGTTTGACCTTCATATACATCAATAACGTAATATAACCTAACCTAACCCAACCTATCATCTCGGCGGTAATATTTGACAACATTCCTGGCGAGTTGGCGTCTCCGTCTCCGTGGGATCTTTTTACACATCAATAACGTAATATAACCTAACCTAATCCAACCTAACATCTCGGCGGTAGTATTTGAAAACATACCTGGCGAGTTGGCCTCTACGTCTCCGTGGGATCATTTTATACATGAATAACGTAATATAACCTAACCTAACCGAACCTAACATCTCGGCGGTAATATTTGAAAACACACCTGGCGAGTTGGCCTCTACGTCTCCGTGGGACATTTATATACATCAATAACGTAATATAAACTAACCTAACCCAACCTAACATCTCGGCGGTAATATTTGATCACATTCCTGGCTTGTTGTCCTCTACGACTCCGCGGGACCTTTAAATACATCTATCACGTAATATAACCTAACCTAACCCAACCTAACATCTCGGCGGTAATATTTGAAAACATTCCTGGCGAGTTGGCCTCTACGTCTCCGTGGGACCTTTATATACATCAATAACGTAATATAACCTAACCTAACCCAACCTAACATCTCGGCGGTAATATTTGACCACATTCCTGGCTTGCTGGCATCTACGTCTCCGTGGGACCTTTATATACATCAATAACGTAATGTAACCTAACCTAACCCAACCTATCATCTCGGCGGTAATATTTGACCACATTCCTGGCTTGTTGGCATCTACGTCTCCGTGGGACCTTTATATACATCTATAACGTAATATAACCTAACCTAACCCAACCTAACACCTCGGCGGTAATATTTGACAACATTCCTGGCGAGTTGGCCTCTACGCCTACGTGGGACCTTTATATACATCCATAACGTTATATAACCTAACCTAACCCAACCTAACATCTCGGCGGTAATATTTGACAACATTCCTGGCGAGTTGGCTTCTCCGTCTCCGTGGGATCTTTTTACACATCAATAACGTAATATAACCTAACCTAACCCAACCTAACATCTCGGCGGTAGTATTTGAAAACATACCTGGCGGGTTGGCCTCTACGTCTCCGTGGGATCTTTTTATACATCAATAACATAATATAACCTAACCTAACCGAACCTAACATCTCGGCGGTAATATTTGATCACATTCCTGGCTTGCTGGCCTCTACGTCTCCGCGGGACCTTTATATACATCCATAACGTGATATAACCTAACCTAACCCAACCTAACATCTCGGCGGTAATATTTGAAAAAATTCCTGGCCAGTTGGCCTCTACGTCACCGTGGGACCTTTATAGACATCCATAACGTAATATAACCTAACCTAACCCAACCTAACATCTCGGCGGTAATATTTGACAACATTCCTGGCGAGTTGGCTTCTCCGTCTCCGTGGGATCTTTTTACACATCAATAACGTAATATAACCTAACCTAACCCAACCTAACATCTCGGCGGTAATATTTGATCACATTCCTGGCTTGCTGGCCTCTACGTCTCCGCGGGACCTTTAAATACATCTATAACGTAATATAACCTAACCTAACCCAACCTAACATCTCGGCGGTAATATTTGACAACATACCTGGCGAGTTGGCCTCTACGTCTCCGTGGGACCTTCATATACATCAATAACGTAATATAACCTAACCTAACCCAACCTATCATCTCGGCGGTAATATTTGACAACATTCCTGGCTTGCTGGCCTCTACGTCTCTGCGGGACCTTTATATACATCTATAACGTGATATAACCTAACCTAACCCAACCTAACATCTCGGCGGTAATATTTGAAAACATTCCTGGCGAGTTGGCCTCTACGTCACCGTGGGACATTTATAGACATCCATAACGTAATATAACCTAACCTAACCCAAGCTAACATCTCGGCGGTAATATTTGACAACATTCCTGGCGAGTTGGCCTCTACGTCTCCGTGGGATCTTTCTATACACCAATAACGTAATATAACCTAACCTAACCCAACCTAACATCTCGGCGGTAATATTTGAACACATTCCTGGCTTGTTGGCCTCTACGTCTCCGTGGGACCTTTATATACATCCATAACGTAATATAACCTAACCTAACCCAACCTAACATCTCGGCGGTAATATTTGATAACATTCCTGGCTCGCTGGCCTCTACGTCTCCGCGGGAACTTTAAATACATCTATAACGTAATATAACTTAACCTAACCCAACCTAACATCTCGGCGGTAATATTTGACCACATTCCAGGCTTGCTGGCATCTACGTCTCCGTGGGACCTTTATATACATCAATAACGTAATATAACCTAACCTAACCCAACCTAACATCTCGGCGGTAATATTTGACAACATTCCTGGCGAGTTGGCCTCTACGTCTCGGTTTGACCTTCATATACATCAATAACGTAACATAACCTAACATAACCCAACCTATCATCTCGGCGGTAATATTTGACAACATTCCTGGCGAGTTGGCCTATACGTCTCCGTCGGACCTTTATATACAACAATAACATAGTATAAGCTAGGCTAACCCAGTCTATCATCTCGGCGGTAATATTTGACCACATTCCTGGCGAGTTGGCCTCTACGCCTACGTGGGACCTTTATATACATCCATAACGTTATATAACCTAACCTAACCCAACCTAACATCTCGGCGGTAATATTTGACAACATTCCTGGCGAGTTGGCTTCTCCGTCTCCGTGGGATCTTTTTACACATCAATAACGTAATATAACCTAACCTAACCCAACCTAACATCTCGGCGGTAGTATTTGAAAACATACCTGGCGGGTTGGCCTCTACGTCTCCGTGGGATCTTTTTATACATCAATAACATAATATAACCTAACCTAACCGAACCTAACATCTCGGCGGTAATATTTGATCACATTCCTGGCTTGCTGGCCTCTACGTCTCCGCGGGACCTTTATATACATCCATAACGTGATATAACCTAACCTAACCCAACCTAACATCTCGGCGGTAATATTTGAAAAAATTCCTGGCCAGTTGGCCTCTACGTCATCGTGGGACCTTTATAGACATCCATAACGTAATATAACCTAACCTAACCCAACCTAACATCTCGGCGGTAATATTTGACAACATTCCTGGCGAGTTGGCTTCTCCGTCTCCGTGGGATCTTTTTACACATCAATAACGTAATATAACCTAACCTAACCCAACCTAACATCTCGGCGGTAATATTTGATCACATTCCTGGCTTGCTGGCCTCTACGTCTCCGCGGGACCTTTAAATACATCTTTAACGTAATATAACCTAACCTAACCCAACCTAACATCTCGGCGGTAATAGTTGACCACATTCCTGGCTTGCTGGCATCTACGTCTCCGTGGGACCTTTATATACATCAATAACGTAATATAACCTAACCTAACCCAACCTAACATCTCGGCGGTAATATTTGATCACATTCCTGGCTTGCTGGCCTCTACGTCTCCGCGGGACCTTTAAATACATCTATAACGTAATATAACCTAACCTAACACAACCTAACATCTCGGCGGTAATATTTGACCACATTCCTGGCTTGCTGGCATCTACGTTTCCGTGGGACCTTTATATACATCAATAACGTAATATAACCTAACCTAACCCAACCTAACATCTCGGCGGTAATATTTGACAACATTCCTGGCGAGTTGGCCTCTACGTCTCGGTTTGACCTTCATATACATCAATAACGTAATATAACCTAACCTAACCCAACCTATCATCTCGGCGGTAATATTTGACAACATTCCTGGCGAGTTGGCCTATACGTCTCCGTCGGACCTTTATATACAACAATGACATAGTATAACGTAGGCTAACCCAGTCTATCATCTCGGCGGTAATATTTGACCACATTCCTGGCTTGTTGGCATCTACGTCTCCGTGGGACCATTATATACATCAATAACGTAATATAACCTAACCTAACCCAACCTATCATCTCGGCGGTAATATTTGACAACATTCCTGGCGAGTTGGCCTCCACGTCTCCGTGGGAACTTTATATACATCTATAACGTAATATAACCTAACCTAACCAAACCTATCATCTCGGCGGTAATATTTGACAACATACCTGGCGAGTTGGCCTCTACGTCTCCGTGGGACCTTCATATACATCAATAACGTAATATAACCTAACCTAACCCAACCTATCATCTCGGCGGTAATATTTGAAAACATTCCTGGCGAGTTGGCCTCTACGTCACCGTGGGACATTTATAGACATCCATATCGTAATATAACCTAACCTAACCCAAGCTAACATCTCGGCGGTAATATTTGACAACATTCCTGGCGAGTTGGCCTCTACGTCTCCGTGGGATCTTTCTATACACCAATAACGTAATATAACCTAACCTAACCCAACCTAACATCTCGGCGGTAATATTTGAACACATTCCTGGCTTGTTGGCCTCTACGTCTCCGTGGGACCTTTATATACATCCATAACGTAATATAACCTAACCTAACCCAACCTAACATCTCGGCGGTAATATTTGATCACATTCCTGGCTCGCTGGCCTCTACGTCTCCGCGGGAACTTTAAATACATCTATAACGTAATATAACTTAACCTAACCCAACCTAACATCTCGGCGGTAATATTTGACCACATTCCAGGCTTGCTGGCATCTACGTCTCCGTGGGACCTTTATATACATCAATAACGTAATATAACCTAACCTAACCCAACCTAACATCTCGGCGGTAATATTTGACAACATTCCTGGCGAGTTGGCCTCTACGTCTCGGTTTGACCTTCATATACATCAATAACGTAACATAACCTAACATAACCCAACATATCATCTCGGCGGTAATATTTGACAACATTCCTGGCGAGTTGGCCTCTACGTCTCGGTTTGACCTTCATATACATCCATAACGTAAAATAACCTAACCTAACCCAACCTATCATCTCGGCGGTAATATTTGACAACATTCCTGGCGAGTTGGCGTCTCCGTCTCCGTGGGATCTTTTTACACATCAATAACGTAATATAACCTAACCTAACCCAACCTAACATCTCGGCGGTAGTATTTGAAAACATACCTGGCGAGTTGGCCTCTACGTCTCCGTGGGATCTTTTTATACATGAATAACGTAATATAACCTAACCTAACCGAACCTAACATCTCGGCGGTAGTATTTGAAAACATACCTGGCGAGTTGGCCTCTACGTCTCCGTGGGATCTTTTTATACATCAATAACATAATATAACCTAACCTAACCGAACCTAACACCTCGGCGGTAATATTTGAAAACATTCATGGCGAGTTGGCCTCTACGTCTCCGTGGGAACTTTATATACATCTATAACGTAATATAACCTAACCTAACCAAACCTATCATCTCGGCGGTAATATTTGACAACATACCTGGCGAGTTGGCCTCTACGTCTCCGTGGGACCTTCATATACATCAATAACGTAATATAACCTAACCTAACCCAACCTATCATCTCGGCGGTAATATTTGACAACATTCCTGGCTTGCTGGCCTCTACGTCTCCGCGGGACCTTTATATACATCTATAACGTGATATAACCTAACCTAACCCAACCTAACATCTCGGCGGTAATATTTGAAAACATTCCTGGCAAGTTGGCCTCTACGTCACCGTGAGACATTCATAGACATCCATAACGTAATATAACCTAACCTAACCCAAGCTAACATCTCGGCGGTAATATTTGACAACATTCCTGGCGAGTTGGCCTCTACGTCTCCGTGGGATCTTTCTATACACCAATAACGTAATATAACCTAACCTAACCCAACCTAACATCTCGGCGGTAATATTTGAACACATTCCTGGCTTGTTGGCCTCTACGTCTCTGCGGGACCTTTAAATACATCTATAACGTAATAATACCTAACCTAACCCAACCTAACATCTCGGCGGTAATATTTGACAACATTCCTGGCGAGTTGGCCTCTACGTCTCCGTGGGATCTTTATATATATCTATAACGTAATATAACCTAACCTAACCCAACCTAACATCTCGGCGGTAATATTTGAACACATTCCTGGCTTGTTGGCCTCTACGTCTCCGTGGGACCTTTATATACATCTATAACGTGATATAACCTAACCTAACCCAACCTAACATCTCGGCGGTAATATTTGAAAAAATTCCTGGCCAGTTGGCCTCTGCGTCACCGTCGAACCTTTATAGACATCCATAACGTAATATAACCTAACCTAACCCAACCTAACATCTCGGCGGTAATATTTGACAACATTCCTGGCGAGTTGGCTTCTCCGTCTCCGTGGGATCTTTTTACACATCAATAACGTAATATAACCTAACCTAACCCAACCTAACATCTCGGCGGTAATATTTTTTCACATTCCTGGCTTGCTGGCCTCTACGTCTCCGCGGGACCTTTAAATACATCTATAACGTAATATAACCTAACCTAACCCAACCTAACATCTCGGCGGTAATATTTGACCACATTCCTGGCTTGCTGGCATCTACGTCTCCGTGGGACCTTTATATACATCAATAACGTAATATAACCTAACCTAACCCAACCTAACATCTCGGCGGTAATATTTGATCACATTCCTGGCTTGCTGGCCTCTACGTCTCCGCGGGACCTTTATATACATCTATAACGTGATATAACCTAACCTAACCCAACCTAACATCTCGGCGGTAATATTTGAAAAAATTCCTGGCCAGTTGGCCTCTACGTCACCGTGGGACCTTTATAGACATCCATAACGTAATATAACCTAACCTAACCCAACCTAACATCTCGGCGGTAATATTTGACAACATTCCTGGCGAGTTGGCTTCTCCGTCTCCGTGGGATCTTTTTACACATCAATAACGTAATATAACCTAACCTAACCCAACCTAACATCTCGGCGGTAATATTTGATCACATTCCTGGCTTGCTGGCCTCTACGTCTCCGCGGGACCTTTAAATACATCTATAACGTAATATAACCTAACCTAACCCAACCTAACATCTCGGCGGTAATATTTGACCACATTCCTGGCGAGTTGGCCTCTACGTCTCGGTTTGACCTTCATATACATCAATAACGTAACATAACCTAACATAACCCAACATATCATCTCGGCGGTAATATTTGACCACATTCCTGGCTTGCTGGCATCTACGTCTCCGTGGGACCTTTATATACATCAATAACGTAATATAACCTAACCTAACCCAACCTAACATCTCGGCGGTAATATTTGATCACATTCCTGGCTTGCTGGCCTCTACGTCTCCGCGGGACCTTTATATACATCTATAACGTGATATAACCTAACCTAACCCAACCTAACATCTCGGCGGAAATATTTGAAAAAATTCCTGGCCAGTTGGCCTCTACGTCACCGTGGGACCTTTATAGACATCCATAACGTAATATAACCTAACCTAACCCAACCTAACATCTCGGCGGTAATATTTGACAACATTCCTGGCGAGTTGGCTTCTCCGTCTCCGTGGGATCTTTTTACACATCAATAACGTAATATAACCTAACCTAACCCAACCTAACATCTCGGCGGTAATATTTGATCACATTCCTGGCTTGCTGGCCTCTACGTCTCCGCGGGACCTTTAAATACACCTATAACGTAATATAACCGAACCTAACCCAACCTAACATCTCGGCGGTAATATTTGACCACATTCCTGGCTTGCTGGCATCTACGTCTCCGTGGGACCTTTATATACATCAATAGCGTAATATAACCTAACCTAACCCAACCTAACATCTCGGCGGTAATATTTGATCACATTCCTGGCTTGCTGGCCTCTACGTCTCCGCGGGACCTTTAAATACACCTATAACGTAATATAACCGAACCTAACCCAACCTAACATCTCGGCGGTAATATTTGACCACATTCCTGGCTTGCTGGCATCTACGTCTCCGTGGGACCTTTATATACATCAATAACGTAATATAACCTAACCTAACCCAACCTAACATCTCGGCGGTAATATTTGACAACATTCCTGGCGAGTTGGCCTCTACGTCTCGGTTTGACTTTCATATACATCAATAACGTAATATAACCTAACCTAACCCAACCTATCATCTCGGCGGTAATATTTGACAACATTCCTGGCGAGTTGGCCTATACGTCTCCGTCGGACCTTTATATACAACAATAACATAGTATAAGCTAGGCTAACCCAGTCTATCATCTCGGCGGTAATATTTGACCACATTCCTGGCTTGTTGGCATCTACGCCTCCGTGGGACCATTATATACATCAATAACGTAATATAACCTAACCTAACCCAACCTATCATCTCGGCGGTAATATTTGACAACATTCCTGGCGAGTTGGCCTCCACGTCTCCGTGGGAACTTTATATACATCTATAACGTAATATAACCTAACCTAACCAAACCTATCATCTCGGCGGTAATATTTGACAACATACCTGGCGAGTTGGCCTCTACGTCTCGGTTTGACCTTCATATACATCAATAACGTAATATAACCTAACCTAACCCAACCTATCATCTCGGCGGTAATATTTGACAACATTCCTGGCTTGCTGGCCTCTACGTCTCCGCGGGACCTTTATATACATCTATAACGTGATATAACCTAACCTAACCCAACCTAACATCTCGGCGGTAATATTTGAAAAAATTCCTGGCCAGTTGGCCTCTACGTCACCGTCGAACCTTTATAGACATCCATAACGTAATATAACCTAACCTAACCCAACCTAACATCTCGGCGGTAATATTTGACAACATTCCTGGCGAGTTGGCTTCTCCGTCTCCGTGGGATCTTTTTACACATCAATAACGTAATATAACCTAACCTAACCCAACCTAACATCTCGGCGGTATTATTTGATCACATTCCTGGCTTGCTGGCCTCTACGTCTCCGCGGGACCTTTAAATACATCTATAACGTAATATAACCTAACCTAACCCAACCTAACATCTCGGCGGTAATATTTGACCACATTCCTGGCTTGCTGGCATCTACGTCTCCGTGAGACCTTTATATACATCAATAACGTAATATAACCTAACCTAACCCAACCTAACATCTCGGCGGTAATATTTGATCACATTCCTGGCTTGTTGGCCTCTACGTCTCCGTGGGACCTTTATATACATCCATAACGTAATATAACCTAACCTAACCCAACCTAACATCTCGGCGGTAATATTTGATCACATTCCTGGCTCGCTGGCCTCTACGTCTCCGCGGGAACTTTAAATACATCTATAACGTAATATAACTTAACCTAACCCAACCTAACATCTCGGCGGTAATATTTGACCACATTCCTGGCTTGCTGGCATCTACGTCTCCGTGGGACCTTTATATACATCAATAACGTAATATAACCTAACCTAACCCAACCTAACATCTCGGCGGTAATATTTGACAACATTCCTGGCGAGTTGGCCTCTACGTCTCGGTTTGACCTTCATATACATCAATAACGTAATATAACCTAACCTAACCCAACCTAACATCTCGGCGGTAATATTTGACCACATTCCTGGCTTGCTGGCATCTACGTCTCCGTGAGACCTTTATATACATCAATAACGTAATATAACCTAACCTAACCCAACCTAACATCTCGGCGGTAATATTTGATCACATTCCTGGCTTGTTGGCCTCTACGTCTCCGTGGGACCTTTATATACATCCATAACGTAATATAACCTAACCTAACCCAACCTAACATCTCGGCGGTAATATTTGATCACATTCCTGGCTCGCTGGCCTCTACGTCTCCGCGGGAACTTTAAATACATCTATAACGTAATATAACTTAACCTAACCCAACCTAACATCTCGGCGGTAATATTTGACCACATTCCTGGCTTGCTGGCATCTACGTCTCCGTGGGACCTTTATATACATCAATAACGTAATATAACCTAACCTAACCCAACCTAACATCTCGGCGGTAATATTTGACAACATTCCTGGCGAGTTGGCCTCTACGTCTCGGTTTGACCTTCATATACATCAATAACGTAATATAACCTAACATAACCCAACCTATCATCTCGGCGGTAATATTTGACAACATTCCTGGCGAGTTGGCCTATACGTCTCCGTCGGACCTTTATATACAACAATAACATAGTATAAGCTAGGCTAACCCAGTCTATCATCTCGGCGGTAATATTTGACCACATTCCTGGCTTGTTGGCATCTACGTCTCCGTGGGACCTTTATATACATCTATAACGTAATATAACCTAACCTAACCCAACCTAACACCTCGGCGGTAATATTTGATCACATTCCTGGCTTGTTGGCCTCTATATCTCCGCGGGACCTTTAAATACATCTATAACGTAATATAACCTAACCTAACCCAACCTAACATTTCGGCGGTAATATTTGAAAACATTCCTGGGGAGTTGGCCTCTACGTCTCCGTGGGACCTTTATATACATCTATAACGTAATATAACCTAACCTAACCCAACCTAACATCTCGGCGGTAATATTTGAAAACATTCCTGGCGAGTTGGCCTCTACGTCTCCGTGGGACCTTTATATACATCTATAACGTAATATAACCTAACCTAACCCAATCTAACATCTCGGCGGTAATATTTGAAATCATTCATGGCGAGTTGGCCTCTACGTCTCCGTGGTACATTTATATACATCAATAACGTAATATAACCTAACCTAACCCAACCTAACATCTCGGCGGTAATATTTGATCACATTCCTGGCTTGTTGGCCTCTACGTCTCCGCGGGACCTTTAAATACATCTATAACGTAATATAACCTAACCTAACCCAACCTAACATCTCGGCGGTATTATTTGACAACATTCCTGGCGAGTTGGCCTCTACGTCTCCGTGGGATCTTTATATATATCTATAGCGTAATATAACCTAACCTAACCCAACCTAACATCTCGGCGGTAATATTTGAACACATTCCTGGCTTGTTGGCCTCTACGTCTCCGTGGGACCTTTATATACATCTATAACGTAATATAACCTAACCTAACCCAACCTAACACCTCGGCGGTAATATTTGACAACATTCCTGTCGAGTTAGCCTCTACGCCTACGTGGGACCTTTATATACATCCATAACGTTATATAACCTAACCTAACCCAACCTAACATCTCGGCGGTAATATTTGACAACATTCCTGGCGAGTTGGCTTCTCCGTCTCCGTGGGATCTTTTTACACATCAATAACGTAATATAACCTAACCTAACCCAACCTAACATCTCGGCGGTAATATTTGATCACATTCCTGGCTTGCTGGCCTCTACGTCTCCGTGGGACCTTTATATACATCAATAACGTAATATAACCTAACCTAACCCAACCTAACATCTCGGCGGTAATATTTGACCACATTCCTGGCTTGCTGGCATCTACGTCTCCGTGGGACCTTTATATACATCAATAACGTAATGTAATCTAACCTAACCCAACCTATCATGTCGGCGGTAATATTTGACAACATTCCTGGCGAGTTGGCCTATACGTCTCCGTCGGACCTTTATATACAACAATAACATAGTATAAGCTAGGCTAACCCAGTCTATCATCTCGGCGGTAATATTTGACCACATTCCTGGCTTGTTGGCATCTACGTCTCCGTGGGACCTTTATATACATCTATAACGTAATATAACCTAACCTAACCCAACCTAACACCTCGGCGGTAATATTTGACAACATTCCTGGCGAGTTGGCCTCTACGTCTCCGTGGGACCTTTATATACATCTATAACCTAATATAACCTAACCTAACCCAACCTAACATCTCGGCGGTAATATTTGACAACATTCCTGGCGAGTTGGCGTCTCCGTCTCCGCGGGACCTTTATATACTTCTATAACGTGATATAACCTAACCTAACCCATCCTAACATCTCGGCGGTAATATTTGAAAACATTCGTGGCGAGTTGGCCTCTACGTCTCGGTTTGACCTTCATATACATCAATAACGTAATATAACCTAACCTAACCCATCCTATCATCTCGGCGGTAATATTTGACAACATTCCTGGCGAGTTGGCGTCTCCGTCTCCGAGGGATCTTTTTACACATCAATAACGTAATATAACCTAACCTAACCCAACCTAACATCTCGGCGGTAGTATTTGAAAACATACCTGGCGAGTTGGCCTCTACGTCTCCGTGGGATCTTTTTATACATGAATAACGTAATATAACCTAACCTAACCGAACCTAACATCTCGGCGGTAATATTTGAAAACACACCTGGCGAGTTGGCCTCTACGTCTCCGTGGGACGTTTATATACATCAATAACGTAATATAAACTAACCTAACCCAACCTAACATCTCGGCGGTAATATTTGATCACATTCCTGGCTTGTTGTCCTCTACGTCTCCGCGGGACCTTTAAACACATCTATCACGTAATATAACCTAACCTAACCCAACCTAACATCTCGGCGGTAATATTTGAAAACATTCCTGGCGAGTTGGCCTCTACGTCTCCGTGGGACCTTTATATACATCTATAACGTAATATAACCTAACCTAACCCAATCTAACATCTCGGCGGTAATATTTGAAATCATTCATGGCGAGTTGGCCTCTACGTCTCCGTGGTACATTTATATACATCAATAACGTAATATAACCTAACCTAACCCAACCTAACATCTCGGCGGTAATATTTGATCACATTCCTGGCTTGTTGGCCTCTACGTCTCCGCGGGACCTTTAAATACATCTATAACGTAATATAACCTAACCTAACCCAACCTAACATCTCGGCGGTAATATTTGACAACATTCCTGGCGAGTTGGCCTCTACGTCTCCGTGGGATCTTTATATATATCTATAACGTAATATAACCTAACCTAACCCAACCTAACATCTCGGCGGTAATATTTGAACACATTCCTGGCTTGTTGGCCTCTACGTCTCCGTGGGACCTTTATATACATCTATAACGTAATATAACCTAACCTAACCCAACCTAACACCTCGGCGGTAATATTTGACAACATTCCTGTCGAGTTAGCCTCTACGCCTACGTGGGACCTTTATATACATCCATAACGTTATATAACCTAACCTAACCCAACCTAACATCTCGGCGGTAATATTTGACAACATTCCTGGCGAGTTGGCTTCTCCGTCTCCGTGGGATCTTTTTACACATCAATAACGTAATATAACCTAACCTAACCCAACCTAACATCTCGGCGGTAATATTTGATCACATTCCTGGCTTGCTGGCCTCTACGTCTCCGTGGGACCTTTATATACATCAATAACGTAATATAACCTAACCTAACCCAACCTAACATCTCGGCGGTAATATTTGACCACATTCCTGGCTTGCTGGCATCTACGTCTCCGTGGGACCTTTATATACATCAATAACGTAATGTAACCTAACCTAACCCAACCTATCATGTCGGCGGTAATATTTGACAACATTCCTGGCGAGTTGGCCTATACGTCTCCGTCGGACCTTTATATACAACAATAACATAGTATAAGCTAGGCTAACCCAGTCTATCATCTCGGCGGTAATATTTGACCACATTCCTGGCTTGTTGGCATCTACGTCTCCGTGGGACCTTTATATACATCTATAACGTAATATAACCTAACCTAACCCAACCTAACACCTCGGCGGTAATATTTGACAACATTCCTGGCGAGTTGGCCTCTACGCCTACGTGGGACCTTTATATACATCCATAACGTTATATAACCTAACCTAACCCAACCTAACATCTCGGCGGTAATATTTGACAACATTCCTGGCGAGTTGGCTTCTCCGTCTCCGTGGGATCTTTTTACACATCAATAACGTAATATAACCTAACCTAACCCAACCTAACATCTCGGCGGTAGTATTTGAAAACATACCTGGCGAGTTGGCCTCTACGTCTCCGTGGGATCTTTTTATACATCAATAACATAATATAACCTAACCTAACCGAACCTAACACCTCGGCGGTAATATTTGAAAACATTCATGGCGAGTTGGCCTCTACGTCTCCGTGGTACATTTATATACATCAATAACGTAATATAACCTAACCTAACCCAACCTAACATCTCGGCGGTAATATTTGATCACATTCCTGGCTTGTTGGCCTCTACGTCTCCGCGGGACCTTTAAATACATCTATAACGTAATATAACCTAACCTAACCCAACCTAACATCTCGGCGTTAATATTTGAACACATTCCTGGCTTGTTGGCCTCTACGTCTCCGTGGGACCTTTATAGACATCCATAACTTAATATAACCTAACCTAACCCAACCTAACATCTCGGCGGTAATATTTGACCACATTCCTGGCTTGCTGGCATCTACGTCTCCGTGGGACCTTTATATACATCAATAACGTAATATAACCTAACCTAACCCAACCTAACATCTCGGCGGTAATATTTGATCACATTCCTGGCTTGCTGGCCTCTACGTCTCCGCGGGACCTTTAAATACATCTATAACGTAATATAACCTAACCTAACCCAACCTAACATCTCGGCGGTAATATTTGACCACATTCCTGGCTTGCTGGCATCTACGTCTCCGTGGAACCTTTATATACATCAATAACGTAATATAACCTAACCTAACCCAACCTAACATCTCGGCGGTAATATTTGACAACATTCCTGGCGAGTTGGCCTCTACGTCTCGGTTTGACCTTCATATACATCAATAACGTAATATAACCTAACCTAACCCAACCTATCATCTCGGCGGTAATATTTGACAACATTCCTGGCGAGTTGGCCTATACGTCTCCGTCGGACCTTTATATACAACAATAACATAGTATAAGCTAGGCTAACCCAGTCTATCATCTCGGCGGTAATATTTGACCACATTCCTGGCTTGTTGGCATCTACGTCTCCGTGGGACCATTATATACATCAATAACGTAATATAACCTAACCTAACCCAACCTATCATCTCGGCGGTAATATTTGACAACATTCCTGGCGAGTTGGCCTCCACGTCTCCGTGGGAACCTTATATACATCTATAACGTAATATAACCTAACCTAACCAAACCTATCATCTCGGCGGTAATATTTGACAACATACCTGGCGAGTTGGCCTCTACGTCTCCGTGGGACCTTCATATACATCAATAACGTAATATAACCTAACCTAACCCAACCTATCATCTCGGCGGTAATATTTGACAACATTCCTGGCTTGCTGGCCTCTACGTCTCCGCGGGACCTTTATATACATCTATAACGTGATATAACCTAACCTAACCCAACCTAACATCTCGGCGGTAATATTTGAAAACATTCCTGGCAAGTTGGCCTCTACGTCACCGTGGGACATTTATAGACATCCATAACGTATAATAACCTAACCTAACCCAAGCTAACATCTCGGCGGTAATATTTGACAACATTCCTGGCGAGTTGGCCTCTACGTCTCCGTGGGATCTTTCTATACACCAATAACGTAATATAACCTAACCTAACCCAACCTAACATCTCGGCGGTAATATTTGAACACATTCCTGGCTTGTTGGCCTCTACGTCTCCGTGGGACCTTTATATACATCCATAACGTAATATAACCTAACCTAACCCAACCTAACATCTCGGCGGTAATATTTGAAAACATTCATGGCGAGTTGGCCTCTACGTCTCCGTGGGAACTTTATATACATCTATAACGTAATATAACCTAACCTAACCAAACCTATCATCTCGGCGGTAATATTTGACAACATACCTGGCGAGTTGGCCTCTACGTCTCCGTGGGACCTTCATATACATCAATAACGTAATATAACCTAACCTAACCCAACCTATCATCTCGGCGGTAATATTTGACAACATTCCTGGCTTGCTGGCCTCTACGTCTCCGCGGGACCTTTATATACATCTATAACGTGATATAACCTAACCTAACCCAACCTAACATCTCGGCGGTAATATTTGAAAACATTCCTGGCAAGTTGGCCTCTACGTCACCGTGGGACATTTATAGACATCCATAACGTAATATAACCTAACCTAACCCAAGCTAACATCTCGGCGGTAATATTTGACAACATTCCTGGCGAGTTGGCCTCTACGTCTCCGTGGGATCTTTCTATACACCAATAACGTAATATAACCTAACCTAACCCAACCTAACATCTCGGCGGTAATATTTGAACACATTCCTGGCTTGTTGGCCTCTACGTCTCTGCGGGACCTTTAAATACATCTATAACGTAATAATACCTAACCTAACCCAACCTAACATCTCGGCGGTAATATTTGACAACATTCCTGGCGAGTTGGCCTCTACGTGTCCGTGGTACATTTATATACATCAATAACGTAATATAACCTAACCTAACCCAACCTAACATCTCGGCGGTAATATTTGATCACATTCCTGGCTTGTTGGCCTCTACGTCTCCGCGGGACCTTTAAATACATCTATAACGTATTATAAACTAACCTAACCCAACCTAACATCTCGGCGGTAATATTTGACAACATTCCTGGCGAGTTGGCCTCTACGTCTCCGTGGGACCTTTATATACATCTATAACGTAATATAACCTAACCTAACCCAACCTAACATCTCGGCGGTAATATTTGACAACATTCCTGGCGAGTTGGCCTCTACGTCTCCGTGGGATCTTTCTATACACCAATAACGTAATATAACCTAACCTAACCCAACCTAACATCTCGGCGGTAATATTTGAACACATTCCTGGCTTGTTGGCCTCTACGTCTCTGCGGGACCTTTAAATACATCTATAACGTAATAATACCTAACCTAACCCAACCTAACATCTCGGCGGTAATATTTGACAACATTCCTGGCGAGTTGGCCTCTACGTGTCCGTGGTACATTTATATACATCAATAACGTAATATAACCTAACCTAACCCAACCTAACATCTCGGCGGTAATATTTGATCACATTCCTGGCTTGTTGGCCTCTACGTCTCCGCGGGACCTTTAAATACATCTATAACGTATTATAAACTAACCTAACCCAACCTAACATCTCGGCGGTAATATTTGACAACATTCCTGGCGAGTTGGCCTCTACGTCTCCGTGGGACCTTTATATACATCTATAACGTAATATAACCTAACCTAACCCAACCTAACATCTCGGCGGTAATATTTGACAACATTCCTGGCGAGTTGGCCTCTACGTCTCGGTTTGACCTTTATATACATCAATAACGTAATATAACCTAACCTAACCCAACCTAACATCTCGGCGGTAATATTTGACAACATTCCTGGCGAGTTGGCCTCTACGTCTCGGTTTGACCTTCATATACATCAATAACGTAATATAACCTAACCTAACCCAACCTAACATCTCGGCGGTAATATTTGATCACATTCCTGGCTTGTTGGCCTCTACGTCTCCGCGGGACCTTTAAATACATCTATAACGTAATATAACCTAACCTAACCCAACCTAACATCTCGGCGGTAATATTTGACAACATTCCTGGCGAGTTGGCCTCTACGTCTCCGTGGGACCTTTATATACTTCTATAACGTGATATAACCTAACCTAACCCATCCTAACATCTCGGCGGTAATATTTGAAAACATTCATGGCGAGTTGGCCTCTACGCCTCCGTGGTACATTTATATACATCAATAACGTAATATAACCTATCCTAAACCAAAATAACATCTCGGCGGTAATATTTGACAACATTCCTGGCGAGTTGGCCTCTACGTCTCCGTGGGACCTTTATATACTTCTATAACGTGATATAACCTAACCTAACCCAACCTAACATCTCGGTGATAATATTTGACAACATTCCTGGCTTGTTGGCCTCTATGTCTCCGTGGGACCTTTATATACATCAATAACGTAATATAACCTATACTAACCCAAAATAACATTTCGGCGGTAATATTTGACCACATTCCTGGCTTGTTGGCATCTACGTCTCCGTGGGACCTTTATATACATCAATAACGTAATATAACCTGACCTAACCCAACCTAACATCTCGGTGATAATATTTGACAACATTCCTGGCGAGTTGGCCTCTACGTCTCCGTGGGATCTTTCTATACACCAATAACGTAATATAACCTAACCTAACCCAATCTAACATCTCCGCGGTAATATTTGAACACATTCCTGGCTTGTTGGCCTCTATGTCTCCGTGGGACCTTTATATACATCTATAACGTGATATAACCTAACCTAACCCAACCTAACATCTCGGCGGTAATATTTGAAAACATTCCTGGCGAGTTGGCATCTACGTCACCGTGGGACATTTATAGACATCCATAACGTAATATAACCTAACCTAACCCAAGCTAACATCTCGGCGGTAATATTTGACAACATTTCTGGCGAGTTGGCCTCTACGTCTCCGTGGGATCTTTCTATACACCAATAACGTAATATAACCTAACCTAACCCAACCTAACATCTCGGCGGTAATATTTGAACACATTCCTGGCTTGTTGGCCTCTACGTCTCCGTGGGACCTTTATATACATCCATAACGTAATATAACCTAACCTAACCCAACCTAACATCTCGGCGGTAATATTTGATAACATTCCTGGCTCGCTGGCCTCTACGTCTCCGCGGGAACTTTAAATACATCTATAACGTAATATAACTTAACCTAACCCAACCTAACATCTCGGCGGTAATATTTGACCACATTCCAGGCTTGCTGGCATCTACGTCTCCGTGGGACCTTTATATACATCAATAACGTAATATAACCTAACCTAACCCAACCTAACATCTCGGCGGTAATATTTGACAACATTCCTGGCGAGTTGGCCTCTACGTCTCGGTTTGACCTTCATATACATCAATAACGTAACATAACCTAACATAACCCAACCTATCATCTCGGCGGTAATATTTGACAACATTCCTGGCGAGTTGGCCTATACGTCTCCGTCGGACCTTTATATACAACAATAACATAGTATAAGCTAGGCTAACCCAGTCTATCATCTCGGCGGTAATATTTGACCACATTCCTGGCGAGTTGGCCTCTACGCCTACGTGGGACCTTTATATACATCCATAACGTTATATAACCTAACCTAACCCAACCTAACATCTCGGCGGTAATATTTGACAACATTCCTGGCGAGTTGGCTTCTCCGTCTCCGTGGGATCTTTTTACACATCAATAACGTAATATAACCTAACCTAACCCAACCTAACATCTCGGCGGTAGTATTTGAAAACATACCTGGCGGGTTGGCCTCTACGTCTCCGTGGGATCTTTTTATACATCAATAACATAATATAACCTAACCTAACCGAACCTAACATCTCGGCGGTAATATTTAATCACATTCCTGGCTTGCTGGCCTCTACGTCTCCGCGGGACCTTTATATACATCCATAACGTGATATAACCTAACCTAACCCAACCTAACATCTCGGCGGTAATATTTGAAAAAATTCCTGGCCAGTTGGCCTCTACGTCATCGTGGGACCTTTATAGACATCCATAACGTAATATAACCTAACCTAACCCAACCTAACATCTCGGCGGTAATATTTGACAACATTCCTGGCGAGTTGGCTTCTCCGTCTCCGTGGGATCTTTTTACACATCAATAACGTAATATAACCTAACCTAACCCAACCTAACATCTCGGCGGTAATATTTGATCACATTCCTGGCTTGCTGGCCTCTACGTCTCCGCGGGACCTTTAAATACATCTATAACGTAATATAACCTAACCTAACCCAACCTAACATCTCGGCGGTAATATTTGACCACATTCCTGGCTTGCTGGCATCTACGTCTCCGTGGGACCTTTATATACATCAATAACGTAATATAACCTAACCTAACCCAACCTAACATCTCGGCGGTAATATTTGATCACATTCCTGGCTTGCTGGCCTCTACGTCTCCGCGGGACCTTTAAATACATCTATAACGTAATATAACCTAACCTAACACAACCTAACATCTCGGCGGTAATATTTGACCACATTCCTGGCTTGCTGGCATCTACGTTTCCGTGGGACCTTTATATACATCAATAACGTAATATAACCTAACCTAACCCAACCTAACATCTCGGCGGTAATATTTGACAACATTCCTGGCGAGTTGGCCTCTACGTCTCGGTTTGACCTTCATATACATCAATAACGTAATATAACCTAACCTAACCCAACCTATCATCTCGGCGGTAATATTTGACAACATTCCTGGCGAGTTGGCCTATACGTCTCCGTCGGACCTTTATATACAACAATAACATAGTATAAGCTAGGCTAACCCAGTCTATCATCTCGGCGGTAATATTTGACCACATTCCTGGCTTGTTGGCATCTACGTCTCCGTGGGACCATTATATACATCAATAACGTAATATAACCTAACCTAACCCAACCTATCATCTCGGCGGTAATATTTGACAACATTCCTGGCGAGTTGGCCTCCACGTCTCCGTGGGAACTTTATATACATCTATAACGTAATATAACCTAACCTAACCAAACCTATCATCTCGGCGGTAATATTTGACAACATACCTGGCGAGTTGGCCTCTACGTCTCCGTGGGACCTTCATATACATCAATAACGTAATATAACCTAACCTAACCCAACCTATCATCTCGGCGGTAATATTTGAAAACATTCCTGGCGAGTTGGCCTTTACGTCACCGTGGGACATTTATAGACATCCATATCGTAATATAACCTAACCTAACCCAAGCTAACATCTCGGCGGTAATATTTGACAACATTCCTGGCGAGTTGGCCTCTACGTCTCCGTGGGATCTTTCTATAGACCAATAACGTAATATAACCTAACCTAACCCAACCTAACATCTCGGCGGTAATATTTGAACACATTCCTGGCTTGTTGGCCTCTACGTCTCCGTGGGACCTTTATATACATCCATAACGTAATATAACCTAACCTAACCCAACCTAACATCTCGGCGGTAATATTTGATCACATTCCTGGCTCGCTGGCCTCTACGTCTCCGCGGGAACTTTGAATACATCTATAACGTAATATAACTTAACCTAACCCAACCTAACATCTCGGCGGTAATATTTGACCACATTCCAGGCTTGCTGGCATCTACGTCTCCGTGGGACCTTTATATACATCAATAACGTAATATAACCTAACCTAACCCAACCTAACATCTCGGCGGTAATATTTGACAACATTCCTGGCGAGTTGGCCTCTACGTCTCGGTTTGACCTTCATATACATCAATAACGTAACATAACCTAACATAACCCAACATATCATCTCGGCGGTAATATTTGACAACATTCCTGGCGAGTTGGCCTATACGTCTCCGTCGGACCTTTATATACAACAATAACATAGTATAAGCTAGGCTAACCCAGTCTATCATCTCGGCGGTAATATTTGACCACATTCCTGGCTTGTTGGCATCTACGTCTCCGTGGGACCTTTATATACATCTATAACGTAATATAACCTAACCTAACCCAACCTAACACCTCGGCGGTAATATTTGATCACATTCCTGGCTTGTTGGCCTCTATATCTCCGCGGGACCTTTAAATACATCTATAACGTAATATAACCTAACCTAACCCAACCTAACATCTCGGCGGTAATATTTGAAAACATTCCTGGGGAGTTGGCCTCTACGTCTCCGTGGGACCTTTATATACATCTATAACGTAATATAACCTAACCTAACCCAACCTAACATCTCGGCGGTAATATTTGACAACATTCCTGGCGAGTTGGCGTCTCCGTCTCCGCGGGACCTTTATATACTTCTATAACGTGATATAACCTAACCTAACCCATCCTAACATCTCGGCGGTAATATTTGAACATTCCTGGCGAGTTGGCCTCTACGTCTCGGTTTGACCTTCATATACATCAATAACGTAATATAACCTAACCTAACCCAACCTATCATCTCGGCGGTAATATTTGACAACATTCCTGGCGAGTTGGCGTCTCCGTCTCCGTGGGATCTTTTTACACATCAATAACGTAATATAACCTAACCTAACCCAACCTAACATCTCGGCGGTAGTATTTGAAAACATACCTGGCGAGTTGGCCTCTACGTCTCCGTGGGATCTTTTTATACATGAATAACGTAATATAACCTAACCTAACCGAACCTAACATCTCGGCGGTAGTATTTGAAAACATACCTGGCGAGTTGGCCTCTACGTCTCCGTGGGATCTTTTTATACATCAATAACATAATATAACCTAACCTAACCGAACCTAACACCTCGGCGGTAATATTTGAAAACATTCATGGCGAGTTGGCCTCTACGTCTCCGTGGGAACTTTATATACATCTATAACGTAATATAACCTAACCTAACCAAACCTATCATCTCGGCGGTAATATTTGACAACATACCTGGCGAGTTGGCCTCTACGTCTCCGTGGGACCTTCATATACATCAATAACGTAATATAACCTAACCTAACCCAACCTATCATCTCGGCGGTAATATTTGACAACATTCCTGGCTTGCTGGCCTCTACGTCTCCGCGGGACCTTTATATACATCTATAACGTGATATAACCTAACCTAACCCAACCTAACATCTCGGCGGTAATATTTGAAAACATTCCTGGCAAGTTGGCCTCTACGTCACCGTGGGACATTTATAGACATCCATAACGTAATATAACCTAACCTAATCCAAGCTAACATCTCGGCGGTAATATTTGACAACATTCCTGGCGAGTTGGCCTCTACGTCTCCGTGGGATCTTTCTATACACCAATAACGTAATATAACCTAACCTAACCCAACCTAACATCTCGGCGGTAATATTTGAACACATTCCTGGCTTGTTGGCCTCTACGTCTCTGCGGGACCTTTAAATACATCTATAACGTAATAATACCTAACCTAACCCAACCTAACATCTCGGCGGTAATATTTGACAACATTCCTGGCGAGTTGGCCTCTACGTCTCCGTGGGATCTTTATATATATCTATAACGTAATATAACCTAACCTAACCCAACCTAACATCTCGGCGGTAATATTTGAACACATTCCTGGCTTGTTGGCCTCTACGTCTCCGTGGGACCTTTATATACATCTATAACGTGATATAACCTAACCTAACCCAACCTAACATCTCGGCGGTAATATTTGAAAAAATTCCTGGCCAGTTGGCCTCTACGTCACCGTCGAACCTTTATAGACATCCATAACGTAATATAACCTAACCTAACCCAACCTAACATCTCGGCGGTAATATTTGACAACATTCCTGGCGAGTTGGCTTCTCCGTCTCCGTGGGATCTTTTTACACATCAATAACGTAATATAACCTAACCTAACCCAACCTAACATCTCGGCGGTAATATTTGATCACATTCCTGGCTTGCTGGCCTCTACGTCTCCGCGGAACCTTTAAATACATCTATAACGTAATATAACCTAACCTAACCCAACCTAACATCTCGGCGGTAATATTTGACCACATTCCTGGCTTGCTGGCATCTACGTCTCCGTGGGACCTTTATATACATCAATAACGTAATATAACTTAACCTAACCCAACCTAACATCTCGGCGGTAATATTTGACCACATTCCAGGCTTGCTGGCATCTACGTCTCCGTGGGACCTTTATATACATCAATAACGTAATATAACCTAACCTAACCCAACCTAACATCTCGGCGGTAATATTTGACAACATTCCTGGCGAGTTGGCCTCTACGTCTCGGTTTGACCTTCATATACATCAATAACGTAACATAACCTAACATAACCCAACATATCATCTCGGCGGTAATATTTGACAACATTCCTGGCGAGTTGGCCTATACGTCTCCGTCGGACCTTTATATACAACAATAACATAGTATAAGCTAGGCTAACCCAGTCTATCATCTCGGCGGTAATATTTGACCACATTCCTGGCTTGTTGGCATCTACGTCTCCGTGGGACCTTTATATACATCTATAACGTAATATAACCTAACCTAACCCAACCTAACACCTCGGCGGTAATATTTGATCACATTCCTGGCTTGTTGGCCTCTATATCTCCGCGGGACCTTTAAATACATCTATAACGTAATATAACCTAACCTAACCCAACCTAACATCTCGGCGGTAATATTTGAAAACATTCCTGGGGAGTTGGCCTCTACGTCTCCGTGGGACCTTTATATACATCTATAACGTAATATAACCTAACCTAACCCAACCTAACATCTCGGCGGTAATATTTGACAACATTCCTGGCGAGTTGGCGTCTCCGTCTCCGCGGGACCTTTATATACTTCTATAACGTGATATAACCTTACCTAACCCATCCTAACATCTCGGCGGTAATATTTGAACATTCCTGGCGAGTTGGCCTCTACGTCTCGGTTTGACCTTCATATACATCAATAACGTAATATAACCTAACCTAACCCAACCTATCATCTCGGCGGTAATATTTGACAACATTCCTGGCGAGTTGGCGTCTCCGTCTCCGTGGGATCTTTTTACACATCAATAACGTAATATAACCTAACCTAACCCAACCTAACATCTCGGCGGTAGTATTTGAAAACATACCTGGCGAGTTGGCCTCTACGTCTCCGTGGGATCTTTTTATACATGAATAACGTAATATAACCTAACCTAACCGAACCTAACATCTCGGCGGTAGTATTTGAAAACATACCTGGCGAGTTGGCCTCTACGTCTCCGTGGGATCTTTTTATACATCAATAACATAATATAACCTAACCTAACCGAACCTAACACCTCGGCGGTAATATTTGAAAACATTCATGGCGAGTTGGCCTCTACGTCTCCGTGGGAACTTTATATACATCTATAACGTAATATAACCTAACCTAACCAAACCTATCATCTCGGCGGTAATATTTGACAACATACCTGGCGAGTTGGCCTCTACGTCTCCGTGGGACCTTCATATACATCAATAACGTAATATAACCTAACCTAACCCAACCTATCATCTCGGCGGTAATATTTGACAACATTCCTGGCTTGCTGGCCTCTACGTCTCCGCGGGACCTTTATATACATCTATAACGTGATATAACCTAACCTAACCCAACCTAACATCTCGGCGGTAATATTTGAAAACATTCCTGGCAAGTTGGCCTCTA
The DNA here is from genome assembly GCA_963969225.1 of Xylocopa violacea. Classification (NCBI taxonomy): domain Eukaryota; kingdom Metazoa; phylum Arthropoda; class Insecta; order Hymenoptera; family Apidae; genus Xylocopa; species Xylocopa violacea. Next base: position 327,279 of record CAXAJV010000040.1, read on the forward strand.
CGTCACCGTGGGACATTTATAGACATCCATAACGTAATATAACCTAACCTAATCCAAGCTAACATCTCGGCGGTAATATTTGACAACATTCCTGGCGAGTTGGCCTCTACGTCTCCGTGGGATCTTTCTATACACCAATAACGTAATATAACCTAACCTAACCCAACCTAACATCTCGGCGGTAATATTTGAACACATTCCTGGCTTGTTGGCCTCTACGTCTCTGCGGGACCTTTAAATACATCTATAACGTAATAATACCTAACCTAACCCAACCTAACATCTCGGCGGTAATATTTGACAACATTCCTGGCGAGTTGGCCTCTACGTCTCCGTGGGATCTTTATATATATCTATAACGTAATATAACCTAACCTAACCCAACCTAACATCTCGGCGGTAATATTTGAACACATTCCTGGCTTGTTGGCCTCTACGTCTCCGTGGGACCTTTATATACATCTATAACGTGATATAACCTAACCTAACCCAACCTAACATCTCGGCGGTAATATTTGAAAAAATTCCTGGCCAGTTGGCCTCTACGTCACCGTCGAACCTTTATAGACATCCATAACGTAATATAACCTAACCTAACCCAACCTAACATCTCGGCGGTAATATTTGACAACATTCCTGGCGAGTTGGCTTCTCCGTCTCCGTGGGATCTTTTTACACATCAATAACGTAATATAACCTAACCTAACCCAACCTAACATCTCGGCGGTAATATTTGATCACATTCCTGGCTTGCTGGCCTCTACGTCTCCGCGGAACCTTTAAATACATCTATAACGTAATATAACCTAACCTAACCCAACCTAACATCTCGGCGGTAATATTTGACCACATTCCTGGCTTGCTGGCATCTACGTCTCCGTGGGACCTTTATATACATCAATAACGTAATATAACCTAACCTAACCCAACCTAACATCTCGGCGGTAATATTTGATCACATTCCTGGCTTGCTGGCCTCTACGTCTCCGCGGGACCTTTATATACATCTATAACGTGATATAACCTAACCTAACCCAACCTAACATCTCGGCGGTAATATTTGAAAAAATTCCTGGCCAGTTGGCCTCTACGTCACCGTGGGACCTTTATAGACATCCATAACGTAATATAACCTAACCTAACCCAACCTAACATCTCGGCGGTAATATTTGACCACATTCCTGGCTTGCTGGCATCTACGTCTCCGTGGGACCTTTATATACATCAATAGCGTAATATAACCTAACCTAACCCAACCTAACATCTCGGCGGTAATATTTGATCACATTCCTGGCTTGCTGGCCTCTACGTCTCCGCGGGACCTTTAAATACACCTATAACGTAATATAACCTAACCTAACCCAACCTAACATCTCGGCGGTAATATTTGACCACATCCCTGGCTTGCTGGCATCTACGTCTCCGTGGGACCTTTATATACATCAATAACGTAATATAACCTAACCTAACCCAACCTAACATCTCGGCGGTAATATTTGACAACATTCCTGGCGAGTTGGCCTCTACGTCTCGGTTTGACCTTCATATACATCAATAACGTAATATAACCTAACCTAACCCAACCTATCATCTCGGCGGTAATATTTGACAACATTCCTGGCGAGTTGGCCTATACGTCTCCGTCGGACCTTTATATACAACAATAACATAGTATAAGCTAGGCTAACCCAGTCTATCATCTCGGCGGTAATATTTGACCACATTCCTGGCTTGTTGGCATCTACGCCTCCGTGGGACCATTATATACATCAATAACGTAATATAACCTAACCTAACCCAACCTATCATCTCGGCGGTAATATTTGACAACATTCCTGGCGAGTTGGCCTCCACGTCTCCGTGGGAACTTTATATACATCTATAACGTAATATAACCTAACCTAACCAAACCTATCATCTCGGCGGTAATATTTGACAACATACCTGGCGAGTTGGCCTCTACGTCTCCGTGGGACCTTCATATACATCAATAACGTAATATAACCTAACCTAACCCAACCTATCATCTCGGCGGTAATATTTGACAACATTCCTGGCTTGCTGGCCTCTACGTCTCCGTGGGACCTTTATATACATCAATAACGTAATATAACCTAACCTAACCCAACCTAACATCTCGGCGGTAATATTTGACCACATTCCTGGCTTGCTGGCATCTACGTCTCCGTGGGACCTTTATATACATCAATAACGTAATGTAACCTAACCTAACCCAACCTATCATGTCGGCGGTAATATTTGACAACATTCCTGGCGAGTTGGCCTATACGTCTCCGTCGGACCTTTATATACAACAATAACATAGTATAAGCTAGGCTAACCCAGTCTATCATCTCGGCGGTAATATTTGACCACATTCCTGGCTTGTTGGCATCTACGTCGCCGTGGGACCTTTATATACATCTATAACGTAATATAACCTAACCTAACCCAACCTAACACCTCGGCGGTAATATTTGACAACATTCCTGGCGAGTTGGCCTCTACGCCTACGTGGGACCTTTATATACATCCATAACGTTATATAACCTAACCTAACCCAACCTAACATCTCGGCGGTAATATTTGACAACATTCCTGGCGAGTTGGCTTCTCCGTCTCCGTGGGATCTTTTTACACATCAATAACGTAATATAACCTAACCTAACCCAACCTAACATCTCGGCGGTAATATTTGATCACATTCCTGGCTTGCTGGCCTCTACGTCTCCGCGGGACCTTTATATACATCTATAACGTGATATAACCTAACCTAACCCAACCTAACATCTCGGCGGTAATATTTGAAAAAATTCCTGGCCAGTTGGCCTCTACGTCACCGTGGGACCTTTATAGACATCCATAACGTAATATAACCTAACCTAACCCAACCTAACATCTCGGCGGTAATATTTGACCACATTCCTGGCTTGCTGGCATCTACGTCTCCGTGGGACCTTTATATACATCAATAGCGTAATATAACCTAACCTAACCCAACCTAACATCTCGGCGGTAATATTTGATCACATTCCTGGCTTGCTGGCCTCTACGTCTCCGCGGGACCTTTAAATACACCTATAACGTAATATAACCTAACCTAACCCAACCTAACATCTCGGCGGTAATATTTGACCACATTCCTGGCTTGCTGGCATCTACGTCTCCGTGGGACCTTTATATACATCAATAACGTAATATAACCTAACCTAACCCAACCTAACATCTCGGCGGTAATATTTGACAACATTCCTGGCGAGTTGGCCTCTACGTCTCGGTTTGACCTTCATATACATCAATAACGTAATATAACCTAACCTAACCCAACCTATCATCTCGGCGGTAATATTTGACAACATTCCTGGCGAGTTGGCCTATACGTCTCCGTCGGACCTTTATATACAACAATAACATAGTATAAGCTAGGCTAACCCAGTCTATCATCTCGGCGGTAATATTTGACCACATTCCTGGCTTGTTGGCATCTACGCCTCCGTGGGACCATTATATACATCAATAACGTAATATAACCTAACCTAACCCAACCTATCATCTCGGCGGTAATATTTGACAACATTCCTGGCGAGTTGGCCTCCACGTCTCCGTGGGAACTTTATATACATCTATAACGTAATATAACCTAACCTAACCAAACCTATCATCTCGGCGGTAATATTTGACAACATACCTGGCGAGTTGGCCTCTACGTCTCCGTGGGACCTTCATATACATCAATAACGTAATATAACCTAACCTAACCCAACCTATCATCTCGGCGGTAATATTTGACAACATTCCTGGCTTGCTGGCCTCTACGTCTCCGTGGGACCTTTATATACATCAATAACGTAATATAACCTAACCTAACCCAACCTAACATCTCGGCGGTAATATTTGACCACATTCCTGGCTTGCTGGCATCTACGTCTCCGTGGGACCTTTATATACATCAATAACGTAATGTAACCTAACCTAACCCAACCTATCATGTCGGCGGTAATATTTGACAACATTCCTGGCGAGTTGGCCTATACGTCTCCGTCGGACCTTTATATACAACAATAACATAGTATAAGCTAGGCTAACCCAGTCTATCATCTCGGCGGTAATATTTGACCACATTCCTGGCTTGTTGGCATCTACGTCTCCGTGGGACCTTTATATACATCTATAACGTAATATAACCTAACCTAACCCAACCTAACACCTCGGCGGTAATATTTGACAACATTCCTGGCGAGTTGGCCTCTACGCCTACGTGGGACCTTTATATACATCCATAACGTTATATAACCTAACCTAACCCAACCTAACATCTCGGCGGTAATATTTGACAACATTCCTGGCGAGTTGGCTTCTCCGTCTCCGTGGGATCTTTTTACACATCAATAACGTAATATAACCTAACCTAACCCAACCTAACATCTCGGCGGTAGTATTTGAAAACATACCTGGCGAGTTGGCCTCTACGTCTCCGTGGGATCTTTTTATACATCAATAACATAATATAACCTAACCTAACCGAACCTAACACCTCGGCGGTAATATTTGAAAACATTCATGGCGAGTTGGCCTCTACGTCTCCGTGGTACATTTATATACATCAATAACGTAATATAACCTAACCTAACCCAACCTAACATCTCGGCGGTAATATTTGATCACATTCCTGGCTTGTTGGCCTCTACGTCTCCGCGGGACCTTTAAATACATCTATAACGTAATATAACCTAACCTAACCCAACCTAACATCTCGGCGTTAATATTTGAACACATTCCTGGCTTGTTGGCCTCTACGTCTCCGTGGGACCTTTATATACATCAATAACGTAATATAACCTAACCTAAACCAACCTAACATCTCGGCGGTAATATTTGATCACATTCCTGGCTTGCTGGCCTCTACGTCTCCGCGGGACCTTTATATACATCTATAACGTGATATAACCTAACCTAACCCAACCTAACATCTCGGCGGTAATATTAGAAAAAATTCCTGGACAGTTGGCCTCTACGTCACCGTCGAACCTTTATAGACATCCATAACGTAATATAACCTAACCTAACCCAACCTAACATCTCGGCGGTAATATTTGACAACATTCCTGGCGAGTTGGCTTCTCCGTCTCCGTAGGATCTTTTTACACATCAATAACGTAATATAACCTAACCTAACCCAACCTAACATCTCGGCGGTAATATTTGATCACATTCCTGGCTTGCTGGCCTCTACGTCTCCGCGGGACCTTTAAATACATCTATAACGTAATATAACCTAACCTAACCCAACCTAACATCTCGGCGGTAATATTTGACCACATTCCTGGCTTGCTGGCATCTACGTCTCCGTGGGACCTTTATATACATCAATAACGTAATATAACCTAACCTAACCCAACCTAACATCTCGGCGGTAATATTTGATCACATTCCTGGCTTGCTGGCCTCTACGTCTCCGCGGGACCTTTATATACATCTATAACGTGATATAACCTAACCTAACCCAACCTAACATCTCGGCGGTAATATTTGAAAAAATTCCTGGCCAGTTGGCCTCTACGTCACCGTGGGACCTTTATAGACATCCATAACGTAATATAACCTAACCTAACCCAACCTAACATCTCGGCGGTAATATTTGACAACATTCCTGGCGAGTTGGCTTCTCCGTCTCCGTGGGATCTTTTTACACATCAATAACGTAATATAACCTAACCTAACCCAACCTAACATCTCGGCGGTAATATTTGATCACATTCCTGGCTTGCTGGCCTCTACGTCTCCGCGGGACCTTTAAATACATCTATAACGTAATATAACCTAACCTAACCCAACCTAACATCTCGGCGGTAATATTTGACCACATTCCTGGCTTGCTGGCATCTACGTCTCCGTGGGACCTTTATATACATCAATAGCGTAATATAACCTAACCTAACCCAACCTAACATCTCGGCGGTAATATTTGATCACATTCCTGGCTTGCTGGCCTCTACGTCTCCGCGGGACCTTTAAATACACCTATAACGTAATATAACCTAACCTAACCCAACCTAACATCTCGGCGGTAATATTTGACCACATTCCTGGCTTGCTGGCATCTACGTCTCCGTGGGACCTTTATATACATCAATAACGTAATATAACCTAACCTAACCCAACCTAACATCTCGGCGGTAATATTTGACAACATTCCTGGCGAGTTGGCCTCTACGTCTCGGTTTGACCTTCATATACATCAATAACGTAATATAACCTAACCTAACCCAACCTATCTTCTCGGCGGTAATATTTGACAACATTCCTGGCGAGTTGGCCTATACGTCTCCGTCGGACCTTTATATACAACAATAACATAGTATAAGCTAGGCTAACCCAGTCTATCATCTCGGCGGTAATATTTGACCACATTCCTGGCTTGTTGGCATCTACGCCTCCGTGGGACCATTATATACATCAATAACGTAATATAACCTAACCTAACCCAACCTATCATCTCGGCGGTAATATTTGACAACATTCCTGGCGAGTTGGCCTCCACGTCTCCGTGGGAACTTTATATACATCTATAACGTAATATAACCTAACCTAACCAAACCTATCATCTCGGTGGTAATATTTGACAACATACCTGGCGAGTTGGCCTCTACGTCTCCGTGGGACCTTCATATACATCAATAACGTAATATAACCTAACCTAACCCAACCTATCATCTCGGCGGTAATATTTGACAACATTCCTGGCGAGTTGGCCTCTACGTCTCCGTGGGAACTTTATATACATCTATAACGTAATATAACCTAACCTAACCAAACCTATCATCTCGGCGGTAATATTTGACAACATACCTGGCGAGTTGGCCTCTACGTCTCCGTGGGACCTTCATATACATCAATAACGTAATATAACCTAACCTAACCCAACCTATCATCTCGGCGGTAATATTTGACAACATTCCTGGCTTGCTGGCCTCTACGTCTCCGCGGGACCTTTATATACATCTATAACGTGATATAACCTAACCTAACCCAACCTAACATCTCGGCGGTAATATTTGAAAACATTCCTGGCAAGTTGGCCTCTACGTCACCGTGGGACATTTATAGACATCCATAACGTAATATAACCTAACCTAATCCAAGCTAACATCTCGGCGGTAATATTTGACAACATTCCTGGCGAGTTGGCCTCTACGTCTCCGTGGGATTTTTCTATACACCAATAACGTAATATAACCTAACCTAACCCAACCTAACATCTCGGCGGTAATATTTGAACACATTCCTGGCTTGTTGGCCTCTACGTCTCTGCGGGACCTTTAAATACATCTATAACGTAATAATACCTAACCTAACCCAACCTAACATCTCGGCGGTAATATTTGACAACATTCCTGGCGAGTTGGCCTCTACGTCTCCGTGGGATCTTTATATATATCTATAACGTAATATAACCTAACCTAACCCAACCTAACATCTCGGCGGTAATATTTGAACACATTCCTGGCTTGTTGGCCTCTACGTCTCCGTGGGACCTTTATATACATCTATAACGTGATATAACCTAACCTAACCCAACCTAACATCTCGGCGGTAATATTTGAAAAAATTCCTGGCCAGTTGGCCTCTACGTCACCGTCGAACCTTTATAGACATCCATAACGTAATATAACCTAACCTAACCCAACCTAACATCTCGGCGGTAATATTTGACAACATTCCTGGCGAGTTGGCTTCTCCGTCTCCGTGGGATCTTTTTACACATCAATAACGTAATATAACCTAACCTAACCCAACCTAACATCTCGGCGGTAATATTTGATCACATTCCTGGCTTGCTGGCCTCTACGTCTCCGCGGGACCTTTAAATACATCTATAACGTAATATAACCTAACCTAACCCAACCTAACATCTCGGCGGTAATATTTGACCACATTCCTGGCTTGCTGGCATCTACGTCTCCGTGGGACCTTTATATACATCAATAACGTAATATAACCTAACCTAACCCAACCTAACATCTCGGCGGTAATATTTGATCACATTCCTGGCTTGCTGGCCTCTACGTCTCCGCGGGACCTTTATATACATCTATAACGTGATATAACCTAACCTAACCCAACCTAACATCTCGGCGGTAATATTTGAAAAAATTCCTGGCCAGTTGGCCTCTACGTCACCGTGGGACCTTTATAGACATCCATAACGTAATATAACCTAACCTAACCCAACCTAACATCTCGGCGGTAATATTTGACAACATTCCTGGCGAGTTGGCTTCTCCGTCTCCGTGGGATCTTTTTACACATCAATAACGTAATATAACCTAACCTAACCCAACCTAACATCTCGGCGGTAATATTTGATCACATTCCTGGCTTGCTGGCCTCTACGTCTCCGCGGGACCTTTAAATACATCTATAACGTAATATAACCTAACCTAACCCAACCTAACATCTCGGCGGTAATATTTGACCACATTCCTGGCTTGCTGGCATCTACGTCTCCGTGGGACCTTTATATACATCAATAGCGTAATATAACCTAACCTAACCCAACCTAACATCTCGGCGGTAATATTTGATCACATTCCTGGCTTGCTGGCCTCTACGTCTCCGCGGGACCTTTAAATACACCTATAACGTAATATAACCTAACCTAACCCAACCTAACATCTCGGCGGTAATATTTGACCACATTCCTGGCTTGCTGGCATCTACGTCTCCGTGGGACCTTTATATACATCAATAACGTAATATAACCTAACCTAACCCAACCTAACATCTCGGCGGTAATATTTGACAACATTCCTGGCGAGTTGGCCTCTACGTCTCGGTTTGACCTTCATATACATCAATAACGTAATATAACCTAACCTAACCCAACCTATCTTCTCGGCGGTAATATTTGACAACATTCCTGGCGAGTTGGCCTATACGTCTCCGTCGGACCTTTATATACAACAATAACATAGTATAAGCTAGGCTAACCCAGTCTATCATCTCGGCGGTAATATTTGACCACATTCCTGGCTTGTTGGCATCTACGCCTCCGTGGGACCATTATATACATCAATAACGTAATATAACCTAACCTAACCCAACCTATCATCTCGGCGGTAATATTTGACAACATTCCTGGCGAGTTGGCCTCCACGTCTCCGTGGGAACTTTATATACATCTATAACGTAATATAACCTAACCTAACCAAACCTATCATCTCGGCGGTAATATTTGACAACATACCTGGCGAGTTGGCCTCTACGTCTCCGTGGGACCTTCATATACATCAATAACGTAATATAACCTAACCTAACCCAACCTATCATCTCGGCGGTAATATTTGACAACATTCCTGGCGAGTTGGCCTCTACGTCTCCGTGGGAACTTTATATACATCTATAACGTAATATAACCTAACCTAACCAAACCTATCATCTCGGCGGTAATATTTGACAACATACCTGGCGAGTTAGCCTCTACGTCTCCGTGGGACCTTCATATACATCAATAACGTAATATAACCTAACCTAACCCAACCTATCATCTCGGCGGTAATATTTGACAACATTCCTGGCTTGCTGGCCTCTACGTCTCCGCGGGACCTTTATATACATCTATAACGTGATATAACCTAACCTAACCCAACCTAACATCTCGGCGGTAATATTTGAAAACATTCCTGGCAAGTTGGCCTCTACGTCACCGTGGGACATTTATAGACATCCATAACGTAATATAACCTAACCTAATCCAAGCTAACATCTCGGCGGTAATATTTGACAACATTCCTGGCGAGTTGGCCTCTACGTCTCCGTGGGATCTTTCTATACACCAATAACGTAATATAACCTAACCTAACCCAACCTAACATCTCGGCGGTAATATTTGAACACATTCCTGGCTTGTTGGCCTCTACGTCTCTGCGGGACCTTTAAATACATCTATAACGTAATAATACCTAACCTAACCCAACCTAACATCTCGGCGGTAATATTTGACAACATTCCTGGCGAGTTGGCCTCTACGTCTCCGTGGGATCTTTATATATATCTATAACGTAATATAACCTAACCTAACCCAACCTAACATCTCGGCGGTAATATTTGAACACATTCCTGGCTTGTTGGCCTCTACGTCTCCGTGGGACCTTTATATACATCTATAACGTGATATAACCTAACCTAACCCAACCTAACATCTCGGCGGTAATATTTGAAAAAATTCCTGGCCAGTTGGCCTCTACGTCACCGTCGAACCTTTATAGACATCCATAACGTAATATAACCTAACCTAACCCAACCTAACATCTCGGCGGTAATATTTGACAACATTCCTGGCGAGTTGGCTTCTCCGTCTCCGTGGGATCTTTTTACACATCAATAACGTAATATAACCTAACCTAACCCAACCTAACATCTCGGCGGTAATATTTGATCACATTCCTGGCTTGCTGGCCTCTACGTCTCCGCGGGACCTTTAAATACATCTATAACGTAATATAACCTAACCTAACCTAACCCAACCTAACATCTCGGCGGTAATATTTGACCACATTCCTGGCTTGCTGGCATCTACGTCTCCGTGGGACCTTTATATACATCAATAACGTAATATAACCTAACCTAACCCAACCTAACATCTCGGCGGTAATATTTGATCACATTCCTGGCTTGCTGGCCTCTACGTCTCCGCGGGACCTTTATATACATCTATAACGTGATATAACCTAACCTAACCCAACCTAACATCTCGGCGGTAATATTTGAAAAAATTCCTGGCCAGTTGGCCTCTACGTCACCGTGGGACCTTTATAGACATCCATAACGTAATATAACCTAACCTAACCCAACCTAACATCTCGGCGGTAATATTTGACCACATTCCTGGCTTGCTGGCATCTACGTCTCCGTGGGACCTTTATATACATCAATAGCGTAATATAACCTAACCTAACCCAACCTAACATCTCGGCGGTAATATTTGATCACATTCCTGGCTTGCTGGCCTCTACGTCTCCGCGGGACCTTTAAATACACCTATAACGTAATATAACCTAACCTAACCCAACCTAACATCTCGGCGGTAATATTTGACCACATTCCTGGCTTGCTGGCATCTACGTCTCCGTGGGACCTTTATATACATCAATAACGTAATATAACCTAACCTAACCCAACCTAACATCTCACTCTGAGATAGCGCGTACATTCCTGGCGAGTTGGCCTCTACGTCTCGGTTTGACCTTCATATACATCAATAACGTAATATAACCTAACCTAACCCAACCTATCATCTCGGCGGTAATATTTGACAACATTCCTGGCGAGTTGGCCTATACGTCTCCGTCGGACCTTTATATACAACAATAACATAGTATAAGCTAGGCTAACCCAGTCTATCATCTCGGCGGTAATATTTGACCACATTCCTGGCTTGTTGGCATCTACGCCTCCGTGGGACCATTATATACATCAATAACGTAATATAACCTAACCTAACCCAACCTATCATCTCGGCGGTAATATTTGACAACATTCCTGGCGAGTTGGCCTCCACGTCTCCGTGGGAACTTTATATACATCTATAACGTAATATAACCTAACCTAACCAAACCTATCATCTCGGCGGTAATATTTGACAACATACCTGGCGAGTTGGCCTCTACGTCTCCGTGGGACCTTCATATACATCAATAACGTAATATAACCTAACCTAACCCAACCTATCATCTCGGCGGTAATATTTGACAACATTCCTGGCTTGCTGGCCTCTACGTCTCCGTGGGACCTTTATATACATCAATAACGTAATATAACCTAACCTAACCCAACCTAACATCTCGGCGGTAATATTTGACCACATTCCTGGCTTGCTGGCATCTACGTCTCCGTGGGACCTTTATATACATCAATAACGTAATGTAACCTAACCTAACCCAACCTATCATGTCGGCGGTAATATTTGACAACATTCCTGGCGAGTTGGCCTATACGTCTCCGTCGGACCTTTATATACAACAATAACATAGTATAAGCTAGGCTAACCCAGTCTATCATCTCGGCGGTAATATTTGACCACATTCCTGGCTTGTTGGCATCTACGTCTCCGTGGGACCTTTATATACATCTATAACGTAATATAACCTAACCTAACCCAACCTAACACCTCGGCGGTAATATTTGACAACATTCCTGGCGAGTTGGCCTCTACGCCTACGTGGGACCTTTATATACATCCATAACGTTATATAACCTAACCTAACCCAACCTAACATCTCGGCGGTAATATTTGACAACATTCCTGGCGAGTTGGCTTCTCCGTCTCCGTGGGATCTTTTTACACATCAATAACGTAATATAACCTAACCTAACCCAACCTAACATCTCGGCGGTAGTATTTGAAAACATACCTGGCGAGTTGGCCTCTACGTCTCCGTGGGATCTTTTTATACATCAATAACATAATATAACCTAACCTAACCGAACCTAACACCTCGGCGGTAATATTTGAAAACATTCATGGCGAGTTGGCCTCTACGTCTCCGTGGTACATTTATATACATCAATAACGTAATATAACCTAACCTAACCCAACCTAACATCTCGGCGGTAATATTTGATCACATTCCTGGCTTGTTGGCCTCTACGTCTCCGCGGGACCTTTAAATACATCTATAACGTAATATAACCTAACCTAACCCAACCTAACATCTCGGCGTTAATATTTGAACACATTCCTGGCTTGTTGGCCTCTACGTCTCCGTGGGACCTTTATATACATCAATAACGTAATATAACCTAACCTAAACCAACCTAACATCTCGGCGGTAATATTTGATCACATTCCTGGCTTGCTGGCCTCTACGTCTCCGCGGGACCTTTATATACATCTATAACGTGATATAACCTAACCTAACCCAACCTAACATCTCGGCGGTAATATTAGAAAAAATTCCTGGACAGTTGGCCTCTACGTCACCGTCGAACCTTTATAGACATCCATAACGTAATATAACCTAACCTAACCCAACCTAACATCTCGGCGGTAATATTTGACAACATTCCTGGCGAGTTGGCTTCTCCGTCTCCGTAGGATCTTTTTACACATCAATAACGTAATATAACCTAACCTAACCCAACCTAACATCTCGGCGGTAATATTTGATCACATTCCTGGCTTGCTGGCCTCTACGTCTCCGCGGGACCTTTAAATACATCTATAACGTAATATAACCTAACCTAACCCAACCTAACATCTCGGCGGTAATATTTGACCACATTCCTGGCTTGCTGGCATCTACGTCTCCGTGGGACCTTTATATACATCAATAACGTAATATAACCTAACCTAACCCAACCTAACATCTCGGCGGTAATATTTGATCACATTCCTGGCTTGCTGGCCTCTACGTCTCCGCGGGACCTTTATATACATCTATAACGTGATATAACCTAACCTAACCCAACCTAACATCTCGGCGGTAATATTTGAAAAAATTCCTGGCCAGTTGGCCTCTACGTCACCGTGGGACCTTTATAGACATCCATAACGTAATATAACCTAACCTAACCCAACCTAACATCTCGGCGGTAATATTTGACAACATTCCTGGCGAGTTGGCTTCTCCGTCTCCGTGGGATCTTTTTACACATCAATAACGTAATATAACCTAACCTAACCCAACCTAACATCTCGGCGGTAATATTTGATCACATTCCTGGCTTGCTGGCCTCTACGTCTCCGCGGGACCTTTAAATACATCTATAACGTAATATAACCTAACCTAACCCAACCTAACATCTCGGCGGTAATATTTGACCACATTCCTGGCTTGCTGGCATCTACGTCTCCGTGGGACCTTTATATACATCAATAGCGTAATATAACCTAACCTAACCCAACCTAACATCTCGGCGGTAATATTTGATCACATTCCTGGCTTGCTGGCCTCTACGTCTCCGCGGGACCTTTAAATACACCTATAACGTAATATAACCTAACCTAACCCAACCTAACATCTCGGCGGTAATATTTGACCACATTCCTGGCTTGCTGGCATCTACGTCTCCGTGGGACCTTTATATACATCAATAACGTAATATAACCTAACCTAACCCAACCTAACATCTCGGCGGTAATATTTGACAACATTCCTGGCGAGTTGGCCTCTACGTCTCGGTTTGACCTTCATATACATCAATAACGTAATATAACCTAACCTAACCCAACCTATCTTCTCGGCGGTAATATTTGACAACATTCCTGGCGAGTTGGCCTATACGTCTCCGTCGGACCTTTATATACAACAATAACATAGTATAAGCTAGGCTAACCCAGTCTATCATCTCGGCGGTAATATTTGACCACATTCCTGGCTTGTTGGCATCTACGCCTCCGTGGGACCATTATATACATCAATAACGTAATATAACCTAACCTAACCCAACCTATCATCTCGGCGGTAATATTTGACAACATTCCTGGCGAGTTGGCCTACACGTCTCCGTGGGAACTTTATATACATCTATAACGTAATATAACCTAACCTAATCAAACCTATCATCTCGGCGGTAATATTTGACAACATACCTGGCGAGTTGGCCTCTACGTCTCCGTGGGACCTTCATATACATCAATAACGTAATATAACCTAACCTAACCCAACCTATCATCTCGGCGGTAATATTTGACAACATTCCTGGCTTGCTGGCCTCTACGTCTCCGTGGGACCTTTATATACATCAATAACGTAATATAACCTAACCTAACCCAACCTAACATCTCGGCGGTAATATTTGACCACATTCCTGGCTTGCTGGCATCTACGTCTCCGTGGGACCTTTATATACATCAATAACGTAATGTAACCTAACCTAACCCAACCTATCATGTCGGCGGTAATATTTGACAACATTCCTGGCGAGTTGGCCTATACGTCTCCGTCGGACCTTTATATACAACAATAACATAGTATAAGCTAGGCTAACCCAGTCTATCATCTCGGCGGTAATATTTGACCACATTCCTGGCTTGTTGGCATCTACGTCTCCGTGGGACCTTTATATACATCTATAACGTAATATAACCTAACCTAACCCAACCTAACACCTCGGCGGTAATATTTGACAACATTCCTGGCGAGTTGGCCTCTACGCCTACGTGGGACCTTTATATACATCCATAACGTTATATAACCTAACCTAACCCAACCTAACATCTCGGCGGTAATATTTGACAACATTCCTGGCGAGTTGGCTTCTCCGTCTCCGTGGGATCTTTTTACACATCAATAACGTAATATAACCTAACCTAACCCAACCTAACATCTCGGCGGTAGTATTTGAAAACATACCTGGCGAGTTGGCCTCTACGTCTCCGTGGGATCTTTTTATACATCAATAACATAATATAACCTAACCTAACCGAAACTAACACCTCGGCGGTAATATTTGAAAACATTCATGGCGAGTTGGCCTCTACGTCTCCGTGGTACATTTATATACATCAATAACGTAATATAACCTAACCTAACCCAACCTAACATCTCGGCGGTAATATTTGATCACATTCCTGGCTTGTTGGCCTCTACGTCTCCGCGGGACCTTTAAATACATCTATAACGTAATATAACCTAACCTAACCCAACCTAACATCTCGGCGTTAATATTTGAACACATTCCTGGCTTGTTGGCCTCTACGTCTCCGTGGGACCTTTATATACATCAATAACGTAATATAACCTAACCTAAACCAACCTAACATCTCGGCGGTAATATTTGATCACATTCCTGGCTTGCTGGCCTCTACGTCTCCGCGGGACCTTTATATACATCTATAACGTGATATAACCTAACCTAACCCAACCTAACATCTCGGCGGTAATATTAGAATAAATTCCTGGACAGTTGGCCTCTACGTCACCGTGGGACCTTTATAGACATCCATAACTTAATATAACCTAACCTAACCCAACCTAACATCTCGGCGGTAATATTTGACCACATTCCTGGCTTGCTGGCATCTACGTCTCCGTGGGACCTTTATATACATCAATAACGTAATATAACCTAACCTAACCCAACCTAACATCTCGGCGGTAATATTTGATCACATTCCTGGCTTGCTGGCCTCTACGTCTCCGCGGGACCTTTAAATACATCTATAACGTAATATAACCTAACCTAACCCAACCTAACATCTCGGCGGTAATATTTGACCACATTCCTGGCTTGCTGGCATCTACGTCTCCGTGGAACCTTTATATACATCAATAACGTAATATAACCTAACCTAACCCAACCTAACATCTCGGCGGTAATATTTGACAACATTCCTGGCGAGTTGGCCTCTACGTCTCGGGTTGACCTTCATATACATCAATAACGTAATATAACCTAACCTAATCCAACCTATCATCTCGGCGGTAATATTTGACCACATTCCTGGCTTGCTGGCATCTACGTCTCCGTGGGACCTTTATATACATCAATAACGTAATATAACCTAACCTAACCCAACCTATCATCTCGGCGGTAATATTTGACAACATTCCTGGCGAGTTGGCCTCCACGTCTCCGTGGGAACTTTATATACATCTATAACGTAATATAACCTAACCTAACCAAACCTATCATCTCGGCGGTAATATTTGACAACATACCTGGCGAGTTGGCCTCTACGTCTCCGTGGGACCTTCATATACATCAATAACGTAATATAACCTAACCTAACCCAACCTATCATCTCGGCGGTAATATTTGACAACATTCCTGGCTTGCTGGCCTCTACGTCTCCGCGGGACCTTTATATACATCTATAACGTGATATAACCTAACCTAACCCAACCTAACATCTCGGCGGTAATATTTGAAAACATTCCTGGCAAGTTGGCCTCTACGTCACCGTGGGACATTTATAGACATCCATAACGTAATATAACCTAACCTAACCCAAGCTAACATCTCGGCGGTAATATTTGACAACATTCCTGGCGAGTTGGCCTCTACGTCTCCGTGGGATCTTTCTATACACCAATAACGTAATATAACCTAACCTAACCCAACCTAACATCTCGGCGGTAATATTTGAACACATTCCTGGCTTGTTGGCCTCTACGTCTCCGTGGGACCTTTATATACATCCATAACGTAATATAACCTAACCTAACCCAACCTAACATCTCGGCGGTAATATTTGAAAACATTCATGGCGAGTTGGCCTCTACGTCTCCGTGGGAACTTTATATACATCTATAACGTAATATAACCTAACCTAACCAAACCTATCATCTCGGCGGTAATATTTGACAACATACCTGGCGAGTTGGCCTCTACGTCTCCGTGGGACCTTCATATACATCAATAACGTAATATAACCTAACCTAACCCAACCTATCATCTCGGCGGTAATATTTGACAACATTCCTGGCTTGCTGGCCTCTACGTCTCCGCGGGACCTTTATATACATCTATAACGTGATATAACCTAACCTAACCCAACCTAACATCTCGGCGGTAATATTTGAAAACATTCCTGGCAAGTTGGCCTCTACGTCACCGTGGGACATTTATAGACATCCATAACGTAATATAACCTAACCTAACCCAAGCTAACATCTCGGCGGTAATATTTGACAACATTCCTGGCGAGTTGGCCTCTACGTCTCCGTGGGATCTTTCTATACACCAATAACGTAATATAACCTAACCTAACCCAACCTAACATCTCGGCGGTAATATTTGAACACATTCCTGGCTTGTTGGCCTCTACGTCTCCGTGGGACCTTTATATACATCCATAACGTAATATAACCTAACCTAACCCAACCTAACATCTCGGCGGTAATATTTGAAAACATTCATGGCGAGTTGGCCTCTACGTCTCCGTGGGAACTTTATATACATCTATAACGTAATATAACCTAACCTAACCAAACCTATCATCTCGGCGGTAATATTTGACAACATACCTGGCGAGTTGGCCTCTACGTCTCCGTGGGACCTTCATATACATCAATAACGTAATATAACCTAACCTAACCCAACCTATCATCTCGGCGGTAATATTTGACAACATTCCTGGCTTGCTGGCCTCTACGTCTCCGCGGGACCTTTATATACATCTATAACGTGATATAACCTAACCTAACCCAACCTAACATCTCGGCGGTAATATTTGAAAACATTCCTGGCAAGTTGGCCTCTACGTCACCGTGGGACATTTATAGACATCCATAACGTAATATAACCTAACCTAACCCAAGCTAACATCTCGGCGGTAATATTTGACAACATTCCTGGCGAGTTGGCCTCTACGTCTCCGTGGGATCTTTCTATACACCAATAACGTAATATAACCTAACCTAACCCAACCTAACATCTCGGCGGTAATATTTGAACACATTCCTGGCTTGTTGGCCTCTACGTCTCTGCGGGACCTTTAAATACATCTATAACGTAATAATACCTAACCTAACCCAACCTAACATCTCGGCGGTAATATTTGACAACATTCCTGGCGAGTTGGCCTCTACGTCTCCGTGGGATCTTTATATATATCTATAACGTAATATAACCTAACCTAACCCAACCTAACATCTCGGCGGTAATATTTGAACACATTCCTGGCTTGTTGGCCTCTACGTCTCCGTGGGACCTTTATATACATCTATAACGTTCAATAACCTAACCTAACCCAACCTAACATCTCGGCGGTAATATTTGAAAAAATTCCTGGCCAGTTGGCCTCTACGTCACCGTCGAACCTTTATAGACATCCATAACGTAATATAACCTAACCTAACCCAACCTAACATCTCGGCGGTAATATTTGACAACATTCCTGGCGAGTTGGCTTCTCCGTCTCCGTGGGATCTTTTTACACATCAATAACGTAATATAACCTAACCTAACCCAACCTAACATCTCGGCGGTAATATTTGATCACATTCCTGGCTTGCTGGCCTCTACGTCTCCGCGGGACCTTTAAATACATCTATAACGTAATATAACCTAACCTAACCCAACCTAACATCTCGGCGGTAATATTTGACCACATTCCTGGCTTGCTGGCATCTACGTCTCCGTGGGACCTTTATATACATCAATAACGTAATATAACCTAACCTAACCCAACCTAACATCTCGGCGGTAATATTTGATCACATTCCTGGCTTGCTGGCCTCTACGTCTCCGCGGGACCTTTATATACATCTATAACGTGATATAACCTAACCTAACCCAACCTAACATCTCGGCGGTAATATTTGAAAAAATTCCTGGCCAGTTGGCCTCTACGTCACCGTGGGACCTTTATAGACATCCATAACGTAATATAACCTAACCTAACCCAACCTAACATCTCGGCGGTAATATTTGACAACATTCCTGGCGAGTTGGCTTCTCCGTCTCCGTGGGATCTTTTTACACATCAATAACGTAATATAACCTAACCTAACCCAACCTAACATCTCGGCGGTAATATTTGATCACATTCCTGGCTTGTTGGCCTCTACGTCTCCGCGGGACCTTTAAATACATCTATAACGTAATATAACCTAACCTAACCCAACCTAACATCTCGGCGGTAATATTTGACAACATTCCTGGCGAGTTGGCCTCTACGTCTCCGTGGGATCTTTATATATATCTATAACGTAATATAACCTAACCTAACCCAACCTAACATCTCGGCGGTAATATTTGAACACATTCCTGGCTTGTTGGCCTCTACGTCTCCGTGGGACCTTTATATACATCTATAACGTAATATAACCTAACCTAACCCAACCTAACACCTCGGCGGTAATATTTTACAACATTCCTGTCGAGTTAGCCTCTACGCCTACGTGGGACCTTTATATACATCCATAACGTTATATAACCTAACCTAACCCAACCTAACATCTCGGCGGTAATATTTGACAACATTCCTGGCGAGTTGGCTTCTCCGTCTCCGTGGGATCTTTTTACACATCAATAACGTAATATAACCTAACCTAACCCAACCTAACATCTCGGCGGTAATATTTGATCACATTCCTGGCTTGCTGGCCTCTACGTCTCCGTGGGACCTTTATATACATCAATAACGTAATATAACCTAACCTAACCCAACCTAACATCTCGGCGGTAATATTTGACCACATTCCTGGCTTGCTGGCATCTACGTCTCCGTGGGACCTTTATATACATCAATAACGTAATGTAACCTAACCTAACCCAACCTATCATGTCGGCGGTAATATTTGACAACATTCCTGGCGAGTTGGCCTATACGTCTCCGTCGGACCTTTATATACAACAATAACATAGTATAAGCTAGGCTAACCCAGTCTATCATCTCGGCGGTAATATTTGACCACATTCCTGGCTTGTTGGCATCTACGTCTCCGTGGGACCTTTATATACATCTATAACGTAATATAACCTAACCTAACCCAACCTAACACCTCGGCGGTAATATTTGACAACATTCCTGGCGAGTTGGCCTCTACGCCTACGTGGGACCTTTATATACATCCATAACGTTATATAACCTAACCTAACCCAACCTAACATCTCGGCGGTAATATTTGACAACATTCCTGGCGAGTTGGCTTCTCCGTCTCCGTGGGATCTTTTTACACATCAATAACGTAATATAACCTAACCTAACCCAACCTAACATCTCGGCGGTAGTATTTGAAAACATACCTGGCGAGTTGGCCTCTACGTCTCCGTGGGATCTTTTTATACATCAATAAGATAATATAACCTAACCTAACCGAACCTAACACCTCGGCGGTAATATTTGAAAACATTCATGGCGAGTTGGCCTCTACGTCTCCGTGGTACATTTATATACATCAATAACGTAATATAACCTAACCTAACCCAACCTAACATCTCGGCGGTAATATTTGATCACATTCCTGGCTTGTTGGCCTCTACGTCTCCGCGGGACCTTTAAATACATCTATAACGTAATATAACCTAACCTAACCCAACCTAACATCTCGGCGTTAATATTTGAACACATTCCTGGCTTGTTGGCCTCTACGTCTCCGTGGGACCTTTATATACATCAATAACGTAATATAACCTAACCTAAACCAACCTAACATCTCGGCGGTAATATTTGATCACATTCCTGGCTTGCTGGCCTCTACGTCTCCGCGGGACCTTTATATACATCTATAACGTGATATAACCTAACCTAACCCAACCTAACATCTCGGCGGTAATATTAGAAAAAATTCCTGGACAGTTGGCCTCTACGTCACCGTGGGACCTTTATAGACATCCATAACTTAATATAACCTAACCTAACCCAACCTAACATCTCGGCGGTAATATTTGACCACATTCCTGGCTTGCTGGCATCTACGTCTCCGTGGGACCTTTATATACATCAATAACGTAATATAACCTAACCTAACCCAACCTAACATCTCGGCGGTAATATTTGATCACATTCCTGGCTTGCTGGCCTCTACGTCTCCGCGGGACCTTTAAATACATCTATAACGTAATATAACCTAACCTAACCCAACCTAACATCTCGGCGGTAATATTTGACCACATTCCTGGCTTGCTGGCATCTACGTCTCCGTGGAACCTTTATATACAACAATAACGTAATATAACCTAACCTAACCCAACCTAACATCTCGGCGGTAATATTTGACAACATTCCTGGCGAGTTGGCCTCTACGTCTCGGTTTGACCTTCATATACATCAATAACGTAATATAACCTAACCTAACCCAACCTATCATCTCGGCGGTAATATTTGACAACATTCCTGGCGAGTTGGCCTATACGTCTCCGTCGGACCTTTATATACAACAATAACATAGTATAAGCTAGGCTAACCCAGTCTATCATCTCGGCGGTAATATTTGACCACATTCCTGGCTTGTTGGCATCTACGTCTCCGTGGGACCATTATATACATCAATAACGTAATATAACCTAACCTAACCCAACCTATCATCTCGGCGGTAATATTTGACAACATTCCTGGCGAGTTGGCCTCCACGTCTCCGTGGGAACTTTATATACATCTATAACGTAATATAACCTAACCCAACCAAACCTATCATCTCGGCGGTAATATTTGACAACATACCTGGCGAGTTGGCCTCTACGTCTCCGTGGGACCTTCATATACATCAATAACGTAATATAACCTAACCTAACCCAACCTATCATCTCGGCGGTAATATTTGACAACATTCCTGGCTTGCTGGCCTCTACGTCTCCGCGGGACCTTTATATACATCTATAACGTGATATAACCTAACCTAACCCAACCTAACATCTCGGCGGTAATATTTGAAAACATTCCTGGCAAGTTGGCCTCTACGTCACCGTGGGACATTTATAGACATCCATAACGTAATATAACCTAACCTAACCCAAGCTAACATCTCGGCGGTAATATTTGACAACATTCCTGGCGAGTTGGCCTCTACGTCTCCGTGGGATCTTTCTATACACCAATAACGTAATATAACCTAACCTAACCCAACCTAACATCTCGGCGGTAATATTTGAACACATTCCTGGCTTGTTGGCCTCTACGTCTCCGTGGGACCTTTATATACATCCATAACGTAATATAACCTAACCTAACCCAACCTAACATCTCGGCGGTAATATTTGAAAAAATTCCTGGCCAGTTGGCCTCTACGTCACCGTCGAACCTTTATAGACATCCATAACGTAATATAACCTAACCTAACCCAACCTAACATCTCGGCGGTAATATTTGACAACATTCCTGGCGAGTTGGCTTCTCCGTCTCCGTGGGATCTTTTTACACATCAATAACGTAATATAACCTAACCTAACCCAACCTAACATCTCGGCGGTAATATTTGATCACATTCCTGGCTTGCTGGCCTCTACGTCTCCGCGGGACCTTTAAATACATCTATAACGTAATATAACCTAACCTAACCCAACCTAACATCTCGGCGGTAATATTTGACCACATTCCTGGCTTGCTGGCATCTACGTCTCCGTGGGACCTTTATATACATCAATAACGTAATATAACCTAACCTAACCCAACCTAACATCTCGGCGGTAATATTTGATCACATTCCTGGCTTGCTGGCCTCTACGTCTCCGCGGGACCTTTATATACATCTATAACGTGATATAACCTAACCTAACCCAACCTAACATCTCGGCGGTAATATTTGAAAACATTCCTGGCAAGTTGGCCTCTACGTCACCGTGGGACATTTATAGACATCCATAACGTAATATAACCTAACCTAACCCAAGCTAACATCTCGGCGGTAATATTTGACAACATTCCTGGCGAGTTGGCCTCTACGTCTCCGTGGGATCTTTCTATACACCAATAACGTAATATAACCTAACCTAACCCAACCTAACATCTCGGCGGTAATATTTGAACACATTCCTGGCTTGTTGGCCTCTACGTCTCCGTGGGACCTTTATATACATCCATAACGTAATATAACCTAACCTAACCCAACCTAACAT
This sequence comes from Xylocopa violacea, assembly GCA_963969225.1. Lineage (NCBI taxonomy): Eukaryota > Metazoa > Arthropoda > Insecta > Hymenoptera > Apidae > Xylocopa > Xylocopa violacea. Next base: position 350,784 of record CAXAJV010000040.1, read on the forward strand.
CTCGGCGGTAATATTTGAAAACATTCATGGCGAGTTGGCCTCTACGTCTCCGTGGGAACTTTATATACATCTATAACGTAATATAACCTAACCTAACCAAACCTATCATCTCGGCGGTAATATTTGACAACATACCTGGCGAGTTGGCCTCTACGTCTCCGTGGGACCTTCATATACATCAATAACGTAATATAACCTAACCTAACCCAACCTATCATCTCGGCGGTAATATTTGACAACATTCCTGGCTTGCTGGCCTCTACGTCTCCGCGGGACCTTTATATACATCTATAACGTGATATAACCTAACCTAACCCAACCTAACATCTCGGCGGTAATATTTGAAAACATTCCTGGCAAGTTGGCCTCTACGTCACCGTGGGACATTTATAGACATCCATAATGTAATATAACCTAACCTAACCCAAGCTAACATCTCGGCGGTAATATTTGACAACATTCCTGGCGAGTTGGCCTCTACGTCTCCGTGGGATCTTTCTATACACCAATAACGTAATATAACCTAACCTAACCCAACCTAACATCTCGGCGGTAATATTTGAACACATTCCTGGCTTGTTGGCCTCTACGTCTCTGCGGGACCTTTAAATACATCTATAACGTAATAATACCTAACCTAACCCAACCTAACATCTCGGCGGTAATATTTGACAACATTCCTGGCGAGTTGGCCTCTACGTCTCCGTGGGATCTTTATATATATCTATAACGTAATATAACCTAACCTAACCCAACCTAACATCTCGGCGGTAATATTTGAACACATTCCTGGCTTGTTGGCCTCTACGTCTCCGTGGGACCTTTATATACATCTATAACGTGATATAACCTAACCTAACCCAACCTAACATCTCGGCGGTAATATTTGAAAAAATTCCTGGCCAGTTGGCCTCTACGTCACCGTCGAACCTTTATAGACATCCATAACGTAATATAACCTAACCTAACCCAACCTAACATCTCGGCGGTAATATTTGACAACATTCCTGGCGAGTTGGCTTCTCCGTCTCCGTGGGATCTTTTTACACATCAATAACGTAATATAACCTAACCTAACCCAACCTAACATCTCGGCGGTAATATTTGATCACATTCCTGGCTTGCTGGCCTCTACGTCTCCGCGGGACCTTTAAATACATCTATAACGTAATATAACCTAACCTAACCCAACCTAACATCTCGGCGGTAATATTTGACCACATTCCTGGCTTGCTGGCATCTACGTCTCCGTGGGACCTTTATATACATCAATAACGTAATATAACCTAACCTAACCCAACCTAACATCTCGGCGGTAATATTTGATCACATTCCTGGCTTGCTGGCCTCTACGTCTCCGCGGGACCTTTATATACATCTATAACGTGATATAACCTAACCTAACCCAACCTAACATCTCGGCGGTAATATTTGAAAAAATTCCTGGCCAGTTGGCCTCTACGTCACCGTGGGACCTTTATAGACATCCATAACGTAATATAACCTAACCTAACCCAACCTAACATCTCGGCGGTAATATTTGACAACATTCCTGGCGAGTTGGCTTCTCCGTCTCCGTGGGATCTTTTTACACATCAATAACGTAATATAACCTAACCTAACCCAACCTAACATCTCGGCGGTAATATTTGATCACATTCCTGGCTTGCTGGCCTCTACGTCTCCGCGGGACCTTTAAATACATCTATAACGTAATATAACCTAACCTAACCCAACCTAACATCTCGGCGGTAATATTTGACCACATTCCTGGCTTGCTGGCATCTACGTCTCCGTGGGACCTTTATATACATCAATAACGTAATATAACCTAACCTAACCCAACCTAACATCTCGGCGGTAATATTTGACCACATTCCTGGCTTGTTGGCATCTACGCCTCCGTGGGACCATTATATACATCAATAACGTAATATAACCTAACATAACCCAACCTATCATCTCGGCGGTAATATTTGACAACATTCCTGGCGAGTTGGCCTCCACGTCTCCGTGGGAACTTTATATACATCTATAACGTAATATAACCTAACCTAACCAAACCTATCATCTCGGCGGTAATATTTGACAACATACCTGGCGAGTTGCCTCTACGTCTCCGTGGGACCTTCATATACATCAATAACGTAATATAACCTAACCTAACCCAACCTATCATCTCGGCGGTAATATTTGACAACATTCCTGGCTTGCTGGCCTCTACGTCTCTGCGGGACCTTTATATACATCTATAACGTGATATAACCTAACCTAACCCAACCTAACATCTCGGCGGTAATATTTGAAAACATTCCTGGCGAGTTGGCCTCTACGTCTCCGTGGGACCTTCATATACATCAATAACGTAATATAACCTAACCTAACCCAACCTAACATCTCGGCGGTAATATTTGACAACATTCCTGGCGAGTTGGCTTCTCCGTCTCCGTGGGATCTTTTTACACATCAATAACGTAATATAACCTAACCTAACCCAACCTAACATCTCGGCGGTAATATTTGATCACATTCCTGGCTTGCTGGCCTCTACGTCTCCGCGGGACCTTTAAATACATCTATAACGTAATATAACCTAACCTAACCCAACCTAACATCTCGGCGGTAATATTTGACCACATTCCTGGCTTGCTGGCATCTACGTCTCCGTGGGACCTTTATATACATCAATAACGTAATATAACCTAACCTAACCCAACCTAACATCTCGGCGGTAATATTTGATCACATTCCTGGCTTGCTGGCCTCTACGTCTCCGCGGGACCTTTATATACATCTATAACGTGATATAACCTAACCTAACCCAACCTAACATCTCGGCGGTAATATTTGAAAAAATTCCTGGCCAGTTGGCCTCTACGTCACCGTGGGACCTTTATAGACATCCATAACGTAATATAACCTAACCTAACCCAACCTAACATCTCGGCGGTAATATTTGACAACATTCCTGGCGAGTTGGCTTCTCCGTCTCCGTGGGATCTTTTTACACATCAATAACGTAATATAACCTAACCTAACCCAACCTAACATCTCGGCGGTAATATTTGATCACATTCCTGGCTTGCTGGCCTCTACGTCTCCGCGGGACCTTTAAATACATCTATAACGTAATATAACCTAACCTAACCCAACCTAACATCTCGGCGGTAATATTTGACCACATTCCTGGCTTGCTGGCATCTACGTCTCCGTGGGACCTTTATATACATCAATAACGTAATATAACCTAACCTAACCCAACCTAACATCTCGGCGGTAATATTTGACCACATTCCTGGCTTGTTGGCATCTACGCCTCCGTGGGACCATTATATACATCAATAACGTAATATAACCTAACATAACCCAACCTATCATCTCGGCGGTAATATTTGACAACATTCCTGGCGAGTTGGCCTCCACGTCTCCGTGGGAACTTTATATACATCTATAACGTAATATAACCTAACCTAACCAAACCTATCATCTCGGCGGTAATATTTGACAACATACCTGGCGAGTTGCCTCTACGTCTCCGTGGGACCTTCATATACATCAATAACGTAATATAACCTAACCTAACCCAACCTATCATCTCGGCGGTAATATTTGACAACATTCCTGGCTTGCTGGCCTCTACGTCTCTGCGGGACCTTTATATACATCTATAACGTGATATAACCTAACCTAACCCAACCTAACATCTCGGCGGTAATATTTGAAAACATTCCTGGCGAGTTGGCCTCTACGTCTCCGTGGGACCTTCATATACATCAATAACGTAATATAACCTAACCTAACCCAACCTATCATCTCGGCGGTAATATTTGACAACATTCCTGGCTTGCTGGCCTCTACGTCTCCGCGGGACCTTTATATACATCTATAACGTGATATAACCTAACCTAACCCAACCTAACATCTCGGCGGTAATATTTGAAAACATTCCTGGCAAGTTGGCCTCTACGTCACCGTGGGACATTTATAGACATCCATAACGTAATATAACCTAACCTAACCCAAGCTAACATCTCGGCGGTAATATTTGACAACATTCCTGGCGAGTTGGCCTCTACGTCTCCGTGGGATCTTTCTATACACCAATAACGTAATATAACCTAACCTAACCCAACCTAACATCTCGGCGGTAATATTTGACAACATTCCTGGCGAGTTGGCCTCTACGTCTCGGTTTGACCTTCATATACATCAATAACGTAATAATACCTAACCTAACCCAACCTAACATCTCGGCGGTAATATTTGACAACATTCCTGGCGAGTTGGCCTATACGTCTCCGTCGGACCTTTATATACAACAATAACATAGTATAAGCTAGGCTAACCCAGTCTATCATCTCGGCGGTAATATTTGACCACATTCCTGGCTTGTTGGCATCTACGCCTCCGTGGGACCTTTATATACATCTATAACGTGATATAACCTAACCTAACCCAACCTAACATCTCGGAGGTAATATTTGAAAAAATTCCTGGCCAGTTGGCCTCTACGTCACCGTCGAACCTTTATAGACATCCATAACGTAATATAACCTAACCTAACCCAACCTAACATCTCGGCGGTAATATTTGACAACATTCCTGGCGAGTTGGCTTCTCCGTCTCCGTGGGATCTTTTTACACACCAATAACGTAATATAACCTAACCTAACCCAACCTAACATCTCGGCGGTAATATTTGATCACATTCCTGGCTTGCTGGCCTCTACGTCTCCGCGGGACCTTTAAATACATCTATAACGTAATATAACCTAACCTAACCCAACCTAACATCTCGGCGGTAATATTTGACCACATTCCTGGCTTGCTGGCATCTACGTCTCCGTGGGACCTTTATATACATCAATAACGTAATATAACCTAACCTAACCCAACCTAACATCTCGGCGGTAATATTTGATCACATTCCTGGCTTGCTGGCCTCTACGTCTCCGCGGGACCTTTAAATACATCTATAACGTAATATAACCTAACCTAACCCAACCTATCATCTCGGCGGTAATATTTGACAACATTCCTGGCGAGTTGGCCTCCACGTCTCCGTGGGAACTTTATATACATCTATAACGTAATATAACCTAACCTAACCAAACCTATCATCTCGGCGGTAATATTTGACAACATACCTGGCGAGTTGGCCTCTACGTCTCCGTGGGACCTTCATATACATCAATAACGTAATATAACCTAACCTAACCCAACCTATCATCTCGGCGGTAATATTTGACAACATTCCTGGCTTGCTGGCCTCTACGTCTCTGCGGGACCTTTATATACATCTATAACGTGATATAACCTAACCTAACCCAACCTAACATCTCGGCGGTAATATTTGAAAACATTCCTGGCGAGTTGGCCTCTACGTCTCCGTGGGACCTTCATATACATCAATAACGTAATATAACCTAACCTAACCCAACCTATCATCTCGGCGGTAATATTTGACAACATTCCTGGCTTGCTGGCCTCTACGTCTCCGCGGGACCTTTATATACATCTATAACGTGATATAACCTAACCTAACCCAACCTAACATCTCGGCGGTAATATTTGAAAACATTCCTGGCAAGTTGGCCTCTACGTCACCGTGGGACATTTATAGACATCCATAACGTAATATAACCTAACCTAACCCAAGCTAACATCTCGGCGGTAATATTTGACAACATTCCTGGCGAGTTGGCCTCTACGTCTCCGTGGGATCTTTCTATACACCAATAACGTAATATAACCTAACCTAACCCAACCTAACATCTCGGCGGTAATATTTGAACACATTCCTGGGTTGTTGGCCTCTACGTCTCTGCGGGACCTTTAAATACATCTATAACGTAATAATACCTAACCTAACCCAACCTAACATCTCGGCGGTAATATTTGATCACATTCCTGGCTTGCTGGCCTCTACGTCTCCGCGGGACCTTTATATACATCTATAACGTGATATAACCTAACCTAACCCAACCTAACATCTCGGCGGTAATATTTGAAAAAATTCCTGGCCAGTTGGCCTCTACGTCACCGTGGGACCTTTATAGACATCCATAACGTAATATAACCTAACCTAACCCAACCTAACATCTCGGCGGTAATATTTGACAACATTCCTGGCGAGTTGGCTTCTCCGTCTCCGTGGGATCTTTTTACACATCAATAACGTAATATAACCTAACCTAACCCAACCTAACATCTCGGCGGTAATATTTGATCACATTCCTGGCTTGCTGGCCTCTACGTCTCCGCGGGACCTTTAAATACATCTATAACGTAATATAACCTAACCTAACCCAACCTAACATCTCGGCGGTAATATTTGACCACATTCCTGGCTTGCTGGCATCTACGTCTCCGTGGGACCTTTATATACATCAATAACGTAATATAACCTAACCTAACCCAACCTAACATCTCGGCGGTAATATTTGATCACATTCCTGGCTTGCTGGCCTCTACGTCTCCGCGGGACCTTTAAATACATCTATAACGTAATATAACCTAACCTAACCCAACCTAACATCTCGGCGGTAATATTTGACAACATTCCTGGCGAGTTGGCCTCTACGTCTCGGTTTGACCTTCATATACATCAATAACGTAATATAACCTAACCTAACCCAACCTATCATCTCGGCGGTAATATTTGACAACATTCCTGGCGAGTTGGCCTATACGTCTCCGTCGGACCTTTATATACAACAATAACATAGTATAAGCTAGGCTAACCCAGTCTATCATCTCGGCGGTAATATTTGACCACATTCCTGGCTTGTTGGCATCTACGCCTCCGTGGGACCATTATATACATCAATAACGTAATATAACCTAACCTAACCCAACCTATCATCTCGGCGGCAATATTTGACAACATTCCTGGCGAGTTGGCCTCCACGTCTCCGTGGGAACTTTATATACATCTATAACGTAATATAACCTAACCTAACCAAACCTATCATCTCGGCGGTAATATTTGACAACATACCTGGCGAGTTGGCCTCTACGTCTCCGTGGGACCTTCATATACATCAATAACGTAATATAACCTAACCTAACCCAACCTATCATCTCGGCGGTAATATTTGACAACATTCCTGGCTTGCTGGCCTCTACGTCTCTGCGGGACCTTTATATACATCTATAACGTGATATAACCTAACCTAACCCAACCTAACATCTCGGCGGTAATATTTGAAAACATTCCTGGCGAGTTGGCCTCTACGTCACCGTGGGACATTTATAGACATCCATAACGTAATATAACCTAACCTAACCCAAGCTAACATCTCGGCGGTAATATTTGAACACATTCCTGGCTTGTTGGCCTCTACGTCTCCGTGGGACCTTTATATACATCCATAACGTAATATAACCTAACCTAACCCAACCTAACATCTCGGCGGTAATATTTGATCACATTCCTGGCTCGCTGGCCTCTACGTCTCCGCGGGAACTTTAAATACATCTATAACGTAATATAACTTAACCTAACCCAACCTAACATCTCGGCGGTAATATTTGACCACATTCCTGGCTTGCTGGCATCTACGTCTCCGTGGGACCTTTATATACATCAATAACGTAATATAACCTAACCTAACCCAACCTACCATCTCGGCGGTAATATTTGACAACATTCCTGGCGAGTTGGCCTCTACGTCTCGGTTTGACCTTCATATACATCAATAACGTAATATAACCTAACATAACCCAACCTATCATCTCGGCGGTAATATTTGACAACATTCCTGGCGAGTTGGCCTATACGTCTCCGTCGGACCTTTATATACAACAATAACATAGTATAAGCTAGGCTAACCCAGTCTATCATCTCGGCGGTAATATTTGACCACATTCCTGGCTTGTTGGCATCTACGTCTCCGTGGGACCTTTATATACATCTATAACGTAATATAACCTGACCTAACCCAACCTAACACCTCGGTGGTAATATTTGATCACATTCCTGGCTTGTTGGCCTCTATATCTCCGCGGGACCTTTAAATACATCTATAACGTAATATAACCTAACCTAACCCAACCTAACATCTCGGCGGTAATATTTGACAACATACCTGGCGAGTTGGCCTCTACGTCTCCGTGGGACCTTTATATACATCTATAACGTGATATAACCTAACCTAACCCAACCTAACATCTCGGCGGTAATATTTGAAAACATTCCTGGCAAGTTGGCCTCTACGTCACCGTGGGACATTTATAGACATCCATAACGTAATATAACCTAACCTAACCCAAGCTAACATCTCGGCGGTAATATTTGACAACATTCCTGGCGAGTTGGCCTCTACGTCTCCGTGGGATCTTTCTATACACCAATAACGTAATATAACCTAACCTAACCCAACCTAACATCTCGGCGGTAATATTTGAACACATTCCTGGGTTGTTGGCCTCTACGTCTCTGCGGGACCTTTAAATACATCTATAACGTAATAATACCTAACCTAACCCAACCTAACATCTCGGCGGTAATATTTGATCACATTCCTGGCTTGCTGGCCTCTACGTCTCCGCGGGACCTTTATATACATCTATAACGTGATATAACCTAACCTAACCCAACCTAACATCTCGGCGGTAATATTTGAAAAAATTCCTGGCCAGTTGGCCTCTACGTCACCGTGGGACCTTTATAGACATCCATAACGTAATATAACCTAACCTAACCCAACCTAACATCTCGGCGGTAATATTTGACAACATTCCTGGCGAGTTGGCTTCTCCGTCTCCGTGGGATCTTTTTACACATCAATAACGTAATATAACCTAACCTAACCCAACCTAACATCTCGGCGGTAATATTTGATCACATTCCTGGCTTGCTGGCCTCTACGTCTCCGCGGGACCTTTAAATACATCTATAACGTAATATAACCTAACCTAACCCAACCTAACATCTCGGCGGTAATATTTGACCACATTCCTGGCTTGCTGGCATCTACGTCTCCGTGGGACCTTTATATACATCAATAACGTAATATAACCTAACCTAACCCAACCTAACATCTCGGCGGTAATATTTGATCACATTCCTGGCTTGCTGGCCTCTACGTCTCCGCGGGACCTTTAAATACATCTATAACGTAATATAACCTAACCTAACCCAACCTAACATCTCGGCGGTAATATTTGACAACATTCCTGGCGAGTTGGCCTCTACGTCTCGGTTTGACCTTCATATACATCAATAACGTAATATAACCTAACCTAACCCAACCTATCATCTCGGCGGTAATATTTGACAACATTCCTGGCGAGTTGGCCTATACGTCTCCGTCGGACCTTTATATACAACAATAACATAGTATAAGCTAGGCTAACCCAGTCTATCATCTCGGCGGTAATATTTGACCACATTCCTGGCTTGTTGGCATCTACGCCTCCGTGGGACCATTATATACATCAATAACGTAATATAACCTAACCTAACCCAACCTATCATCTCGGCGGCAATATTTGACAACATTCCTGGCGAGTTGGCCTCCACGTCTCCGTGGGAACTTTATATACATCTATAACGTAATATAACCTAACCTAACCAAACCTATCATCTCGGCGGTAATATTTGACAACATACCTGGCGAGTTGGCCTCTACGTCTCCGTGGTACATTTATATACATCAATAACGTAATATAACCTATCCTAACCCAAAATAACATCTCGGCGGTAATATTTGACCACATTCCTGGCTTGTTGGCATCTACGTCTCCGTGGGACCTTTATATACATCAATAACGTAATATAACCTGACCTAACCCAACCTAACATCTCGGTGATAATATTTGACAACATTCCTGGCGAGTTGGCCTCTACGTCTCCGTGGGATCTTTCTATACACCATAACGTAATATAACCTAACCTAACCCAATCTAACAACTCGGCGGTAATATTTGAACACATTCCTGGCTTGTTGGCCTCTATGTCTCCGTGGGACCTTTATATACATCAATAACGTAATATAACCTATCCTAACCCAAAATAACATCTCGGCGGTAATATTTGACCATATTCCTGGCTTGTTGGCATCTACGTCTCCGTGGGACCTTTATATACATCAATAACGTAATATAACCTAACCTAACCCAACCTAACATCTCGGCGGTAATATTTGATCACATTCCTGGCTTGCTGGCCTCTACGTCTCCGCGGGACCTTTACATACATCTATAACGTAATATAACCTAACCTAACCCAAACTAACATCTCGGCGGTAATATTTGATCACATTCCTGGCTTGCTGGCCTCTACGTCTCCGCGGGACCTTTAAATACATCTATAACGTAATATAACCTAACCCAACCCAACCTAACATCTCGGCGGTAATATTTGACCACATTCCTGGCTTGCTGGCATCTACGTCTCCGTGGGACCTTTATATACATCAATAACGTAATATAACCTAACCTAACACAACCTATCATCTCGGCGGTAATATTTGACAACATTCCTGGCGAGTTGGCCTCCACGTCTCCGTGGGAACTTTATATACATCTATAACGTAATATAACCTAACCTAACCCAACCTATCATCTCGGCGGTAATATTTGACAACATACCTGGCGAGTTGGCCTCTACGTCTACGTGGGACCTTCATATACATCAATAACGTAATATAACCTAACCTAACCCAACCTACCATCTCGGCGGTAATATTTGACAACATTCCTGGCGAGTTGGCCTCTACGTCTCGGTTTGACCTTCATATACATCAATAACGTAATATAACCTAACATAACCCAACCTATCATCTCGGCGGTAATATTTGACAACATTCCTGGCGAGTTGGCCTATACGTCTCCGTCGGACCTTTATATACAACAATAACATAGTATAAGCTAGGCTAACCCAGTCTATCATCTCGGCGGTAATATTTGACCACATTCCTGGCTTGTTGGCATCTACGTCTCCGTGGGACCTTTATATACATCTATAACGTAATATAACCTGACCTAACCCAACCTAACACCTCGGTGGTAATATTTGATCACATTCCTGGCTTGTTGGCCTCTATATCTCCGCGGGACCTTTAAATACATCTATAACGTAATATAACCTAACCTAACCCAACCTAACATCTCGGCGGTAATATTTGAAAACATTCCTGGGGAGTTGGCCTCTTCGTCTCCGTGGGACCTTTATATACATCTATAACGTAATATAACCTAACCTAACCCAACCTAACATCTCGGCGGTAATATTTGACAACATTCCTGGCGAGTTGGCGTCTCCGTCTCCGCGGGACCTTTATATACTTCTATAACGTGATATAACCTAACCTAACCCATCCTAACATCTCGGCGGTAATATTTGAAAACATTCGTGGCGAGTTGGCCTCTACGTCTCGGTTTGACCTTCATATACATCAATAACGTAATATAACCTAACCTAACCCATCCTATCATCTCGGCGGTAATATTTGACAACATTCCTGGCGAGTTGGCGTCTCCGTCTCCGTGGGATCTTTTTACACATCAATAACGTAATATAACCTAACCTAACCCAACCTAACATCTCGGCGGTAGTATTTGAAAACATACCTGGCGAGTTGGCCTCTACGTCTCCGTGGGACCTTTATATACAACAATAACATAGTATAAGCTAGGCTAACCCAGTCTATCATCTCGGCGGTAATATTTGACCACATTCCTGGCTTGTTGGCATCTACGTCTCCGTGGGACCTTTATATACATCTATAACGTAATATAACCTAACCTAACCCAACCTAACACCTCGGCGGTAATATTTGATCACATTCCTGGCTTGTTGGCCTCTATATGTCCGCGGGACCTTTAAATACATCTATAACGTAATATAACCTAACCTAACCCAACCTAACATCTCGGCGGTAATATTTGAAAACATTCCTGGCGAGTTGGCCTCTACGTCTCCGTGGGACCTTTATATACATCTATAACGTAATATAACCTAACCTAACCCAACCTAACATCTCGGCGGTAATATTTGACAACATTCCTGGCGAGTTGGCGTCTCCGTCTCCGTGGGACCTTTATATACATCAATAACGTAATATAACCTAACCTAACCCAACCTAACATCTCGGCGGTAATATTTGACAACATTCCTGGCGAGTTGGCCTCTACGTCTCGGTTTGACCTTCATATACATCAATAACGTAATATAACCTAACCTAACCGAACCTAACATCTCGGCGGTAATATTTGACAACATTCCTGGCGAGTTGGCTTCTCCGTCTCCGTGGGATCTTTTTACACATCAATAACGTAATATAACCTAACCTAACCCAAGCTAACATCTCGGCGGTAGTATTTGAAAACATACCTGGCGAGTTGGCCTCTACGTCTCCGTGGGATGTTTTTATACATCAATAAAGTAATATAACCTAACCTAACCGAACCTAACATCTCGGCGGTAATATTTGAAAACATTCATGGCGAGTTGGCCTCTACGTCTCCGTGGTACATTTATATACATCAATAACGTAATATAACCTAACCTGACCCAACTTAACATCTCGGCGGTAATATTTGATCACATTCCTGGCTTGTTGGCCTCTACGTCTCCGCGGGACCTTTAAATACATCTATAACGTAATATAACCTAACCTATCCCAACCTGACATCTCGGCGGTAATATTTGAACACATTCCTGGCTTGTTGGCCTCTACGTCTCCGTGGGACCTTTATATACATCAATAACGTAATATAACCTAACCTAACCCAACCTAACATCTCGGCGGTAATATTTGATCACATTCCTGGCTTGCTGGCCTCTACGTCTCCGCGGGACCTTTATATACTTCTATAACGTGATATAACCTAACCTAACCCATCCTAACATCTCGGCGGTAATATTTGAAAACATTCCTGGCGAGTTGGCCTCTACGTCTCGGTTTGACCTTCATATACATCAATAACGTAATATAACCTAACCTAACCCAACCTATCATCTCGGCGGTAATATTTGACAACATTCCTGGCGAGTTGGCGTCTCCGTCTCCGTGGGATCTTTTTACACATCAATAACGTAATATAACCTAACCTAACCCAACCTAACATCTCGGCGGTAGTATTTGAAAACATACCTGGCGAGTTGGCCTCTACGTCTCCGTGGGGTCTTTTTATACATGAATAACGTAATATAACCTAACCTAACCGAACCTAACATCTCGGCGGTAATATTTGAAAACACACCTGGCGAGTTGGCCTCTACGTCTCCGTGGGACGTTTATATACATCAATAACGTAATATAAACTAACCTAACCCAACCTAACATCTCGGCGGTAATATTTGATCACATTCCTGGCTTGTTGTCCTCTACGTCTCCGCGGGACCTTTAAATACATCTATCACGTAATATAACCTAACCTAACCCAACCTAACATCTCGGCGGTAATATTTGAAAACATTCCTGGCGAGTTGGCCTCTACGTCTCCGTGGGACCTTTATATACATCTATAACGTAATATAACCTAACCTAACCCAATCTAACATCTCGGCGGTAATATTTGAAATCATTCATGGCGAGTTGGCCTCTACGTCTCCGTGGTACATTTATATACATCAATAACGTAATATAACCTAACCTAACCCAACCTAACACCTCGGCGGTAATATTTGACAACATTCCTGGCGAGTTAGCCTCTACGCCTACGTGGGACCTTTATATACATCCATAACGTTATATAACCTAACCTAACCCAACCTAACATCTCGGCGGTAATATTTGACAACATTCCTGGCGAGTTGGCTTCTCCGTCTCCGTGGGATCTTTTTACACATCAATATCGTAATATAACCTAACCTAACCCAACCTAACATCTCGGCGGTAGTATTTGAAAACATACCTGGCGAGTTGGCCTCTACGTCTCCGTGGGACCTTTATATACATCAATAACGTAATATAACCTAACCTAACCCAACCTAACATCTCGGCGGTAATATTTGATCACATTCCTGGCTTGCTGGCCTCTACGTCTCCGTGGGACCTTTATATACATGAATAACGTAATATAACCTAACCTAACCCAACCTAACATCTCGGCGGTAATATTTGACCACATTCCTGGCTTGCTGGCATCTACGTCTCCGTGGGACCTTTATATACATCAATAACGTAATGTAACCTAACCTAACCCAACCTATCATCTCGGCGGTAATATTTGACAACATTCCTGGCGAGTTGGCCTATACGTCTCCGTCGGACCTTTATATACAACAATAACATAGTATAAGCTAGGCTAACCCAGTCTATCATCTCGGCGGTAATATTTGACCACATTCCTGGCTTGTTGGCATCTACGTCTCCGTGGGACCTTTATATACATCTATAACGTAATATAACCTAACCTAACCCAACCTAACACCTCGGCGGTAATATTTGACAACATTCCTGGCGAGTTGGCCTCTACGCCTACGTGGGACCTTTATATACATCCATAACGTTATATAACCTAACCTAACCCAACCTAACATCTCGGCGGTAATATTTGACAACATTCCTGGCGAGTTGGCTTCTCCGTCTCCGTGGGATCTTTTTACACATCAATAACGTAATATAACCTAACCTAACCCAACCTAACATCTCGGCGGTAGTATTTGAAAACATACCTGGCGAGTTGGCCTCTACGTCTCCGTGGGATCTTTTTATACATCATTAACATAATATAACCTAACCTAACCGAACCTAACATCTCGGCGGTAATATTTGATCACATTCCTGGCTTGCTGGCCTCTACGTCTCCGCGGGACCTTTATATACATCTATAACGTGATATAACCTAACCTAACCCAACCTAACATCTCGGCGGTAATATTTGAAAAAATTCCTGGCCAGTTGGCCTCTACGTCACCGTGGGACGTTTATAGACTTCCATAACGTAATATAACCTAACCTAACCCAACCTAACATCTCGGCGGTAATATTTGACAACATTCCTGGCGAGTTGGCTTCTCCGTCTCCGTGGGATCTTTTTACACATCAATAACGTAATATAACCTAACCTAACCCAACCTAACATCTCGGCGGTAATATTTGATCACATTCCTGGCTTGCTGGCCTCTACGTCTCCGCGGGACCTTTATATACATCTATAACGTGATATAACCTAACCTAACCCAACCTAACATCTCGGCGGTAATATTTGAAAAAATTCCTGGCCAGTTGGCCTCTACGTCACCGTGGGACGTTTATAGACTTCCATAACGTAATATAACCTAACCTAACCCAACCTAACATCTCGGCGGTAATATTTGACAACATTCCTGGCGAGTTGGCTTCTCCGTCTCCGTGGGATCTTTTTACACATCAATAACGTAATATAACCTAACCTAACCCAACCTAACATCTCGGCGGTAATATTTGATCACATTCCTGGCTTGCTGGCCTCTACGTCTCCGCGGGAACTTTAAATACATCTATAACGTAATATAACCTAACCTAAACCAACCTAACATCTCGGCGGTAATATTTGACCACATTCCTGGCTTGCTGGCATCTACGTCTCCGTGGGACCTTTATATACATCAATAACGTAATGTAACCTAACCTAACCCAACCTATCATCTCGGCGGTAATATTTGACAACATTCCTGGCGAGTTGGCCTATACGTCCCCGTCGGACCTTTATATACAACAATAACATAGTATAAGCTAGGCTAACCCAGTCTATCATCTCGGCGGTAATATTTGACCACATTCCTGGCTTGTTGGCATCTACGTCTCCGTGGGACCTTTATATACATCTATAACGTAATATAACCTAACCTAACCCAACCTAACACCTCGGCGGTAATATTTGACAACATTCCTGGCGAGTTGGCCTCTACGCCTACGTGGGACCTTTATATACATCCATAACGTTATATAACCTAACCTAACCCAACCTAACATCTCGGCGGTAATATTTGACAACATTCCTGGCGAGTTGGCTTCTCCGTCTCCGTGGGATCTTTTTACACATCAATAACGTAATATAACCTAACCTAACCCAACCTAACATCTCGGCGGTAGTATTTGAAAACATACCTGGCGAGTTGGCCTCTACGTCTCCGTGGGATCTTTTTATACATCATTAACATAATATAACCTAACCTAACCGAACCTAACATCTCGGCGGTAATATTTAAAAACATTCATGGCGAGTTGGCCTCTACGTCTCCGTGGTACATTTATATACATCAATAACGTAATATAACCTAACCTAACCCAACCTAACATCTCGGCGGTAATATTTGATCACATTCCTGGCTTGTTGGCCTCTACGTCTCTGCGGGACCTTTAAATACATCTATAACGTAATATAACCTAACCTAACCCAACCTAACATCTCGGCGTTAATATTTGAACACATTCCTGGCTTGTTGGCCTCTACGTCTCCGTGGGACCTTTATATACATCAATAACGTAATATAACCTAACCTAAACCAACCTAACATCTCGGCGGTAATATTTGATCACATTCCTGGCTTGCTGGCCTCTACGTCTCCGCGGGACCTTTATATACATCTATAACGTGATATAACCTAACCTAACCCAACCTAACATCTCGGCGGTAATATTTGAAAAAATTCCTGGCCAGTTGGCCTCTACGTCACCGTGGGACGTTTATAGACTTCCATAACGTAATATAACCTAACCTAACCCAACCTAACATCTCGGCGGTAATATTTGACAACATTCCTGGCGAGTTGGCTTCTCCGTCTCCGTGGGATCTTTTTACACATCAATAACGTAATATAACCTAACCTAACCCAACCTAACATCTCGGCGGTAATATTTGATCACATTCCTGGCTTGCTGGCCTCTACGTCTCTGCGGGAACTTTAAATACATCTATAACGTAATATAACCTAACCTAAACCAACCTAACATCTCGGCGGTAATATTTGACCACATTCCTGGCTTGCTGGCATCTACGTCTCCGCGGGACCTTTATATACATCAATAACGTAATGTAACCTCACCTAACCCAACCTATCATCTCGGCGGTAATATTTGACAACATTCCTGGCGAGTTGGCCTATACGTCCCCGTCGGAACTTTATATACAACAATAACATAGTATAAGCTAGGCTAACCCAGTCTATCATCTCGGCGGTAATATTTGACCACATTCCTGGCTTGTTGGCATCTACGTCTCCGTGGGACCTTTATATACATCTATAACGTAATATAACCTAACCTAACCCAACCTAACACCTCGGCGGTAATATTTGACAACATTCCTGGCGAGTTGGCCTCTACGCCTACGTGGGACCTTTATATACATCCATAACGTTATATAACCTAACCTAACCCAACCTAACATCTCGGCGGTAATATTTGACAACATTCCTGGCGAGTTGGCTTCTCCGTCTCCGTGGGATCTTTTTACACATCAATAACGTAATATAACCTAACCTAACCCAACCTAACATCTCGGCGGTAGTATTTGAAAACATACCTGGCGAGTTGGCCTCTACGTCTCCGTGGGATCTTTTTATACATCAATAACATAATATAACCTAACCTAACCGAACCTAACATCTCGGCGGTAATATTTGAAAACATTCATGGCGAGTTGGCCTCTACGTCTCCGTGGTACATTTATATACATCAATAACGTAATATAACCTAACCTAACCCAACCTAACATCTCGGCGGTAATATTTGATCACATTCCTGGCTTGTTGGCCTCTACGTCTCCGCGGGACCTTTAAATACATCTATAACGTAATATAACCTAACCTAACCCAACCTAACATCTCGGCGTTAATATTTGAACACATTCCTGGCTTGTTGGTCTCTACGTCTCCGTGGGACCTTTATATACATCAATAACGTAATATAACCTAACCTAAACCAACCTAACGTCTCGGCGGTAATATTTGATCACATTCCTGGCTTGCTGGCCTCTACGTCTCCGCGGGACCTTTATATACATCTATAACGTGATATAACCTAACCTAACCCAACCTAACATCTCGGCGGTAATATTTGAAAAAATTCCTGGCCAGTTGGCCTCTACGTCACCGTGGGACGTTTATAGACATCCATAACGTAATATAACCTAACCTAACCCAACCTAACATCTCGGCGGTAATATTTGACAACATTCCTGGCGAGTTGGCTTCTCCGTTTCCGTGGGATCTTTTTACACATCAATAACGTAATATAACCTAACCTAACCCAACCTAACATCTCGGCGGTAATATTTGATCACATTCCTGGCTTGCTGGCCTCTACGTCTCCGCGGGACCTTTAAATACATCTATAACGTAATATAACCTAACCTAACCCAACCTAACACCTCGGCGGTAATATTTGACAACATTCCTGGCGAGTTGGCCTCTACGCCTACGTGGGACCTTTATATACATCCATAACGTTATATAACCTAACCTAACCCAACCTAACATCTCGGCGGTAATATTTGACAACATTCCTGGCGAGTTGGCTTCTCCGTCTCCGTGGGATCTTTTTACACATCAATAACGTAATATAACCTAACCTAACCCAACCTAACATCTCGGCGGTAGTATTTGAAAACATACCTGGCGAGTTGGCCTCTACGTCTCCGTGGGATCTTTTTATACATCAATAACATAATATAACCTAACCTAACCGAACCTAACATCTCGGCGGTAATATTTGAAAACATTCATGGCGAGTTGGCCTCTACGTCTCCGTGGTACATTTATATACATCAATAACGTAATATAACCTAACCTAACCCAACCTAACATCTCGGCGGTAATATTTGATCACATTCCTGGCTTGTTGGCCTCTACGTCTCCGTGGGGTCTTTTTATACATGAATAACGTAATATAACCTAACCTAACCGAACCTAACATCTCGGCGGTAATATTTGAAAACACACCTGGCGAGTTGGCCTCTACGTCTCCGTGGGACGTTTATATACATCAATAACGTAATATAAACTAACCTAACCCAACCTAACATCTCGGCGGTAATATTTGATCACATTCCTGGCTTGTTGTCCTCTACGTCTCCGCGGGACCTTTAAATACATCTATCACGTAATATAACCTAACCTAACCCAACCTAACATCTCGGCGGTAATATTTGAAAAAATTCCTGGCCAGTTGGCCTCTACGTCACCGTGGGACGTTTATAGACATCCATAACGTAATATAACCTAACCTAACCCAACCTAACATCTCGGCGGTAATATTTGACAACATTCCTGGCGAGTTGGCTTCTCCGTTTCCGTGGGATCTTTTTACACATCAATAACGTAATATAACCTAACCTAACCCAACCTAACATCTCGGCGGTAATATTTGATCACATTCCTGGCTTGCTGGCCTCTACGTCTCCGCGGGACCTTTAAATACATCTATAACGTAATATAACCTAACCTAAACCAACCTAACATCTCGGCGGTAATATTTGACCACATTCCTGGCTTGCTGGCATCTACGTCTCCGTGGGACCTTTATATACATCAATAACGTAATATAACCTAACCTAACCCAACCTAACATCTCGGCGGTAATATTTGATCACATTCCTGGCTTGCTGGCCTCTACGTCTCCACGGGACCTTTAAATACATCTATAACGTAATATAACCTAACCTAACCCAACCTAACATCTCGGCGGTAATATTGGACCACATTCCTGGCTTGCTGGCATCTACGTCTCCGTGGGACCTTTATATACATCAATAACGTAATATAACCTAACCTAACCCAACCTAACATCTCGGCGGTAATATTTGACAACATTCCTGGCGAGTTGGCCTCTACGTCTCGGTTTGACCTTCATATACATCAATAACGTAATATAACCTAACCTAACCCAACCTATCATCTCGGCGGTAATATTTGACAACATTCCCGGCGAGTTGGCGTCTCCGTCTCCGTGGGATCTTTTTACACATCAATAACGTAATATAACCTAACCTAACCCAACCTAACATCTCGGCGGTAGTATTTGAAAACATACCTGGCGAGTTGGCCTCTACGTCTCCGTGGGATCTTTTTATACATGAATAACGTAATATAACCTAACCTAACCGAACCTAACATCTCGGCGGTAATATTTGAAAACACACCTGGCGAGTTGGCCTCTACGTCTCCGTGGGACGTTTATATACATCAATAACGTAATATAAACTAACCTAACCCAACCTAACATCTCGGCGGTAATATTTGATCACATTCCTGGCTTGTTGTCCTCTACGTCTCCGCGGGACCTTTAAATACATCTATCACGTAATATAACCTAACCTAACCCAACCTAACATCTCGGCGGTAATATTTGAAAACATTCCTGGCGAGTTGGCCTCTACGTCTCCGTGGGACCTTTATATACATCTATAACGTAATATAACCTAACCTAACCCAATCTAACATCTCGGCTGTAATATTTGAAATCATTCATGGCGAGTTGGCCTCTACGTCTCCGTGGTACATTTATATACATCAATAACGTAATATAACCTAACCTAACCCAACCTAACACCTCGGCGGTAATATTTGACAACATTCCTGGCGAGTTAGCCTCTACGCCTACGTGGGACCTTTATATACATCCATAACGTTATATAACCTAACCTAACCCAACCTAACATCTCGGCGGTAATATTTGACAACATTCCTGGCGAGTTGGCTTCTCCGTCTCCGTGGGATCTTTTTACACATCAATAACGTAATATAACCTAACCTAACCCAACCTAACATCTCGGCGGTAGTATTTGAAAACATACCTGGCGAGTTGGCCTCTACGTCTCCGTGGGACCTTTATATACATCAATAACGTAATATAACCTAACCTAACCCAACCTAACATCTCGGCGGTAATATTTGATCACATTCCTGGCTTGCTGGCCTCTACGTCTCCGTGGGACCTTTATATACATGTATAACGTAATATAACCTAACCTAACCCAACCTAACATCTCGGCGGTAATATTTGACCACATTCCTGGCTTGCTGGCATCTACGTCTCCGTGGGACCTTTATATACATCAATAACGTAATGTAACCTAACCTAACCCAACCTATCATCTCGGCGGTAATATTTGACAACATTCCTGGCGAGTTGGCCTATACGTCTCCGTCGGACCTTTATATACAACAATAACATAGTATAAGCTAGGCTAACCCAGTCTATCATCTCGGCGGTAATATTTGACCACATTCCTGGCTTGTTGGCATCTACGTCTCCGTGGGACCTTTATATACATCTATAACGTAATATAACCTAACCTAACCCAACCTAACACCTCGGCGGTAATATTTGACAACATTCCTGGCGAGTTGGCCTCTACGTCTCCGTGGGACCTTTATATACATCTATAACGTAATATAACCTAACCTAACCCAATCTAACATCTCGGCTGTAATATTTGAAATCATTCATGGCGAGTTGGCCTCTACGTCTCCGTGGTACATTTATATACATCAATAACGTAATATAACCTAACCTAACCCAACCTAACACCTCGGCGGTAATATTTGACAACATTCCTGGCGAGTTAGCCTCTACGCCTACGTGGGACCTTTATATACATCCATAACGTTATATAACCTAACCTAACCCAACCTAACATCTCGGCGGTAATATTTGACAACATTCCTGGCGAGTTGGCTTCTCCGTCTCCGTGGGATCTTTTTACACATCAATAACGTAATATAACCTAACCTAACCCAACCTAACATCTCGGCGGTAGTATTTGAAAACATACCTGGCGAGTTGGCCTCTACGTCTCCGTGGGACCTTTATATACATCAATAACGTAATATAACCTAACCTAACCCAACCTAACATCTCGGCGGTAATATTTGATCACATTCCTGGCTTGCTGGCCTCTACGTCTCCGTGGGACCTTTATATACATGAATAACGTAATATAACCTAACCTAACCCAACCTAACATCTCGGCGGTAATATTTGACCACATTCCTGGCTTGCTGGCATCTACGTCTCCGTGGGACCTTTATATACATCAATAACGTAATCTAACCTAACCTAACCCAACCTATCATCTCGGCGGTAATATTTGACAACATTCCTGGCGAGTTGGCCTATACGTCTCCGTCGGACCTTTATATACAACAATAACATAGTATAAGCTAGGCTAACCCAGTCTATCATCTCGGCGGTAATATTTGACCACATTCCTGGCTTGTTGGCATCTACGTCTCCGTGGGACCTTTATATACATCTATAACGTAATATAACCTAACCTAACCCAACCTAACACCTCGGCGGTAATATTTGACAACATTCCTGGCGAGTTGGCCTCTACGCCTACGTGGGACCTTTATATACATCCATAACGTTATATAACCTAACCTAACCCAACCTAACATCTCGGCGGTAATATTTGACAACATTCCTGGCGAGTTGGCGTCTCCGTCTCCGTGGGACCTTTATATACATCAATAACGTAATATAACCTAACCTAACCCAACCTAACATCTCGGCGGTAATATTTGACAACATTCCTGGCGAGTTATCCTCTACGCCTACGTGGGACCTTTATATACATCCATAACGTTATATAACCTAACCTAACCCAACCTAACATCTCGGCGGTAATATTTGACAACATTCCTGGCGAGTTGGCTTCTCCGTCTCCGTGGGATCTTTTTACACATCAATAACGTAATATAACCTAACCTAACCCAACCTAACATCTCGGCGATAATATTTGAAAACATTCATGGCGAGTTGGCCTCTACGTCTCCGTGGGATATTTATATACATCTATAACGTAATATAACCTAACCTAACCCAACCTAACATCTCGGCGGTAATATTTGAACACATTCCTGGCTTGTTGGCCTCTACGTCTCCGCGGGACCTTTAAATACATCAATAACGTAATATAACCTAACCTATCCCAACCTATCATCTCGGCGCTAATGTTTGACAACATTCCTGGCGAGTTGGCCTCTACGTCTCCGCGGGACCTTTATATACATCAATAACGTAATATAACCTAACCTAACCCAACCTAACATCTCGGCGGTAATATTTGAAAACATACCTGGCGAGTTGGCCTCTACGTCTCCGTGGGACCCTTATATACATCAATAACGTAATATAACCTAACCTAACCCAACCTAACATCTCGGCGGTAATATTTGACAACATTCCTGGCTAGTTGGCTTCTCCGTCTCCGTGGGATCTTTTTACACATCAATAACGTAATATAACCTAACCTAACCCAACCTAACATCTC